>ML675610.1:72457590-72618291 GCA_007922155.1 Mesoclemmys tuberculata
ATATATATATATATATATATATATATATATATACAGTCAAGGGGAGGATACAACAAAGAGGGGGGTAGGTAATAACAAAGTCCATACAGTTAGAGTAGTTGAGGCTTATTCACAACCATTGATTAGAAAGTTAGAATGTGTGAACAGTGACAATTACTTCTTGTAATGAGATAACCATTCCAAGTCCCTATTCAGACCCAGTCTGATTGTATCAAGTTTGCAGATCAGTTCTAGATCTAGTGTGTGTGTGTGTACGTGTGTGTGATTGATTGATTAAAACCGCCTAGCTGATTTCCATTCCCTACATTTGACGAAGTGGGTTAAAGCCCACGAAAGTTTATGCCTACAAAAATTAAATTTGTTAGCCTTTAAAGTGCTACAGGACTCTCCTTGTTTTTGCTATATACAGACTAACACAGCTACCCCTCTGGAACTTTTGAACACAGTGATTTTCAGGGAAGAGTTCCAGGTGATTCCTAGATTGCCACAAACTGCTGAAAGTATTCACAATGCATTTGAAAAGGAAGACCCATGTGTGAGTTACCAAGCTGTGAAGACACCAAGGTGATAGGGGTTGTCTGAGTACAAAGTGGAGATGGAGTCATGGCCCGCATGCATGGGATGGAGAGACTGCTTATTCCATCTCAATCCTATCCCCCCTTCACACCTGTATAAAGGCTAGACATGATAGCCCATGGCAGCTACTTAAAGCTGGTCTGTATTTTTACCGTATTAATTGAAATTTTTCCAAAAAAATTTACAAATGTAATCAAAAATCAAAATTTAAAAAATGGATTAGCCCATGCCACTTATTTGTATGATCTTACATTCCTGACATACACTATTTCTTTTGAATACTTCTATATTATGATTTTCAGTGTGTCAGGAATAACATGAATGAACAAATGGTCATTTTACCATTAGCTGCACTAAATCCAACAAAGTCAGCATTAATTTTATGCATTTGTTAATTACTTTTCAAAAGGTTAGAGGTCTTCTGTTCTCTTCCATCTTGAAGAATAGCACGATCTCAGTTCTTTTGTTACCATAGAGTCCTACAAATATCCTTTATGTACCCGCAACTGCTATTCAAACTATTTTCATACTTCTCTTCCATATATTGTTCACACCAAGCATGTAGTGCTTTTCTCTGTCCTGAATTTATGATGCATTACACTTTTGTTAGTCCTGAAGGCTACAGTGAGCCATGTGTTAACTTTGCTTAGTATTTTCCAGTAGTTGAGTGGCATTTTTTTAATAATCAATTTTTAAGCAATTTTTCCTATATGGCCTTTTTTTAAGTTCTGGATGAAATGCTAGTTATCTTGATCAATCTAGCTATACATTCTTGCTTGTCTGTCTGTTTTTGAATAGGAAATAGAAATTGTCTTTGAATCTTCAAGTAGATTTCCATTGTCTCAGAGTTCTATTCCCTTGTTCATTATCTGTTACAATTTCTTTAGACAGCCCTTCTTTTGCAGATCGTGCCCCCTTGATCCACGCACAAAGTGGACCTTCTGTATATGGGTAGTCCCCCTTCCATAAAGAAGAGTGGCTCAGCTACTTCTGAGCATGGTCCCCTCTTCCGCAATTCAGTGTACAGTGTGGTACAGTGCCAGGGTTGAGGAAGGAAGGAAGTGGAGACAGGGTAGCATGGAGGAAGCCTGGGCAGGATACAGAATGGGAAAGAAGGAATGTACATTACTCCCCTTTGGTCACTTGAAAATTATTCAGAATAATGCACTGAGTGGCCCAACCATTAACCCAGCTCTCTTTAAGCAGAAAAAAAAAGAGAGAGATGGTGAAGGCATGACATTGAAAACCAGAAGGCAAATATGAAGAAGAGAAATTATAATGCACCAATTTGAGTAGAATGTCAATGAAAGGAAGAATTTTAATTTTTTAATGACCAGTACATTATTTAATGATCAAAATATTTAAATTTATTCCCTGCATTTCAAATAAATAAAAAGATCCCATTTCAAATAGGAAACGAAAAATTGAGCCATCTTCTATATAACATCGCATTATTTTAATATCATATTATACTTTAGGGGTTTATCCTGGATCTGTTGAAGTTCATAGCAAACTCTTGTTGACTGCAATGGGATCATAAAGTGAATCTGTTTTCAAAATCAAAGGCCAGGACAGTTTTGTGAGAACACTTTTTTTAGAGTTGTGAAATAGTGATAGAAAAAACAAAAATGGGTTGCTTTCACTACTGCCACTTCTGACTCCGTGACACATGCAGATTCCTTATAATTAAGGTTCCCCTCTCCCCCCAGTGATTTAATGTTTTGAATGGTTATATTACAAAACACGAATGTGTCACTGATTCACTCTGAGCAAAAGGAGATCTTTACATTGCCATTATTGTAAGTGGGCCTTGTATAAATGAGAATCTGGCCCATAGTCCCTTCATGGGAATAGGACTGGGCCCTTGTATCATCCATCTGTGAAAAGTTCAGATACAGATCAGTAATGCGTGGAGGGATTGAGCCACAAAATACTTCAAAGGTGTCACTCAGCTCAACCCACACACAACCGTTGGACAAATGCAAAGGAACAAGCTTTCTCACATGATCATTGCCTACTCAGATTTCTCTGCTGAACTAGGCAGGATATAAGGCAAATTTAAACTAAAAATGAAACAAGACAAGTTGGATATCTTTAGCTCAAGAGCTTTCTGTTGTTTGCCTGGCACCCTGCCTGCTCTTTGAGCTTGGCTGTGCTCTTTAGATTTGCCATGAAAAGTTTGAAGTGAAAATTCAAACTCTTATCTCTCTGTACTGATAAGAAACTGAAATCCCAGGATCCCAGAGAGCTGCTACAACAAAATAAAATGGAGGGTGAGAAATTGCAGAGTCAGGGAGTGGACAAATAAGGTCAGCCATGGGTTGGACTAGTCCATATTAGTGAGAGGGAGAGCAAAAAAGGAAAAGCTAAAGGGAAGTGCTAGGTATTTACACTCAGCAATAGTGGTGTTTTCAGAAGCATAAAAAGGCTGGACAGTCACTTAAGGAATTAGAAAAGCCCTCTTTATACAGAAAGTAATTAGTATGGAACCCATTAGAAAAAGCAACAGGCTGCAACCACTGTGAGAAATCCTAAAGAGTTGTAAACTGGCAAAGTCAGTGAAACTATGCCAAGCTGCTTCCCCTGAGGATGTGGCCCTCAGAGTCTGCTGGTGTGCTTTAATGATTGCTTATTACTCTAGTCAAGAATAGTCCCATGGCTACCTTGTGATGCTCCCTCTGCTTCTTGTATCCACCTATGTCTCTCACCATATGTGCACTGTTAGTTCTTTGGGGCAGGGACTGTCTTTTTAGTATGTGTGCACAGTGCTTAGCATAATGGGAGCTTGATCCCTGATTACAAGGCCCTTAGGCATTACATACAAATAATAATCAGAGGTGGTTCCTGCAAAAATCACTCTCCTTCTAATCTTAATTGGCACACAGCTAGCTTAGGCAATAACAGTGCTTTCTATGCAAGGCCAAAAAGTTGTACAGATAAGAACCTTTTTTACAAGTTGCAGTCAGTTTTTAGAGAGAATTATACTGCACGGTTCAATTCTAGAACCAGGATTTTATCTGCAGTTTATCTGGCTGCACCCTGCAAATATGTCTCAAACGTCCCCTTGCTTTTTGCCACTGTTTGCAGGGCTGTGAACGTAAAGAATATATGAAAGTTGCTAAGGTGTGAGTCCAGAAAAATACAAAGAACCTTCTTGTGGTGTGTTGTCTGTTAAGATGATATTTAAAAACAGAATAAACTATCCATAATATTGTATAAATATTGTCTGAATAAACTATCCATAATATTGTATAAGTTTATGGTCATATATATATATCTGCTACTTTCCCTTATTCTTCACATCATGGCCACTTGGAACATCTTGATGCTAACAGGGACAGAATTCAGAGTTTCCTGTTCAAAAACAAAGGCCCTCTATTACTTGAGCAGATGGAAAATTTCTTTTCACTGTTGGCAATATAGAACTTATGGCATGCAGCTCTTCTGGAGCTGTTCTTGTATGCAGTACAGGACAGTGGTGCATGAGCAAACACTAGCCAGTTCATTACAATTTTCTTAAATAAGCAGACTTCATTTTCCACTTCAAAAAAACTTATCAACATTGGAAAATTAAAAGTATGAAAGATCAAATATTAGCAAGGCCTCTTTCTACCCATCCTACACTTCTGTACATGTAAAATTGCATGATTATATACTTGTTCACACACTTTACAAATGCTAATAACTGACATTCCCAGAATTTTTCCTGGGGTTTCTGGGCAGCACACAATGGCAGGATGGCTACAGAAGTACAGAATGGTTCCTCTGCTGTGCTATCCAGCAGAGTGGAGCGTGGGTCCTCGGGAGCCTCAACCTACAATCCAGGGGACTCCACATGGGGCAGGAGGCCCTGCCTCGTGAAGACAGGAGGGTTAGGTTCCTTCTGTTCAGAAGTCTCTTCCCCCTTCCCTCTGAGATAACAACCTTCGCCTGTTGCCAGCTAAGGTAGTTGGCCCTGGTCTAAATACAGTTTTTGTACTGGTATAAGCAACTTCAATTAAGTGAGGTGATTTTTAAAAAATACATTTATACCATCTAGTAATACCTTTGATATGGATGGAGTTATACAAGTAGAAAGGTTCTTTTATTCTAGTATAGCTTATTCCCCTTCCCATATAGGTAGAAGCTATGTGCTTGATATGAGCACCTTCATACCTCTGTACTGAGCCCACACGAAGGGAGTTGTGCCACTTTGACAATCCCAGCATAGTCAAAACAGCACAACTTTTGTTTGCATTAGTCCTAAAAGTCAGGTGGTAGCAGTCTGTGCTGCAGTGCCGGAGATTCAGGTTTCAACCTTTGCTGATTACGTGTGATGTGGAGATTGTTACAGTTGCACATAGTAGAATTTTTTTTTAACCTTCTGTCCTTTTAAAAACAATTAGGAAATTACATACACACCTCCCCCCCGCCCCCAAACTCTTTGACCAGGGACCGTCATTTTCTTCTGTGTTTGTGTAACACCTAGCACAATGGGTTCTTAGTCCATGACTGGAGCTTCATATGTGTTATCTCAGTATAAATAATTATATGTTAAAGTTGTTTTGTTTGTGAAATCAAGCACTCTAAAAAACAGGAAATACAAGATTTATGGTTTCCATGAAACCTTAGATCTGCCCTTTGTGTGAATGTATTTTGATACAGGTTTTAATCTGCAGGATCTCTTCATCTTTCAATGCCTCGATTGGATGCATAAGGGGGCCAAATTAAAGGTGCAGAGGCAACCGTAAATCTGACATTTCCTAATTTGCAAGTGCTTGACTGGATGTGCTAGATGGGGCTTTGTGGGGTTTTCAGTGGCCCCTTGGTTAAACTTCTGTAAGCAAACTGAAGTGATGCCTGAGATGAATTCTCTGCTGCTGATGGATTGTATCCACTCTTGGGATACAGCTAAACCAAGCCAGAGATTGTTTCTATCTCTGAACTCAAATACTTAAGATGAGCAATTTTATTTTTTGCCCCTGGAATAATTGCACGACTTGTCAGGTATTTTAAAACATTTTTCTAGTGAAGAATGCCTTTGTTCAAAGTCTTTAACTTCCTTCCCACATTTCAAATTATAGAAATTGGACACTGTATTGTACTATCAATAAACTATGTATAGTATTTAGAAACAAGGTGTAAACATTGCCAGCAATAAGTGCAGATTAATGTGTTTCTTTATCACATCGATGTCTCCTTCCGGTTATAAGATAGTGTCTTGTTTTTGTTTTTAATTAACTTTAATAGGAAAACGAATGATTTCACCATTCCTTCACCTCCACACATGGGTCTGAAATAAAGGTTTAAACTCCAGCTAAGGTGAAATCATGTTGTGAGAGCAACTTGTTGAAACACTAGCAGTACATCAGTGCTATCCTCTGATATGATGCTGTTATAATTACGCAATGACTTTCATCCAGCTGCATCCTAAAATGCTTCTATTAACTGATTTTTGTGAACTTAGGCTATATCATCCTGTCTTCCCATTTACACAAGCGCAAACAGATTCAGGCTGGTTTACATGGAAGGAAAGCAGTAATGTCAAAATGTAATCAATCCCCCACTCTTCCCACCAAGTCAGTACCTGACCAATGATGCACACACCACCTGGTTGGAGCTCTTGCTTTGGAGTGAGAGGGAGTGGCCAGTAGAAAGGCTGATGAAGTCAACTGTCAGTGCTCAATGCAACATCATTCCCCAGACATTCCAAAGAACTTGAATTGGAAATTCCAGCTGGAATTTAATAGTGAATTTTCTTGTATTAAGTTTTCCTCTTTTAGAGGAAAGGGGTAAGTGCAGTCTGGGAGTCAGTGATAGTATGGTTGTTTAAAAAGCTTGGCTACCTCATGAGAGGGTGGCCTTGTCAGCAGTTGACAGGAATTGATCCGTTTTCTACATAAATGCACTAAAATTCATGGGATTTCCCCACAAAGGCTGAGACAACTGAATATTTATGTAGACCTGCTTCCTCCCTCCAAGGGGTTGATGTTTTGTGAACTCTATGCAGTTCACCCCACAGCGTTTCTTGAATAACTTCTTCCAATCCTCCATCCCTCTGCCTACTGCAAGATTTCCCATAGAAAGGAACAATTTAATCATATTGTTCATGCTGAATTACAAGCAGCTTAGCTACATGAACTAGTGCCTAATATGTGAAAACAAGATATTTGGCACGCTTCCAAAAATTTGCTAATTCTTTTCCTGAGAATTTCGGTCACCTCAGTTGACCCACTCTTGCAAAGTACTATATGTGCTTTTGGCCTTGAGCCATATACTTAGGATCTATTTCTCATGCCACAGAAGATACTAATTAACTAGATATTTTCATACACTAACTAACATGCCAGTAAATCTAAACTGAGGAGCCCAGTGGTGCAAATCTTATTCATGGGAGTAGTCCCACTGACTTCAGTGGATCTATGGGTATGAGTGAGTGCTCCCCAAAGTGAGTAAGGGTTGCACAATCAGACCACGACCTTATTACTTTAAAAAATAGAATAGAGCAATTGCAACTCTGCACTGCTTCAGGCCAGGTGGGGATGGGCACCAGAAATAAAAGGAAGGAGATTCTTTCTGTGTTTTCAGTTACGCCCCTATGGGCCCCTAGGTTATGTGGAGGAGGAAGGTGGCTGATTTGAATGCAGAGGAGAAAAGAGCCAAACGTGGTGGGAGGAGCCAAGGGGCTGGGTTGACTAGATTGGGTGCATGTCGGGGAGGGAACTGGGACTGGAAGCTGGGAGTATAGAGAGAGAAATAGGAGTTGGGGGAGAGGAAGGGGAACCAATGAAGAGAAGGGAATAATGTGGGGAGGAGAAGAGAAACAGATCAGTTGAGGAGCAGGGGTGGAATTAAGACTTACTAGGCAAGGAGAGTGAGGACAACCACCTGGGGGTGGAGGGACTTGGGAATGGTTTGGAAAAGAGAGAAGATAGGTTGGAGGCGATAGGGCAGAAGGATCAACAATTGCAGGGAAAAAGCAGAAGAGTCTGTGCCCATAGAGAACATTATCTTCTCTGAAATCTCTGCTCCACCCTTCCATCACAATCTACTTTTTCACATTGCAAGACTTCCTTTTTTCAAGACTTTTGTAATCAAAATACTAAACCACTCTATAATCACAACAGGGGTTGTTATGTTTTGCTTGGGCGCTTAATAGTACTTGGATTTGTGCCTTGTAGCTAATAATATGCCTAGGCAAGCTGCTATTGGACAGTAATTTAATCCCTGTCATGCTTAATCACTACATTAAAAGATTTAAAGACTAACATTAAAGGTCATTCTGCACAGATATCATAGAATCTTAAATGATAAGGCTGGAAAAAAGCCAGTAGGTCATCCAGTCTGAACCCCTTTAACGTCCAGAAAAATGTAAGTTAGAAAGGTGTGGAGGAAATACCTCTCCTACATAACCATTCCCAGCTCAGGCTTCGCTACTGAAGCTCTGAGGACAAATTGAAATGCTTATATATGAGCTACATCATTGTCAGGATCTAAGATGGTGTTTTCAAAAGAGCTCAGTATTGGCCAAATTATTTCCCCACTGACACCAATGGGAGTATTGTGAGACCAACACTAAACGCTTTTAAAAATCCCATCCTGATCTCTTCTTGACCATCTGCAGTGATGATGACTCCATTACCTCTTTTAGTAGTCTGTTCCACTGCACAATTGCTCTGATTATGTGAAAATCTTTTCCTAATTCTTCAGCTAAATTATCCTTATATCCTTATAAATGATCCTTGGTCGCTTATATCACCTTTGAGTAAGTACAGACCAATCAGCCACTGTGATCTGTCAAAGGAAGATAGCTTGTGCTTGACAAATAAAGGAGAAAAAATTAAGTGGAGTGTCATAGGTAAAATCCACTAAATTGACTCTTTTTATCCAAATCAAGTGTAGACAGGATGAAGAGCCCATCTTACATTCCATGATGAATTTGACTCAAAGGTGTATAATCAACTGGGAAGGAAGGTAGAAAGCCACACGGAAAGATCACAGCAGATGGAAGACCCAAGACATCCATTATATGGTCACACAAGAGTAATCAAACTCCTTAAATCGCAAAAGAGTTTTATAATCAGTGTTGTGCCTTTGGATATGACAGCTGGCAAGGCATGACTGAGGTTATGGAATAAAGACTCTGTGCAGTTGGACATGCTGAAATAGATCTGGGACCTCAGGAGCACCTTCCCAGAGGAGCCGATACAAACTGGTCAACATGGCAATGCCTGAACTGCCTGTGCACGCAAACTGGCTGATCAAAGACTAACATGATCAAACAGGGATACTCTAATGACACAAATACATCTGAGTGCGGTGAAATGCAGACCACAGAGCACCTGCTCATTTGCCGGCTCTTTGGGGAGACCCTTCAAAGAAGGACCTCACTGCAGTGACAGGAAGAGTCATCACTTGCACACAGTTCTGGAAAAACATCTAGTTTGTGACAAAGACACGAGACAAAAAATTGAATCCTTGGTTGTTTCTGGATGTCGAGACAGCAGAGGTAGCCATGATTGTTTTTATCATGTACATTTGGTGAGAGGGTTGTGGGCTTTCCTTTGAGATGTAGACTTTGCTATAGTTATCCATGGTTTACTGCAGTGTACTTAACTTGGGGGCAAAGATCACAGCTAGTGCAGAACGCAGCTGCCCACTTACTTGGGATGTCTCGCATAGGGACTATATTATAATGATGCTCCATAGATTTCACTAGCTTCTAATTCATTTCTCAGGTGCAAATCAAAAGTGTGTTTTTGATCTGTCAAGCCCTGTAAGACTTGGCTCCTATATATCTTAGTGACCGTCACTTTCTTCATGTTTTAACCTAGCAGCTCATCATCTGAGGCATTCTAGCTAATGGTTTTCAATTCAATATATATGATGTCTCAGTGGTGGGTCTTCAACTCAAAATTGGTTGAACTTTAGGATATGTTACAAGTCTTATCTAATTAGCTAGACTTTTTCCATGAGGCTGCTTAGGGAAATTGAGTTTTCTGCGTGGTGGTTTGTTCGTTCGTTTGTTTTGTGGGATGTTTTTGTTCATGTTTTTATTAGTTAATATTGGTTTGACTGCTGTTCAGGGTTGATATTTATGTTGTTCATTGTAAATGCACCTGGCAACTGTTTGGTGCATCATCTAAAAGGACAAATAAACAAATACATATTGACATTAGGCCCACTGACCTAATGTCCACGTGGAAGTCCAAATTTCAATTGAATTTGAGACTGCTCCCATTCAGTAGGGAAAAATGTAACTTTATTAGACATTATGATGAAACACTGCCCTAGATACGAACTCTCCTTCATTATATTAAAGCAATGCAAGAAACCAACGGAATCCTTATTTAGCATGTGCTCATTTAATAGCAGATGTGTACTCAAAACTTTCTATTCCTCAGATATAAAATGAACAAATTTGAATAACACTGGGGCTGGTTAAAGAAAAATCATATTGCTGCCCCTTCTTCTGACAAAAGTGTCACCCCTCTTTCAAGCAGTAGCAGGTTTCCAGGGCCTTGCAGGTTGGTTTCCCAGATGAGAAACCAGTAATGTGAAATCTGGATATAATGTACGTTTTAACTTGTTTTATTTACATGGATACACCAATCCTGAAATGAGATGGTCAAACTGCATGCAGGGCAATCCATTCTTCCAGGAATCTCAGCCCAACCCATGGTCTTCAGTGAGCAACTTTTCTGTAAGAATTAACTTAACCAGAGTCCAAGGCAGAAAGTAATTTCTCCCACTGCTTGACCAGCTCCCTCTTTCTTGATGCTGCATAATTCAACAGCTACCTGCCATGTCTTCCCAAGAGTCAAAATTTTCTCATACACTAAGTAAGAGAAACTGAAAGACTGAGTATCTCTACATTTCAAATGGGGATGTGATTCTCAGCTTGAGGAGACATACTTCCTCTAGTTCTCATCGAGCTAGTGTGCTAAAAATAGAAAGTTGCTGTGGCAGCATGAGCTGCAGGACTGACTAGGCACCCTGAGGACATACCCTCTGAGACCCTAGACATGTATTTGGGGTGGCTAACTCATCCTGCTACTTGTGTCACCATGGCTATATTCTATTTTTAGCATGCTAGCTCAATGAGAACTACTGTAAGTATGTTTCCTGGACCTGGGAATCACATCCCCAGCTCAAAGCGTAGATAGAAATATCTGAAGATTCCTGCCATAACAATATGTAGCTCACTTAAGGTGCTTACATAGGTTACAGCATAGGATTAGACTACAAATCCTTCCTTATTAATCAAACTTAAATTTGAAACAACTCTATGTGAATGACTAGTGAATTATTCTACTGGCCCACTTGACCACAGTATATTAATAACCTACTGGGTTACCTCCTAGACCATGACATGTTGTTAATTAAATATTAGCAGCCATTGTTTTATGAAAGGCTTATTACTAGGGTAAAGATGGCCTCTGTCATGTACATGAACTCTGCTAGGGCACTTGGGTTTGAAAATATTAGCCTATCTTTTAAACATTATGACTCATCCTGTTTGTTTTTCACGTATGGAAATGTACACAGAATTTAAAAATAAAAAACAAGGTGAAGATTAAAAAAACTTCTTTGCAACTTACTCGGTGAAAGAAACATTCAAAATGAGACAATACATAAATCAAATCCAGCTCTCCTTACTCAGTAGGACTGCTTTCCTAAGAAGGGAAATTTGGCTCAGGATGTTGCTTCCTCTAACAGACTTTTCACTTAAATTAACTCATTTCAAAACATTCTAAAGTTCTTATAACCTACATATATAGTCTATGGTTAAATAGGCATGTTACGTAGCACTTGCCATGCTAACTACATTTTTTCACTGAACGGCACAATCAATGGCAATGTAGAACATACATGAATTGTCACTGGGCATCACTTACTGAAATGGTCTGTTCACTTTTCCTTCGGTATAAATAGCACATGACTTCTGTGGAAAAGAAACACAGGTTATTTGCTTTGTAAAGTCTTTTTTAATGACCAGTGTTAATGATCTTTTGTTTCTCTTATGAAAATTCTAGATGAAGAATTGTTCTATTGTCCCTTACTATCCACATAAACATGAGTGTTGCCAAAGTGGGACTGAGGGTCAGATCAACAGTTGGGGTAAATCAGCATATTACAGAACCGGTCCTGAGTGTTTTAAAACAATATTAAAATTAGTTTTAAATGACTTTCATTGCATTGAGACATTCAATCCAGGATTTCACAAACTGACCATAAATTCTGCCAGTGAGTAGTCTTTCTGAAGAATAGTTTAGACATGGTATATACAGTATTCTGGGTAAATAGTTCCTATCTAATAATTAACTCATGTGGCTCACTTATAACCACTGTATCTATAAAAGTATTGTTGCCAACACTAAAAAGTAAATACTGTTACATATTACCCTAATACCTTGATTCCAGTTTCCATGAGTGATTACAGGCATTTGTTATGTCAAGCAAATCATAACTGAGGATTCCACATAATTATAATTACAGTTTGGGGAAATTGCGAGCCTCGGTAGAGAAGTCAAACCACAGCATTTTAATTCCATGGTAAATATTTTTGTGTACACATCTCCTTCGACTTCAGTGAGGAAAAAGCTAGCTTTTGTTTGCTTGAGGGCAGGGGGCAGGGAGAAGGAAGTAGATGATTGCTGATTCTGAGAAGGAAGGTGGGAAGGTGTTTGTTTTTTTTCCAATTTCATGCTGGAGTATATAACCTTATCAGTGTAAATTGAATTAATCAAAATATTGAGAATCAGGGAACATATTGAACTTAGAAACACTACTTTAGAAATTTTTGTTAATGAACAAACTGTACAAAAGTAAATGTTAACCTGAAACAATGTACTGTCTCATTCCTCACTTATGCCAATAGAGAATCTTCAGCATCTTCCACTTGTTTTGTTTTACTTTCAAGTGAGACAATAGTTTATACGATGGAATAGAAAACATCATTCTAAAATAGACCTGCATGCTGTCAAGTGGATTGATTAATAAAAATACATTTTTCTTGACCTTGACCCTAACAAGAAGCTCAATCAATGTTTACTTTTCACCTCCCTTCTCGTCATTATAAGCAGCAGCTTTGGGGTTCATAAACCTTCTTGTGTAGATTTACACAAATCTCAGCTTTGGCTGAGCTGTTTTATTTTTGCAGTGTTTAATTGTCCTCTTGAAAAAAAAATGCTAACTGAAAATTAAATCCATCACTAAGCTTCCATACAAAAATTGAAAATAAATGGCTGACCTCTGGCAATACAATATAGCTCAGTAAGATGTTCCTTCAAGGCTGGTAACGTATGCATTGATTTTCAACATCTGTTTTAAAATAGTGAAGCTTCCCCAAATGAGGTGCTTGTTAAACCTCCTGCCACTTGTGCAGAAGCACTAGACTATTTACCTGCTGCCTCTCTTAGCAGAAGCAAGATCAACTCAACCTTTCAGGGTTATGATATAATCCCAAGGGCACAGAATCACTTCTGGTCTGAGTTGTAACAGTGCAAACATGGCAACAAAATGCTTCATATTTCTGTCTGTAATTGCTAGGCTCTTGGGGAACTGTACATTTACTGGTCAAAATTGACTATAAGTCCCAATTAAGTTTTACCATATTTATTTGGACCTGATTCTCATTTACACTAAGACCACTTTACACTGCTCTGGCACCTATTTTACATCTACTTCAAAGCCCCTTTACATTTCTAAGGCCTTACTTACTGTTCATGACGTTCAGTCCCCATTTATTTCTAAATATCTGCAATTTAGGGCAGTAAAGAAGTTAGCCTGTAGGTTTGCTGGTCCTCTGGTCTTTAGCTACCAACAGCACATAAACAAAGCTAAATCAGTATTGATTTCACATTGATTTATAAAAGCAGGCAGAAACACATGCGATATCTGAGGAAACAGAGATTGAGTCTACGCATCTTTTGTTTCTACAGCAAGCGTGCATGAGTTCATTTCAGAACTGGACACCACGCTGAACCAAGGTGCATTTCCTAACTTTAGGAAAATGTGTGCCACAGCACACTAGGCAATGGAAGGACAGTGAAAAGGGGGGTTAGAACTGTTTGCAGCACTAGCATTCTAAGCTAATACATATCAGCACGGCACACTGCGTGAAAGAAGGCTGAATGATAGTGGAGCATTTACAATTCATCTGCGAAGATGTCCAAAGAAAAATTTCTGGCTGGCCAGCCATGAGGCTTAAACTTTCTCTACAGGGAGGGATTTCTGAAGATGCCACCAATAAAAAGGAAGCAATGCAACATCTGTGCACTGCTCTCTCAAGGGGTCCTGCTGAGATGAAGTTACTATTGACAGGCGGAGGCTTGATGTCAGAGAGTGGTGGGTGTTAGCTACTTTCTCACCCATTCCTCCTGAATGCGGTGGTGGTATTTGAATTACAGTAGACCCTAGAGGCCATAGTCGAGATCAGGGCCCTTTTGTGCTGGGCACTGTACAGAAGCATAGTAAGGTACAGTCTCTTCTCAAGAACTCACTTCAGCAGGATAGACAAAGGAAATAATGTTGTTTCCATTTTACAAATGAGGAACTGAGGCACCGAAAGGTGAAGCAACCTGCACAAGATCAAACAAAATCTGTAGTGAACCCAAATCTCCTGAATCCCAATGCAGTGCCTTAACCAAAAGACCACTTGTCCCTTGGGTGCAGGGTGGGGTCTGGGTGGGGGGAGAATAGAGTTTTTTGGATTTGCAAAATTAAGTCAGCCTAAGTGAGGTCAACGTACACCTACTGCAGTAATTACTGAGGTTTTTCACATCCACACTAGCTCTTTCTGTGGTGCTGTACATCCTCACAGGAGTGCTTCCACTGACTGACGTGGGGCAGTGTGGGACACCGACAGCTGGAGCCCCCCACTCTGGGGCTGACAGTCCCGAGTGCTGCTGTTGGGGCTGACAGCCTGGAGCTGCGCTGCTGCCTCCTGGTAACGGATTCAGGGCAGGGAATAGAGCCCAAGTCTGGCCACGTCCCAGTGAGGGATGGAAGAGAGGAGCAGGTGGTGGCTGGTCTCTTTCCTCCCTGCAATTCTTCACCAGGAGGCAACAGCTCAGACTCTAGGCTGTCAATCCCATTGGCGGTTAGCCCAGCCAGGCTGGATACAGTCCCAGGGCACTGACAACCCAAGCTGTCAGCCAGGCCTGGGGCTCTCACAACTGACCCCCGCTCAGCGTTGACAGCCCAAGTTGTCAGCCAGGTGCTGAGTTGTGAGCCCCATACCTGCCTGACAGCACCAGTGCAAGAGGGACCCCAGATGTGAGCCCAGCACCTGGCTGACAGCTTGGACTGTCAGTGCCCAGCGGGGAGATGGAGCGATTTCAGCTGTCAGCCCCACTCTGGGCTGACAGCCAGCAGCCAATGTAAGTAATGCAGTGTCTATCTGGAATCTACGTGAGTCACCCTAACTACATGGACACCTGCCATTGAAGTGGAGTTATGATGTTGTTAGAGTGGGCCATTTACTTTGGCAGAAGCAGCATTCCAGTGCAGACTCTGACATAAGTAGGTCAATTTTAAGCAGCCTTATGTTGACCTAACTCTGTAGTGTAGATCAAGCCCCAGAGTCAAGACACCTTCAAAAAATGCATACACGAGACATTCCCTTCAGCGAGAGCAATTCTCCAGTGTAGAACGAAAACACAATTAACTCCGCAACTAGGGGAAAGGTAGAGACACTTTCCCTTGACAGCACTGTTCGCTGCTCTGTCATACGTTTTCCACTTTGCAGAAAGATGTGAAGCTAATTGGAGGCTTATGTGACAGAAGGAAATATGCACCTCAGTTATAGAGTCAGTACATTTTCTAGCAGATGCGTGTATCTGCCTTGTATGTTCCTAGGCTGTATGTTTCCCTGATTTATATTTTAGCAAGTTGGTGAAGCTCAGTCTTTCTATTTGGTATACTATCATACCATCTTAAAGGTAAAATGACAAATTGGCTCCCTGTATTAGAGCTTCATATTGTTATACTGATAAAATAAACAGCAGGATTTTATTCAGGGGGACAAGCAGTGATGATATCCAACCGGTTCGCAACGGTTCGCACGAACCGGTTCTTAAAATAGAAAAAATTCAGCGAACCGGTTCTTAGCGCTCCCCGCTGCCGAAATTGACAAGGGAGGGTCAATTTCACTGCAGGGAGTGATTCTCCCTGCTGCCGAAATTGACCAGGGAGGGTCAATTTCACTGCAGGGAGTGATTCTCCCTGCCACCGAAATTGACCAGGGAGGGTCAATTTCACAGTGAAGGGCACTGTGAAGTTTGGGTGCTGGGTTGTTGGGGTGCTGTGTGAATGATGTTTAAGAACCTATTCAGAATAGGTTCTTAAATATCACCTGCCTTTATAGAACTGGTTATTGGAAATTTGGGATATCATCACTGGGGACAAGGCATGATGCCATGTTTATTGTGAATACAAAAATTTTAAAAAGCAATTGCCTACACACACACACACAAAGTTCTACAAAGATGGAGTATAGTTACCAGCCTCTGTTGATTGTGTTAGTCCAATGGCCAGGTGGCTAAACAGGAGGGAGAGAGCAGGCACACCAATGCTCCTGCAGGATGACTGTAGAACCAAACCCAAAGTTTTTATTTTTGGATTTTTTTTATAGTAGTAAGCTCTTATGCCACTTTATGGTTTTGCTTTGTTATGCTGCATTTGCATTTTGGTGTGATTATTAATTACCCATGTTTTGCAAGCATGACCATTGTTGTTATTTTTTATAGTTTATTTTGGTTTTGGTTTTTGAGGTGGATTTTAGGATTATGAGGGTGGGCAGTTTTTGGACATTCGAGTAAAAGTTGTTATTTTTACTTTTTTGAATATTTGAGGCTGGTGCCTTTTTTGTTACTTTTTGGTTTTACATATATACATTACTTATTTATTTATTTACATTTTAATATTTTAATATTTACTTAAAACTTGTAACTGGAAGACATAAGTGTCTTTTAGAAACAATAACCTTTTTTATTTAAAACATTTACTACTATTACAAAACATTCTTATTCAATATTGAATATTTTTGTTTTAGAACATTTACTGATGTTACTTTAAGCAGTGATCTTAAAACATGTGTATTTCAATAATAGCAACAGTTTCACAGAATGATCTTTGGTAACTTTACAAACAGAATAATCAATGACCAAATGTTAGTTTTGGACAAACCGATGATGGTTTTAAAAGAACCTTATCAATAGTGAACAGATTAGAGCTTCATATGAGCAGCACAATCAAAGGGATGTCTGATCTAATTAAATGTAGGAGTCAGAGCAAAGCTGAAATACTACAGATGCTACTCTGGAAAAACAAAGTTAGTTACAGCAGAAAATTGATAGGAAGTTAATTGTTTCAATTGGCATTAACCAGCTATTGAAAAAATCTGAACTTTGCGGCAAAATATGCTCCATTGGGTGTAAAATCATATATGGACCATCTGCAAACAATGGGCTTCACCTCAGACTCTAAGCAACTTTGAAAAGTTAGTTGCACATTTCCTTATATTATGGCTTCTTGCTTGGCCCAAATCTGTACCTCTGAGATGGAAGACCCAGAGTCCGGTCCCCCTTTTCCAAAGACCATTTAAGCATTTATCCAAAGTCGAACAGCTTCCACGGAAGACATTAAGAAAACCCCACAACAGAATATCCGGTAACTTACAGATACACTCATGCTTGTGAGAGGTGCGGAAGTGTCCAATTCAAACCCTTTCTATCCATCAAGCAGAGGAGGGAATTGAACCTGGAACTCCCACATTGCACATAACTGTGCTAATCACTAAGCTAAAACTGGTAAGGTAGGCAGTATCACCTCCCACATCGCTTTTGGGTGGAGTGAGACAGGCACCTAACTCCTCACAAGAAATGTTTTAGGTGCCTAAACCGTCTGATTACAGGAGAGGGTTTTCTGTCTGTGGATCACAAGCAGTTAGGTGCCTGCCTGGATTTAGGCCCCTAATTCCATAAGAAGACCCTATGACTTTTGTCAGCATCTCCCATTGACTTGTTTAGGTGGGTTCACGCCTAGTGTGCTGGCTTTTGTGGATCACATAATTAGGTGCCTGTCTCTGTATAGAAGCCCAGGCACCTAACACGTTTTATGGATTGTAGTGTTTTTTCAGTGATTTTCTAAGCACCTAAAATTAGGCATTGCAACGCTTATGTCCTTTTGTGGATGTGGGCCTAAGTCCCCAGTGCTGTTTTCACTGAAGTAAATGGCAGAACCCATAGCTCTATAGCTATGAACAAATACATTCAAATAGCAAGGATCCATAGAATGGAATCTTCATTCCTAAATTTAATACATTCAGGTTATGTCTGCTTTAAGGTGACCACCATTGTTGGATGAAATAAGGGAAAACCACACGAAAAATAAGGGACAATGCTTTATTTTACAGGACATTTTAGGGAAATAGCATTTCCCTTAGCATCTTATGTATTTTTCTCTCAAGTGTGCATTTTTGCTGCCCTCAAGTATGCAATACAATTATCATAAGCTTCAATTTAATGTTTAAAATTTTACTTATCAGTTTTAATACATAGGAACAGCCATACTGGCTATTCCAATGTTCCATCTAGCCCAGTATTCTGTCTCGTAACAACGATGGAAAGAACAGGGCAATTATCAAGGGCTCCATCCCGTTTTCCAGTCCCAGTTTCTGGCAACCAGAGGCTTAGGTTATGTCTACACAGCAAAGAAAAACTTGGGGCTGGCTTGTGCCAGCCAATTTCATCTCGCAGAGCTTAGGCTGTGGGGCTGTTTCATTGCTGTGTATACTTCTGGGCTTGACCCTGCAAGGTCCGAGAGCCCAGGCTCCAGTCTGAGCCTGGAAGTCTACACAGCAATGAAACAGCCCCGCAGCCTGAGTTGGTTGGCATGGGCCAGCTGCAGATTTTTCTTTGCTGTGTAGACCAGTGATTCTCAGACTTTTCACATGGAACCCCCTGTGGACTATTGTCTAACAATCGCCCCCGTTTCCCCCAGAATCACACCCCCCTTTTCTCCTTCTGAAAGGGGGAGCCCTTTCAGAAAAAAACAGAGAGTGCTTCCCATGCTGTCGGCCCTGTTTTTTTCCTGAAAGGGGAAGGTTCGGGGGAAGTGGGTGGGGGCGATTGTTAGGGGCGCTGTAGGCCCTAACAATCACACCCCTCTTCCCCGCAAACCTCTCCCTTTCAGAAAAAAACAGGGGGGAAACAGGAGGGAAACATGGCAGCAGCAACGCGGGGAGCAGCCGCAGCAGCACAGGAAGCGAGGAGCGGGGGCAGCAGCTGCAACAGCAGCGCAAGGGCAGCAGCAACGTGGGAGCGTGACCAGCGGCGGCAGAGGGCTGCTGCTGCTGCAGGAAGTGGGCCACACTTCCATAGAGCTGGACTGCTCTGTCCCCTGCTCCGCGTCCCTAAATGATCCATCCTGCGCCCCTCCAGGGTGGTCCGCTCCCCACTTTGAGAACCACTGATGTAGGCATACCCTTACATTCATCCAGAGCAGGGATTCTCAACCGTCTTCTTTCTGAGGGTCCCCAAATATGCTATAAAAATTCCAGGGCCCTGGTTGGGGCTGTAGGGAGAGACTCAGGGCTCCTAGCTTCAGCCACCGGGTGGGGGGGCACCTTGGGGCTTTAGCTCTGTGGGCCAGGGTTTGGGGCTTCAGCCACAGGGTGTGGAGGCACAAGGCTCTGGACTTCAGTCACCAGGATGGGAGGGACTTGGGGCTTCAGCAGGAGAATGGGGGAGCTTGGAGCTTCAGTCTTCTGGCTCCAGCTTCAGCCCAGTGGGGGGTGCAGAGACTCAGGGCTTCAGCCCTGTGGCTCTGCTTTCGACTTCAGCCCCATAGAGGCGCTGGGGCTCAGGGTACTGTGCTTAAGTCATGGGGTCCCACAGCACCCCTGAAATGGCCTCACAGCCCCCCAGGGGCATGCAGTGGTTGACAGCCACTGACCCAGAGCATGGGATTGCATCCCTGAGCATCTTGGTTAGTAGTCATTTATGGACCTATTCTCCATGATCTTATCTAATTCCTTTTTTAACCCAGTTATGCCTTTGGACTTCACAATATCCCCTGGCAATGACCTCCACAGGTTGACTGTGCATTGTGTGAAGTACTTCTGTTTGTTTTAAATTTGCTGCCTATTAATTTAATTGGGTGACCCATGGTTGTTGTGTTATGTGAAGGACTAAATAACACTTCCTATTCACTTTCTTCACATCATTCATGACTTTATAGACCTCTATCATATTCCCCCCTTAAACAGTTTTCTAAACTGAATGAGCCCAGTCTTTTCAATCTCTTATCATGGGGTTGCTGTTCGCTACCCCTCATCATTTTTGTTGCTCTTCTCTGTACCTTTTCCAATTCTAGTATTTCTTTTTTGAGATGGGGCGACCAGAACTGCACACAGTATTCAAAGTGTTAGTGTACTGTAGATTTATAGAATAACGTCATGATATTTTCTAGCTTATTATCTATCCCTTTCCTAATGGTCCTTAACACTCTGTTAGCTTTTTTAACTGCCACTGCACATTGAGCAAACGTTTTCAGAGAACTACATATATGTCAATACATCTTAAAATAAGAGACAGGAGATCACCCTAATGGTCAAATAAATAAAATCATGGACGATCACTTAAAATGAGGCATGGGTCACCCTAGTCTGGTACTACAGTGTTTAGAGGATGCACCAGATGTGGCCCATTGCTCCCCCCATCCATGGTGGTTTGTTTCAGTCAACTGGCACTTTGTTCAAACTCTCTGCTATTTCCCTAGCTTGTCCACAATCCCCCCATGCACTCCTGTATTGAGGCCCACCACAGAACCTGAAACGCAGGGGACTTAGAGGCCCCTTTGCATGAACTTTTCCACTCGTTTTTCCACTGCTGCAGAAGAAACTTGATATTTCTGCTGTGTTTGGTCCCTTACATTTGCCCATTTGCAGGACTTGACTTCACAAAGCAGGGGTCCTGCAGACACGTCTCCTTCACTGCGCAACCTTGACTCATCCCTAAAGCACTCGCCTCCTGGGCACTAAATGACTCAGGGGTCTGGTGGAAAAAATAGCTTGTGCTCACCCCCACTGAAGGTGGACGTGTGCGGGTGGGAGACAGGTAATTAAGGCCCAAATGACTGGGCAACTTTAATCCACCTGCTCTAAACTTTTGAGGGTCAGACCTTACAACCCTATTAGGGCCCCTCAATGGAGCGGCTGCGGGACCACCACAGACTTTTTTTTTTACCCCACTCTCTCAACTGTGGGGGGTCCGCCAATGCAATGCACTGCACCCCTCGGCTGCTGCTGGCGAAGCTTATGGGTGGAGCTGCTCCTCCCAGCCCCGCTCGCTAGGGGGCGACTGTGACAGCGGCTCCTCACACAGGGCCGCAGCAGGGAACTGCCGGACCCCAACATGGCCGGCGGCGCGCGCTCCCGACCACTAACCGCTGCCGCCCGCGAGACTCTCGGCTTCCTCCTCCCACGCGCCCCTCCCCCCCAGGGGAGAGGAACACTCTCTCTCCCCCTCTCTCTATGGTGGTTGCGGGCGGAAGAAGGTAGCGCGCCCTGCTCTCGAGCGCGGTGCGTGCCGGGATACCCTGCTATGCCCGCGAGTCCTCCGAGGCTGCGCCGATATCCGTGTTTCTCCCAAGATGGTGGCGCTGGGCTCGGGGTGAGAGAGCGGCGCAGAGAGGGCCCTGCCCATCCCCCTGACCGAACGAACGACCGACCGCCCGCCCCTCCGGCCGCCTGCCCGGACCTGACCGCCCCGCCGCGCCCGCCTCCGCCGCCGCTCTTCGGAGCCCGCCCAGGCCGCAGCCCCGTCTCCCCTCGCCCCGCCGCGGACCGGCCCGGCACAGGCAGCGGCGCCGCCTCCCCCGCCTCGTGAGCCCCGCATGAGCCCGGGCGGCGGCAGCAGTAGCAGCGTCAGGGCCGCGCCGGACAGCAGGCCGCAGCGCACAGGTCCGTACGCGGGGGGGGGGTGGCCCGGCCCGGCCCGGCCCGGAGACGGGCTCGGCTCCCTCGGGCGCGCGCCGCCCGCGTGTCCCGGGACGGTTTCGGTTTCGCCGCTGGGGTTCGCGGGAAGGGCGCGGGCCGGGGGCTGCCCGGAGATGGGGGTCGGTGGCGGGGGGAGGCGCCGTTCTTGGGGGCGCGGGGTCTGGGTGCAGGCGTCTCCCCGCCGCGCGGCGGCCTCTGGCGGCGGGGTGGGGAGGAAGCGCGAGCCGGTGGTTTGGGCATTGGCTGTGGAGACGCCGCGGCCCTGCTCCGTCACCGGCTTCTTGTGCGGCCCTGGGCATGTCACTTAGCCGCACCGCGCGGGAGCCGGGCCCGGGCAGCAGACGGCGGGGCTTTAAAGGTAGCTTGTGGCGGGACAGCCCTTTGAAGTTGTGGTGCGGGCCAGAGCTCGGGGTCTGAAAGCCTGGCCTCCACCCCGAGCCATAATTTCAAAGCCGTGTCTACCTAGCTACTGTCAAAGCACTAGCAAGAGCTGCGCTGACTGAGTGTGTGGACCCAGGCCAGGAGGTTTGTTCCCATGGGCTCCAAAACACTGTGCCGACATGCTTTCTGTACCTCAGCTCTTTGCTGTGAGGCTAATGGCATTTCTTTATCTCTCAGGGTGTTGTGAGGTTACAAATATTAAAGATTAGGCTGTGCTCTCGCACTACTTCGATGGGGGCCGTATAAATGTGGCAGGCTATTCAAGAGAGTAAGCTGACCTGCTTGCATAATATGTCATCCTGGTGGAAGACTTGGACTTCCTGAGCTGTAAGCAAGCTGCTTTTCAGTTCATTTTGTTTAGTTAATGTTGATTGCTGGATTTTATTGGGTTTGTTTGCACAGGTGCTGGACCTAGGTGCTGCACGCCCCAGATTCAAAGTGATTTCCATTATATACAGGGTTTACAGTTTGGTTCAATGACATTCAGCACCCCCACTATAAAAAGTTGTTCCAGCATCCCTGAGTTTTTGTGCCACTGTTTAGCATCAAAAAACAAAACAAAAATACACTGACTGGATTGCACTCCTTGGACTCTTTCTAATGATGACCCAAGTTATATCATGAGTAGTACAGAGCATTCATACTTTTTCAACTCCAAAGTCGTACCAGTGGTTGAGATAAATTCTGGAACTGTGGAATTTTTTTATTAAATTGATTATTTATAAGCATATGTAAACGATAGACACTTACAAACCTGTCTTGTTAGGGTGATCAGAGCCAAGGAAAGCGTTCCTATACTTTTTGTGCAATATCCATACTGGCCCTGGGTTCTAAGTGTCTTTGGGCAGGAACTGTGTTCTGGGCACCACCCTTGTGGTCTGATACTTGCAAGAAGTACTCCTGGGGGAATTCTGCACCAACAAATAAAAAAATCTGTGCACAATATTTTAAAAATCTGCATATTTTATTGGTCAAAATAACACACTGTAATCCTGCTAGTTTAAATTATTTTCATAAATTAGTTCAAAATATCTGTGAGTAAGTATGTCTCTAACAATATAGACGCCAAAAGATTCAGGAAATGTTTTTGACAAATAGATTCTTTATTAGGCAGATTGATACAGAACTTTGAGTAAAGTAATCCCTTTAAACTAAAACAGAGAAACATTTCCTGCACCCTTCAGAAGCAGTGCAAATTGGGGGAAGTGAGTGGTAATGGAGGAGCTGAGGGAGAGGGAAGTAATTGCTGGGAAGAAGCCTGGGAGTGAACCTGGAGGGCTGTTGGGTGTGGTTAGGAAAACTATGGAACAGTTGGGTTTTTTGGGGGGGTGGGGTAGGATGAGGGGAGGAGGGATTGTTAGGAGGTTGTGGAGCCTCACGCATGCAGATCTTAGCTGATCCTTAGCCTCTCATTCAGTCAGGCACATCTGCCCCTGTCACCATGTGTCCCTGCACCCCCACTCAGTTCCCTTTCCTCTTGTCCCTGTGTGGTCTTGCACCCCCTCTCCCATTCAGCTCCTGTCCCCCCACTAGCCCTTTTAAATCTCAGTCTGTGATATCCCTCGCTCCCTCGAGCAGACCCATGTGCCCCACGATATCTATTCTCCCCCCACTCCCCAATCCCCTGGCGCCATAGGCATGGTGCTGTGAGAAGTACAGCCTCTTTTCTTCCCTATCTGCACCCAGAAGCCGCTTCTGTCTGTTCTGGTGCCATAGCAGCCCCTTGTGGGCAAAAGGTATAACTATAGCGCCTCTCCAACAGAATGTATTTTCTGCGGAGAAAATTCTGTGGGGGGACATGAATTCTACGAGTGCACAGTGGTGCATTCCCCCAGGATTAAAGGAGCCCCATAGACTTCAGTGGTACTCCGTAGAGATGGAAGGGTCTGTAAGGATCACTTTGCCAGATCCTAGCCTTGTTTGGTACAGGACATCAAACCTACTGAATCTATGCCAAAAAGAGTTTTTATGGCAGAGACTTTGTTTTTTTATTTTATTTTAATGAGAAGTGCCTAGCACGTTTTGCGTATTACGAGAATAAATAATTTAATACCTGATGTGCACAGAAAACACAACAAAGCTGGGAAACAGATTTAAAGATACAGATTCTATCACTTATCAATACTGTGAAGGTTAGTGTTTAGTAGTATGTATGAACTGTAACCATATTCAACTAGTAAATTAAATCTCTAAAATGTATATTATCAAATTAATTTGAATAACTTTCCTATATAACGACCATGATATCGATTTGTCTAAATATATAGATTTTGATTATTCTAAGTTCTGGTCACTTTTAGCTGCACATCTCGGTGAGAACAACTGTAATTTTGTGTCAGCTATTCCAATACAAACCAGTCTTAGAACAAGAGTTATCACAGTGTTAGATAATATATTACTCTATTTATCTATTTATCACACTGGAATTTAAAAGATCTTTGTTCGTCTACTCCTCTGTTTTCCATTACTTCAGTATGAGTGCCTCCCCAGGATTTAAAAATAAAATAAAAATATCACTCTTTCTTCATTTCTAGACTGTAAGAGAAAGTTTGATTTGCTTATAATTTATTTTTGGTTTTGATTTGAGTGTATGCATGCCTCTGCATGTGAGAGAAGAAGTTATTAAAGGAAAGTTAGGTTGAAGGAAATTAATTTTGCATTTAGTTCTGAAAGCGGTGAGGTCCATGGTCATTATTACTTTTTTGTGTGAATTCTGTAGGCTAGCTCCAGCTCCTGTGGAAATTCCAGCTTAATACTTGTCTTCCTTTTAAAAATGCACACAAGTTTGTTTATAACTCATTCTGCTTATTGCTGCAGTTGCTAAGAGGCAAATGTCAGTGATGTTCCTGATTGGCAGGTTTTTGTGTATTGTAGCTAACTAATTAAAGAAAAGCATCAGTAGGTAGTATTAAATTGGCCTTTCAAAAATCATATTTAAGGTTTGTCAAATACAAATTGACACAAATTGTCACATTACCTAACTTGTTCTATTATAACGACTATTTTCAGAAGGCTTAGGAGTTGTCTGTTTTATATTATGTTGGGCTGAAACTTATTACAGAACTTGCTGGCCAAGATAGATGTTTCTTAAGTTAATTAAAACTACAATATCAGCAGGCAAAGTTAAAAAAAAAAAAAAAAAGCAGCATTTTGGTTAATTTCAGAAGCTATTCTGTAGAATCCTTACTTTAAAAAAAATGCTCACTGTAAAAAGTTAGAAAGCCTGATCATAATGCTATTGCAAAACCACCATAACTACCACCAGTTCAGGTCCCCGGTGGTGGTACTGACATAGATAAGCTGTTGGAGTTTTACCCACTACATCAACTAAATCAATGCATCCTCATTGCATTTTCAGCTCATAGAGCCCTGAAAAGTTGTGCGTCTTGTGTATGGCTCAATTTTTCCAAGTTCAGATTGTTATAATAAAGGAGAGAGAGTGATCATTTCACTGTAATGGCAAAGTTTTCTTATCTGTTATGTCCCACAGTGATACTTTTTATGATGTCTACAACAGGCTTTTTGGGATGTGTAAAGAATTTAATCACTTAATTTATATTTATTTATAACCTGAATGCCCCACTTCTCCCATATTCTGGTTAGTTGAGATACTTGATATGCAGTTCTGTATAGTTTAAAGTCATTGCTCTTATTTTAACAATTTAAATGTTGATGTGCAACGCATAACATTGTAGGTGGGGTATTTTCATTCTGTATGCTTGTTTCAGCAGCTTCAATAATCCTTTGGACATGAAACGTAATGCTTTTTGATCAACTTTAGTTCTGTATTAAACGTCTACACTAGTGAAATGTGATGTTTTGAATGCATAAAAATCAAGAAATCTAGTTGATGAGCAACTACATATTTGCATTGCAAATATTTTCTTCTCTGGTTACCTATTTGAAAATAGGTGTAATATTAGAGTATTCTGAGATCTGATTAATTTAAGGACATAATTTTGACATCCTACTATTTGGGGCAGTATAAGTATATAAACAAACTATTTGTGTAAATGCATGCACAAACTGTATCTGCATTTCTCTTCTTCCCATCTCAAAAACATCAGTGAGAATTGAGGATGCTCAGCACCCCATGGGATTGGGTCCATAATAAATAAGTGAGGTTCATAATGAGTTAACATGTAAATTCTCATGTAGGAATAAGTCCTTCCTACCAGCTGGTAATGATAGAAATAGGTCCATTTATAGTTTCCTTCTAGTAGGTGATTCATGTAAGTAGACAGGCAACAATTTCTGCATAGGCCCAATGGAGCCCAGAGAACAAGTACTTGTGCTTTTTTTGGTGTGCTATAGTCCGTGGGCCATATTTTCTGCTTTTGGCCTACATATAATGAACTATGCACTAAGAGCCTGATTTTCAGAGGTGCTGGGCACCTGCATTTCCCATTGATGTTAATTGGACTTGCTGATGCTCAACAGTTCTGAAAATTTCTCCCTAAGTCTCTTCCCACCACCTCTCCACAGGCCCCCTATGCTCAAAAGTAAATGAAAAGGGATTTAATTGATCCTCTTTTCTCTTCTAGTATTTCATGGAGTAGGGATTGGGGATCCTCCACACATACTTGGGAACAGGAGAGGAAGGAGAAGATGCGGGGATACTCAAACTTAAATTCCTATGAATGGGTACTCCAGAATTTTAAAAACAAAGGAGGCAGTGAAGCATCTCTGTAAGGTGTTGAGTGTGGGAAAGTTGAAATGGCTGATTTTCCTTAATAGGGTCATATCTATGAAATAGGGACACATTTCTTTTCAGGAGTGCTCTTGCATGTAGTAGCTTATCTTCTGAGGCATTTGGGGAGAACTGCAAGTGCCTTACTGTATGTCTACACTACCAGCTACAGGTATTTTACTATGATTTGCAGCCGCAGGGCTTAGGCTGTAAGGCTGTAAAATTGCATTATAGATGTTCAGGATTGGGCTGGAACCTGGACACTGAAGCTTCAACCTGATCCCGAACTGCAATTTTATAGGCCCGCAGCCTGAGCCCTGCAATCTCCAGCAGCTGCCATGGACCAACTGCAGGTGTTTTATTACAGTGTAGAGATACCCTTAATGTTTAATGTCTCTTCTTGTGCAGCAAGGGCTACCTTCTTTTGCTGTCATGGATGAGATGTTTCCCAGAAATTGCAAGCAGAACTTCCTCATGATTCTTCACAAGGAGAAAAAAAAAAAGCATTAGACAAGGCCAGTACAATCTAACCTTAACAGGAATTCTCTTAAAAGGAAAAAATCAAATAAATCAATGAAATCCTGGAGAGACAGGAATTTTGGGTTCACAAAAGCTTGAGGAGGGAACCAAAGATAGTAAACAGGTGTCCGGTGTTATGTAGGTGAGGGACTAAATGAAGTAGAAAAAACTTTACTTTTTTAGGAAGATGACAGTACTGAACAAGGGGAGGACAGTTTTGAAGTGGAGGAAGCTTGCTTGCATGTTCCTGAGACTCTGAGGAACATGGAAGCAGGAATGAAGGAAGCAAATGTGAGAAATGTCTAGGGTTGACAGTTTAGCAGTGATCAGGAAAGAGAGTACTTGGTCATTGAGAGGTCAGGGAGAGAGCAATATGTAAGCATGCTCATGTGTAAATTAATAGCTCCATAGATGCAAGTGTATTAATTGATACTAGCAGGTAGGGAGAGGGAGATTTTCATATGAAGATGAGTAAGAATTGTGTGGTGGCCGGATTGTGAAGCAAGGAATAAAGGATAGAATGGCTTATTGATTAAACTGATATAAATGAAATATTAGTGTAAGAGAATAGATTCATTAGGATGAAGAAAAAGATTTCAAGGGATAGACTTACAGAAAGTAGTAATCTGCTTCTCTTTGAGGCTCCCCTAAGACTTACTCCCAAACTAACTATAAAAAGTATTTCATGTCAACTGGAGGAAAGAACCAGTTGATTCAATATATATGTCCCCTTTTTAACAATGAACATGTGGAAAAGAGGCGGGAAATGGCTGCTGTTTGGCTTTTTGTTTTTATTGATGAGCTGAGACTGCTTCCCCTTATCACTTTTACAAACCCCCTGTCTGGAGTGCACTAGGGTTGGTGTCATCTGCTTTTTGGGTCTGGTCTACATTAGGCTGTTTTGTCGACCGAAGACAGCTTTTTTCAACAAAACAGTGCTGGTGTAGACACTGCAATCAACTATCCCCACCTTCCCTGTTCTCACAAAAACTGCCCTGTTTTCAACCAAATAAAGCCACCTCGCTGAGAGGCGAAGAGCTTTTTTTTTTTTTTGCACAACTTATATCAACAAAGCATCAGTGTAGACACTGAGATTCGTTACGTTGTGGTCAATGGCCTCCAGACATGTCCCACAATACCCAGCCTGACCACTCTGGCCATCAGTTTGAAGTCCACTACTCTGCAGCCACTTGCCACCTCCCTTTAAAGTCCCAGGAATTTTTGAAATTCCATTTCCTGCTTGGTTAGCATGGAGAGCTCGTATTTCTTATTCCTAGCTCACCATGGCAGCACCATGCACCAAATGCTTTCCTGCTTAGAGCACACCGCATCATCATTTGGGGAGAGTCGGTAATTCGGTCCCAACTCTGCTCCAGCTGGAGGAATTTTGATATCTACGGCCACATTTCTCATGTCATGGTGGAGATGTGCTATGAATGGAACACGCTGCAGTGCCAAGTGAAAATCAAGGAGCTGCAGCAGGGCTACCAAAAGGCCAGGGAGGCAAACAGTCACTCTGGTACAAGACCAAAAAGCTGCCTCTTCTATAAGGAGCTGGAAGCCATCCTCATCGGCAACCTCACCTCCACCCCAAGACACTCACGGGTATCTCTGCATGCCCCAGGACAGTGGACACCGGACTCGGCCCCAGTGAAGAAGTTGGTGATGAGGAGGTGGAGTTGGATTAGGAACCAGAGCCGGGGACTGGGTCATTTGGTGACACATGGAGTCAAGATCTCTTTGCGACCCCAGAGGATTCCAGCCCTGTTCCTCTGGTGTGCAGGATGCAAGAGAGGGGAGCTTTGGTAAGTGTGTTTCAGAGCTGATATTGCTTGTTTATAGGAGGCATGGGGGTCCTTTGCTTTGTTAAATGATAGAGGTAGTTGGAGGGATAGAAATGCACAAGAATAGCTGTGTTTCCTTGTGCTTCCCATTCCCTTCCACAGCTAGTCAGCGTGGCTGAGAAACTTGTTAATGCATGCTGAGATTTCACAGGTATCCTCCGGTGAGATCTCTAGGAATTTTCCTGAAGTTACTCGCCAATCCTCTACCTCAGATTCCCTCGTCAGAGTGGCTTTGGTTCTTCCCCCTTTGTAGGACACTTTCTCGTGCCAATCGGCAATCACTCGTGCAGAGACCAAAGCAGCGCACAAGCGAGCAGCATAGGGACCTGGTTTGAAGTTGCTTGCATGGAGGAGATGCACCCTAGCATTCCTGTTTACTCTCAGGAGCGAGATACCAGCTTTTGTGACCCCTGCTTAAGGAAAATGGTGGCACAATTTGAAATTTTGTCCCTGTGTACCTGCATTTATGCCCCCAAGCAACCATCCATCCTGAACCTCTTTCCCAGTATGATGGCCTCCCAGCAAAATTCACCAAGCCTAGACTGATCACGGAACTGTGCTTTTCCTACAGGACAGTAGGGCATCCACAGTAATGCTTCTGTTCATTGTTTATTGTGCTTCTACAGATGTGGCCTTCACAGCAAAACCCTCCACACCTGCGGATTGCCTCTGGCTGATAAGGAAGCAATGAGATGTTCCAAGAACTCCTCCAGTCCTCTGAGGTGGCAAAAAGGGCATGGAGACCATCTCTGTCTGAAAGTCAGAAAATTGATAGCCAGAAAGAGAAGGGAAACCCTCACCAAGTGCTAGCAGGTCATGAGCACATGATCAAGACAATGGAGGAGCAGACAGAGCTGCTAAAGACAGTTGTGACACTGCAAACAGAGTTTGTGTCCTCGCCCTCCCCTAGCAGCAACTGCAGAATTGCTTTCCATGCACTCTCCAAACTCCGCGCACGTATTCCTACCAAACTCCTGGCCTGTCTCATTACCCCTTTCACTCCACCCCTTCAGGCAGCTATGAGAGCAACAGCTGGTCTTGCACCCCGCTGTCATGGCTCACATTGCCCCTCACTGCTTTCTCCACTCCAGCCCGGTCTTCTGTTTGTGTTGTCAACTTTTTTTGTTTAATAAAGATAAGCTATGAGAACAATAAGCACTCTTTATTTCTGAATTGCATAGCTCATACACAGTTCAAGCTGGATAGCAGGCATGGCATGGCACAGCGCTACTCACAAGAACACCTTATTGGTTCTCATTCCCAAAATGGGCCCTCAGTGACTCCACAATCCAAATGCCCCCTCCCCCTTGTATCCCTCTAATATCCCTAACATCTGGCTGTTCATATTCAGATGCAAGGCAGTCCACCTCTGCGGTCAACCCAGGGGCAAACTTTTCATCCTTAGCTTCACATAAATTATGGACCACACAGCTGTCAGTGATAATAGGGAAATATTGTCCTCATTTTGGTCTAGCCTGCCAGTGAGCCTTTAATCTGCCAAATGCACATTCAGCGGCCATTCGGCACCTGCTTAGCCTGTTATTGAAATGCTCCTTGCTGTTATCCAATTTCTCTGTATAAGGTTTCATGAGCCATGGCTGTAATGGGTAGGCTGGATCTCCCAAGATCACCATGGGCATCTCAACATCCCCCATTGGAATCTTTTGGTCTGGAAAGCTTGTAGCTTCCTGTACAGGCTAGCGTCCTTTCTATTGATATACTCTGTTGCAAGATGGTTCAGGGCCAAAATTGGGATATGCCTGCCATCTATTGCCCCACCATGGCTATGGAAGCCCATTGCTATGAAGCCGTCTGCTATTTCATGAACATTTGCCAGTCACAGTCCTTCATAGCAGAATGTGGTTAACGGCCTTGCGCATTTGCAAGAACATAAGTCCAATGGTGGACTTCTTGACTCCAAACTGATTAGTGACTGACCAGTAGCAGTCTGGAGTTACCGGCTTCCACATGGCGATCACTGTGCACTTCTTCGCTGAGAGGGCAGCTCTCATTTGTTTGTCATTGTGCTTCAGGGCAGGAGCAAGCTTTGCATAGTTTCATGAAAGTGGCTTTGCGAATTCAAAAGTTCTGCAGTTGCTGTGTGTCATCCCAAACCTGCATAATGATGCGATTCCACTCCTCAGTGCTTGTTTCACGTTCCCAAAAGTGGCGGTGCACCATGCGCATATGCTCTGTAATCCAGTGCTGTTTGTTTGCATGGCACAAGGCAGGTCAGGTGCCTCAGATTCCTATTCCATTCGGGAGCTCATGGTATACTATGTGAGCTGCGATGTGTGCAGAACACTGACAGCAACAGTGGAGAGTAGTGCAGGATCCATCTTTCAGATAGAGCCATTGAAGAAAAATGCCACAAAATGATGGGATGGAAATCAATGCATCATGGGATGTTAAGCCCACACCCATGATGCACTGTGATCCTCTCCACTTTCTCACAACTCCGAGCAGCAGAAGGTGGTGAGTTGCACAGTGGGATAGCTTCCCACAGAGCACTGCTCTCACTGTTGATGCTAGAGCACCAAGTGTGGATGCGCTTTGCTGACACAAGTGCTGTGTGGATGGGCACAAGGACTGTAATTACAGCACTTTTTGATTACAGATGTAACTTGCATCAACAACATTTTCTAATGTAGGCAAGGCCTTTGTTTTTTGTGCCACTTCCCTCCACCTTTTCCCCCCCTTTTTGCGGAATGGTTGAGAATTCAGAGGCTGAGCTGCAACTGCTCAGCTGGGTGCAACTATATTGTTGACATCTTCAAATCCTCTTTTCAGTGACTGAAGCAAGAGGGGTGACCCACCCACTTCTTTGAAGCACTCAGCTCTTTTGTTGGTTGGGAGGTAGAATATGTGTTTTTAAGAAAAACTTCTGATACACATCTGAACAGAAGATTTGGATTTTCCTTTGTGGTGAAAGGCTTTATAGTCTTGATGTGTGCATTCGCTGTCTCATAACTACATGGATCGTAAGGCCTGGTTTGCACTTAAAATTTAAATTGCCTTAGCTACAGTGTTCAGGGATGTAAAAAATCCACATCCTGCATGCCATAGCTGTGCCCATCTAACTCTCAGTGAAGATCAGTGGTTCTCAAACTTTTTGTATTGGTTACCCTTTCACACAGCAAGACTCTGAGGGCGACCCCCAGCTCTTGTGGGCTCCCCTTCACCTCTAACCCCGTACTTCCCCTCCTGTGCCCACCTGGGGAAACTGACCTGTTCTCCTTCGAGTGGTTGCTCATATGCATTCCATTTAGGTGTGTGCGCGCCCTCGTGCACGGCCAATCGGAGAACTTTTACTAGCAGTCCCTGCAGGGGCCAGCCCAGCGACCCCGTAGTGTCGCCACCATGCGGCGGCACAACCGTCGCTGCCGGCCCCTCCCCTCTTCAGTTCCTTCTTTCCGCCCGTGACGGTCGGTCGAGAACTAACCCTGCTCTTCTCAGGTTTTTTCTTTCACCTTAAAAGTGAGTATTTAGTTAGTAGTTCGCCCCGAACTAAGTTAGTTTTACAGTTAGTGAGATTTTTGTAGAATAGTTAGGGAGCCTTAGGGCTCGGACGCCCGCGGCGATGCCCGGCGCGTCCGGCCTCAAGCCATGCGCTAGCTGTGGGAAGGCTTTCCCAGCTAGTGACCCCCACGACCATTGTTTACAGTGTCTAGGGGAGCAACATCGGCGAGACCGATGTAAAATATGTAAGTCCTTCAAGCCTCGGACTCAAAAGGACCGAGAAGTGAGGCTGAAGGCTTTCCTGATGGAGACCGCGCTCAGTCCGGCGTCCGAGCCCACACGGTCCACCACGGCACCGAGCGTGTCCTCGGTGCGGAGCGCACCACCAGCACTGGGGAGCACGGTGCCGAAGAAAAAGAAGAAGCACCGCCCGCTTGTGGAGAGCTCCCCTGCACCGCTGGAGCGGCCGGGGTCGAGCTCAGAGGTGCGCCCCCTGGACCGGCCCCTGGCACCGGGACCGGCACCGACCAAGGAGGTCTCCCCGACTCCCATGAGCGGAGGACCTACCTTACAGGCTCCTTCAACACCGGAGGCTTTCGAGGCGGCACGCGTCTTGATGACCCTGCCCACGCCTCCGGCACCCCCTCGCACGAGGGGCCCAGAGCCTGTTTTCCGGGGCAAACCTGTGGGTGTCCCCGAAGGGTGGGCGGCATCGGCACCAGACATCCAGCCGCCCACCATCACCATCGCCCGACGCCGGAGGACCGAGCCCGGAGGCTCCTCTCCCCCTTCGTCATCGGAGGAATCGCGGCACCGCTCCCGACACCGCTCCAGATCCAGCTCCAGCCCGGCACCGAGCCGGCGTGCTCGGCATCGTTCCCCGGCATCGAGGAAGAGGCTGTGGAAGGCTTCCCCGCCCCGGCGCAGATCTTCATCATCGTCTTCGGGATCGCCCCACAGACGAGTCAGACGACGTCGCTCCTCCGACTCTTCGTCCAGCGAGCCACGGAGCGTCTCCTCCCGGCACCGTCGCCGCCTTCCCCGCACCCCTGGCTCGGGATCCCGGACCCACCGCCAGGAGCAAGAACCCTCGCCGGCACCGCAACCGGCACCGGCGCAGCCGACACCACAACCTCCGGTACCGCAGACCTCGGTGCCACAGGTACCTCTCCCCGCGGTGCCGACACCGCCTGCGGCAGCGCCGGCATTGCCCTCGGCACCGACGCTGCCTCTGAGTTGGACCCAAGGACCCTGGCAGTGGCCAATGTGGGCCCAATGGGCGGCTCAGATGGGGCAGGGAACTATGCCGGCCCCTGCCTCGGTCACCCAATCCCAACGGGCACCCTCGGTGCAGGAGGGTGACCACTCCTTTTCCTCCTCCGAGGAGGACCCTGGGGAGTGCCCCTCCACAGGACCCCGCCACCCGTCTTACTCGTCGTCCCCAGACGAGGCGGCTATAAGGGACCAAGGGGCCCCACTCATCGACTTTAAGGCCCACCAAGAACTCCTGAAACGGGTGGCCTCGAACCTAGACTTACAGGTCAAGGTTCTAGAGGAAGAGGTGGACCCCCTCTTCGGATGTGTGGAGACCCAAGGCCCTTCCAGGGTGGCCCTCCCCATTCATGACAGGGTCCTACGCCTAGCCAAGGCAGTATGGCAGACCCCTGCCTCGGTCGCCCGCACGTATAAGGGCGCCGAGAAGAAGTATTATGTGCCAGCCAAGGGGCACGAATACTTATATGCGCACCCTGCCACGGGCACCTTGGTGGTAGAGGCCGCTAACCAGAAAGACAGGCAGGGTGCCCAGAGCGCCTCCCCTAAAAACAGAGAGGGCAGGAGATTAGACCTTTTCGGCAGGAAGGTCTACTCCACAGGAGCGCTCCAGTTCAGGGTAGCCAACCATCAGGCTCTCCTGGGCATATATAACCTGAACTTGTGGGACTCCTTGAAAAGGTTCACGGAGTCCCTGCCTCCAGACCAGGCCGCCGACTTTGCCATGGTCCTGGAGAAAGGTGTAACAGTAGCCAGTGCAGCCTTGCAAACTGCGTCTGACGCTGCGGACACGGCCAGCAGGGCTATGGCCTCCGCTGTTGCTATGTGGCTGGCAGCGTGGCTGCAATCTACTGATCTGTCACAGGAGGTGCAGCACTCCATTCAAGATCTGCCGTTGAATGGAGCCGCCCTCTTCTCGGAGGGGACGGACGAGAAGCTGCACGCCCTGAAGGACTCAAGGACGATGCTGCGCTCCTTGGGCCTCTGAACACCCCAGGCGGCAAGACTGCAAGCCCGCCAACAGCCGCAACAACTGCCACAGCGGCACCAGCAGCAGACTAGGCCGCCGCCTAGGCCCTTCCCCCCTCCCAGGGGCCGGAACAGGAACAGGGGCACAGGACGGTGCGACCGACCTGCGACCTCCTCGTCTTCCTTCAAGGGTCCCTCCCGGGGCCCCAAGGGCAAAAGACAATTCTGACATTGCGTCTGAGGGTGGCTTCTCTGTACGTTCCCTGGGCCACCCCCCGCCTTTCCGGGACAGGCTAATACCGTACATCGGCCTGTGGTGGGAGATAACGTCGGACCAATGGGTCCTCAGCACCATCCGCTGGGGCTATGCCCTTCAGCTGCTGGCTACCCCTCCCCCCACTCCCTCCCCGTCCCTCTTCAGGGACCCATCTCACGAGCATTTACTCCGCCAGGAGGTTCACACCCTCCTTCTCAAAGGAGCCATAGAAGTGGTTCCACCACTCGAGCTGGGGAGGGGATTCTACTCAAGGTATTTCCTCGTCCCCAAGGCAAAAGGAGGCCTCAGGCCTATACTGGACCTGCGCAAATTCAACAGGTTCATAAAAAAGCTCAAATTCCGCATGGTGTCCCTAGCGTCCATCACCCCAGTACTGAACCCAGGGGACTGGCTCGCCGCCCTCGACCTGAAGGATGCGTACTTTCACATCTCCATCCTTCCCACCTACAGGAAATTTCTAAGGTTTACGGTAGCTGGTGGCCACTACCAATTTACGGTCCTCCCCTTTGGCCTGGCCTCATCCCCCAGGGTGTTCACGAAGTGTATGGCAGTGGTGGTGGCCTCCCTGAGGCGCAGGGGGGTCCAAATCTTCCCATACCTGGACGACTGGCTGATAAGGGGCAAGACCAAGTCGCAGGTGCACGAGGCGGTCTCCCTCGTCCAGACCACCTGCCACACCCTGGGGCTGCTCATAAACGAGCAGAAGTCAACATTATATCCAGTACAGAACATAGAGTTCATAGGGGCCCACTTAGACTCAGTGCGGGCCAAAGCTTCCCTCCCACGCTCGAGGTTCAAGGCCATGGCGACAATAATATCGCAGCTCCAGAGATGCCCCACAACAACAGCCAGGCAGTGCCTACGGCTGTTAGGCCACATGGCCTCATGCACTTATGTAGTGGGGCTGGCCCGCCTCAGACTCAGGCCCCTCCAGAGCTGGTTGAAGAAGGTATACATGCCCAACAGGCATGCCCTGAACAGGGTGATAACAGTCCCCCCTGCGGTGTTGGGGTCACTGAACTGGTGGCTGGACCCCAGGATCGTGCTGAAAGGAATTCCTTTCAGGGCGCCCACCCCCTCGATCACTCTGATCACGGATGCCTCAGACCTGGGGTGGGGAGCCCATATCACTGGTGGTCTGACCACACAGGGCCTCTGGTCCCGGAGGGAAACTGCCCTCCATATCAATGTAAAGGAACTGAGGGCAGTCAGACTGGCTTGCGAAGTGTTTCGCCACGCTTTATTCGGGAGAATGGTACAGGTGTTGACAGACAATATCACTGCAATGTACTACATCAACAAACAAGGGGGAGCGCACGCCTCACTACTGTGCCAGGAGGCGCTTCAACTTTGGGACCTGGCGGTGAGACGCAACTTCTGTTTAACCGACTCTCACCTCCGAGGGGCCAGGAACGACGAGGCAGACCGCCTCAGCAGGTCGTTTCTCCCCCAACACGACTGGTCTCTTCACTCGGAGGTGGTCGCCATGATCTTCCGCGAGTGGAGTGTTCCCCACCTGGACCTGTTTGCGTCAGCCTGGAACGCAAAGTGCCCGAGATTTTGCTCGCTCAGGGGTCGCAAGCCGGGCTCCCTCTCTGACGCATTCCTGATTGAATGGACGGGGAACCTCCTGTACACGTTTCCCCTCCCTCCCGCTCCTGCCCAGGGTCCTCTTGAAAATCAAGAGGGACAGAGCGGACGTCATCCTGATCGCCCCAGCGTGGCCGAGACAATACTGGTTTTGCCTGCTTCAGGACCTGTCAGTCGCTCCCAAAGAAACCGGACCTCCTCTCCCAGGACAACGGTCGCCTGCTGCATCCCAACCTGGACTCCCTACACCTGACGGCCTGGAGGCTCTCTGGCTAACGGAGGAGGAGAGAACCTGCTCGGAGCAGGTCCAACGCGTGCTACTGGGAAGCAGGAGGCCCTCCACCCAGAGCGCATACAAGGCCAAGTGGAGGAGGTTCACCTGCTGGACGGAGTCGCGGGGCATAACCCCCGGTACATCTTCCGTGCAGGCGGTCCTGGACTACCTGCTGCAGCTCAAGCAACAGGGGTTGGCGTTGGCTTCCCTAAGGGTCCACTTGGCAGCCATCTCGGCTTTCCACCAGCCGGTGGAGGGGAGGTCCCTATTCTCTCACCCCATGTCGGTGAGGTTTCTCAGGGGAATCGAGAGGCTGTATCCGCAGGTCCATGACCCGGTGCCTCCCTGGGACCTGAACCTAGTCCTTGACAGACTGACGGGGCCCCCCTTTGAGTCCTTGGCCACCTGCCCCCTGCTGATCCTGTCCTGGAAGGTGGCCTTCCTTGTGGCCATCACTTCCGCCAGGAGGGTCTCTGAGCCGAGAGCCCTGACCTCGGAACGCCCCTATACGGTGGTCTTCTGGGATAAGGTACAGCTTAGGCCTCACCCAGCTTTTCTACCCAAGGTAGTCTCTAGGTTCCATTGTAACCAAGATATTTTCCTCCCTGTGTTTTTCCCAAAACCGCACGGGTCCGAGGACGAGAGGAGGCTACACACCCTCGACGTGAGGAGGGCACTGGCGTTCTACCTCGATAGGACGAAACCGCTCCGCAAGACCACCCAGCTCTTCGTCGCAGTGGCAGAAAGGATGAGAGGCTCCCCAGTGTCATCACAGGGCATCGCCAAGTGGATCACCGCCTGTATCCGGCTGTGCTACGAGAGCGCAGGTGTCCAGCTTCCCGGACCAGTGACAGCGCACTCGACAAGGGCCCAGGCCGCGTCGGCGGCCTTCCTGGAGAGGGTCCCCCTGGAAGACATCTGCAAGGCTGCCACTTGGTCTTCTGTGCACACCTTTGCCACGCATTACGCTATCGTCCAGCAGTCCAGGGACGATGCTCGCGTGGGCAGGGCAGTGCTGAGGACAGCCCGACGTTGACTCCTACCCGCCTCCAGGTAAGGCTCGTTATTCACCTAAGTGGAATGCATATGAGCAACCACTCGAAGGAGAAAACATAGTTACTTACCAGTAACTGTTGTTCTTCGAGATGTGTTGCTCACATCCATTCCACACCCACCCTCCGTCCCCACTGTCGGAGTCGGCAGAAAGAAGGGACTGAAGAGGGGAGGGGCCGGCAGCGACGGTTGTGCCGCCGCATGGTGGCGACACTACGGGGTCGCTGGGCTGGCCCCTGCAGGGACTGCTAGTAAAAGTTCTCCGATAGGTGTGTGCGCACCCTCGTGCACGGCCAAAGTGGAATGGATCTGAGCAACACATCTCGAAGAACAACAGTTACTGGTAAGTAACTATGTTTATGCACAGAAGGGCTCCCTCCTCAAACACTGCTCTTCCATGCACCGGTAGGAGAAACCTTGCGGGGAGGGAGGAGTAGCAGTATCTGTTTGTCACCCCTCACCACACTCCTCCCATGTTTCTCCACCAGGAGGAAGCATGGTGATTCACAACCCTATGGCAGGTCAGGGCTCTCAGCTCCGCATTTGGTGGTACTCTGAGGTCCCAGCAGCAAGCCTTGCCGGGGTCGGGGCTCATAGCTTACGACCCCCATATAACCACATCACAACACCCAGTTTGAGAACCAATGGTGTAGGTGCAGATAGTGTGAGAATGCTTTTATCAATCTAGCTACCCTCGCTTGAGGTGGTGGTCTTATAACTATGGAAAAATCTGTTCCATTGCTGTAGGCACTTCAGAGTTATGCCTGCATAGCTATAACGCTGTAGCTATGTTACTACAGACCCTGTAGTGTAGACATGGCCTTAGAGTTTTCAGCCAAACATATTGCAGCTTTCACATAACTTACTTCAAAAGTATTTCTATGTGCTCATATACATTATCTAAAAGAGCTTTGCTTATTTTGTTTAGCAATCTGAGCCTTCTCTACATTATAGCTTCTATCATAGCTTCCAGTGGTGGAACTGCACCAGAGTTGAATTACACCTGTGGACACAGGTTTGAACGTATCTACTTCCTTGTTCCCCAGGAGCAAAATTACTACTTTTCCTTCATGTTATGGTTGTCAATATGCTAAGGGATATGTGTCAAGGCTTTTAGTACAAAATAACTTCATAATCTATGTCCTGAGTACTTGATAGATTTGATTGCCATCATTCCATATCTCTGCTTGAGAGTTAGTCATCCAGGTGGGTCTACTCTTGATCCCTGTGGTAATGAATATGCCAAGGATAAGATTATTTTTCAGTCACAAATCCTCTGACTTAGAGCTCTTTGCTAAAGGCTGAACTCAAATTCCAGGGCGTAAGATAGAAGTAGAACTATTTCTTGGCCTATTCTTGAACATTTTGGGAAATCATTCCTTAACTTTTGTATCTGCTACCTCTTTTCCACCACCACTTCCTTGGTGCCAGTTGGGATGAAATCTTCTGCTAATGTGGTGGTTCACTTCAGAGGTTATCAAGTTTTGCCAGCCTCCTAAATTCTATTGGGCAATATATTTGGACTCCTGTGGAAACTTGCAACATCAATTTGCTGCTGACCAGATGGGAATCCGTTTGGAATCTGGATGTCAACCATGGGGGCAGTTTTGATGCAAGCATACAAAGCCATTAACTGCCTCCTGCTCCGCAGGACTGTGATTCTGGGCGATGTGCAGGACATAGAGGATGGATTTGCAGCAGTCGTGTTCCCAAACTGCAGTGGCGTGATAGATGGTATATACATCCGTTTGGGCATCAGACCATCTTTCCACTGAGTACATCAACAAAAAGGGCTAATTTTCTATAGTTATGCAATGAGTGGGTGGATCATTGTAGATGCCTCACCAACAGCAATGGTGACTGGTCAGAGAAGATACATGACACTCACATCTTTAAGAACATGGGACTGTTCAGAAAGCTACAGGCAGGAACTTTCTTTCCCAATCAGCATACTACCACTGGGAATGTTGAAATGCCAGTAGTCACCTTGGGGGACCAAGCTCATGCTCATGAAGCCATATACCTGCCACCTCGACATCATCAAGGAGCCATTCAACTACCAGCTCAGCAGATGCAAAATAACTGTTGAATGTGTATTTGTCATCTGAAGGGTCACTGACATCATTTATTCACAAGGCTGGACCTCAGTGAGAAAATATCCAAATTATAAGAGCTGCCTGCTGTGTCCTCTGTAATAATGTGAAGCAAAGGGGTGGAGGTGGAGTGGCTGTCTGCTGCATTTGAACAGACAGAGATACAAGGGATATTAGAAAAGCTCATCATAGAGCTATACAGCTCAAGGAGGTTTTGAAAGACCATTGTAACAGTGAGCCTGTGTGGTGGTGTGGTGTGCTCCACCTTGCCCTGCTCTTTTGTGGCCTGGTAAGAATTGTGTGGTTACTGTTGTACACGTAGGAATACAACATTCATTGCACCTATTAATTTTGTTTTGCACGATCCTATGAGGTGTGTGTCACTGTTGTTACAAACTGCCTTTCAGCCAAAGCAATTCAGTCAAGTTTGAGAGAGATCAAGTGGATTTTAATCATTTATTGAATACTACAATAGAATCTAAATATGTGCTCCTGGATTACAGTACAGCAAATAAGTAAACAGTTTCACTCTCTGATGGGTGGTCCAACTGCAGGTAGAAGAATCTTTTTCTCTGTTTAGACTCTGTCACCACTCCAGCACACAGAAGAGCTCTTAACATTACCCTTTATATCCTAAGTTATTCATGTACCTTACTGTATATGTGCATGTAACATTCATATGTCCAGACATGGCTCTCCTTACTAGTGGAAAATGTGAAACACATGCTAAAAAGATAAACACTAAAATAAAAAGAGTAAAGTTGCATCATCCTGGGGACACAGGAGAATCTAAATGTGAGGCCTGCATGGGGGCTTTTCAGTTTCCTAACAATTCCCATCTCTTGGCTCACTGTCAGATTTCATCAGGGGGCCAAGCTAATATAAGGCTGTACCCACGTTTTAGTGAGTATCCTGATACCACTTCTTCCATACTGTCTGATTAACTCCATTTCCATATTGAGTTCCAATTGCAAAGCACTCCCACCATCAAGATAACAGTAATGCATTGAATAATAACTGTTACATCAACTGGGTGCATCAGCATCACTACCTCGTGTATTTTGAAATATTCTGGTGGGTTGGTTGACCTTCATTTGAATAGATCCTACAGATTCAACAGGCACCTCTTGTTTTAATGGGTTAGGAGTGGAAAAAAAGTAATTTTAGGAGCAAAAGTAGTATTAACCTTAAGACTAGAGAGAGTCTCTAATGGATGAACTTCTAAAAGAAGGGATAGAACACATTTCCATGGGCTTACCTTTAACTTTAGAGATATAAATGTTGTTATTCCAGCAAATATAAAATTAAATCAGCATTCCTCATAGTGCATGCTTCCATAAGTACTCCAACCTCCATCATACCAGCTTTCAGTTGTTACAGTTGTTAAATTTTGTAAAAGTATCCACTGTTTCCAGGAGGTATTTATTTTCTCTAGGAATGGTAGGTAAGGGCCCAGTATAATCAACTTGAACCCTAAACCATGAACCATATATCCTCTGCCTTTGTAAGGGAATCTTGCTTCTCCCCGGATCTGCAGTGACAGTAGCACTCTGTAGGCCATTTCTGACATGCTGGTATGTCACATTTTACAGAGGGCTGCCAAACTGTTTGCAATAGATGTTCAGTTGGACGAGCAATGTCCTGATTCCCCCTTGGATCATGTGCAAGATACATGACCTCATTTTGTAAGTGTTTAGACACTGGCCTTGTGGCTTTGTTATGAGTAGACCACCCCCTTCAGGTAATACTTCCTCATCTTTTTTTAAAGAAAGGTTTCAAAGTTAGACCTTTGTTTTGCATTTTGGTGAGACTGTCTGTTTTTTCTGTCTTTTTTTTGGTTTTGAATTCTTGCTACAACATTTTGTTTTGGAGGTTGCCAGCAGGGTACTTTTAACGCTCCATGTTTAGCTTCAGAATCAGGCTGATTGTTCCACTCTGCTGTGGTCCTCTCTTTTGATGAGCTTTAAATTTGCCTGTTGAGGAACTGCCGCTTCATCAGTGTTCCCACATACCAATAAACCTAAAGCTGTTTTAGATGGTCCAGACAAGGTCTTTACGCAAATCTCAATTCATTAAAGATAAAGTCCAGCGAGCTAGTTGGGAATTTGATACCTATCCATCTTCAATTTTCCCAGAGAAAAAGATATGTTAGAGGGTCCAAGGAGTCCTAAGGACTATGGTGTTTAACCTTGTCAGAAATTCAAAATGCTGAATGGCCTAATATACTGCTAGAACTTGTTTTTTGCTTGCAGAAAATTTTTCTTTCACTCAGCTAGAAAGCAGGGGAGCATAGATGATAGGCTTACCCTTGCCTAACTGAAGTTGCATAAACTACAGTTCTTTCTCCTGTGTTAAAGTGCCTACTTGTAAAGTAAAAGGTTTATGTGGGTTAGGATGTACCAATGAAGTATCTGGGCAATTTTTTATTTTAAGTCCCACACTGCTTGATTGTGTTCAAACTTCCATTCCCAAATTTCTCTCTTGAGAAGTCTATACAAGGGTTAACAATTTCAGCAAATCCTGGAATAAATTCTGTATTGAATCCTGCTAATCCCAGAAAGGATCTCAATTTATGTTCAGAGGTTGGTATTGGGAGGCCTAAGATACCTTGGACTCGCTCCTGAAGGGACTGTCTGCTATCAGAGTCAAATTCAGATCCAAGGAAGGATACTTTATTCCTGGCTATCTGAGCCTTCTTCCCATTTAGTTTTAATCCTTCGTTACTCAGAAGTTTAAACAACCAAGTTAGACTTTCCTATGTTCTTCCTTAGTTTCTGTGGCAACTAATATATCATCGCCACATATATAATAATCCTGATTAGTTTCTAAAAGAGGAGTGAGAACCTTTGTCATGGCTGCATGAAATAATGTAGGAGAGTCATTAAATCACAGAGGAAGACAGGTTCATGTAAACTTACATTTGCTTTCATGCATAAAGGTTATGTTGGCTTTCTGGGGCCACATGGAGAGACCAGAAACCATTAGATAAATGAAAAACAGAAAACCACTTCTTTCCATCAGTTACTTGTTCTAATAGGTGCTGATAGGATGCCACTGCTCAGGTAACTGTAGGAGTACATTGATTCAGTGCTTAATAATCAATTATTAGTCTCTAAGAACCGTCTGGTTTCCAGACCAGCCAAAAAGTAGAATTATTTTTAATTGTGAGAACTAGTATTCCCTGGTCCACTAAAGACTGAATAATTTGAGTAACTGCATCATCTGCCTCCTGAAGGTATTTATACTGCTTTTATGGTGGAGAATCATTTTCCTCAATTACCACTTCTCAACTGAGTTTTCTACGTCTTGTTTATAGGTAGCTCAACAATTTAGGGAATTGACTTAATAATTGGTCCTATTGAGGATCCTACTTGAGGCACCAGGATAGATTCAGTGATGGCTCTCATGTAGTAAGTGCCTTCCATTCCTTCCCTTGAATCAGGATTAGTTTCTACTCCCTTTCTAATCCACAACATTTGTTTCCCATAATCAGTGATAGGATGAGTTGTCTGGAGAGCATCACTCCCAAGAATCCCTACATCAACTTCCAAATTTTGTTTGCCAAATTTTGCTTCAGTCTGCGACCCAGATATTTTTTATTGGCGTTTTACCTTTAGAAGATACTGAACAGGGTTACCTGGTGTATCCATCCAATTCATGTGTCTCCTGGGTTTTAAGGATTCCACCTGCACTTGGTTTTATAGGCGAGATACTGTATGATGCCCTGGTATCTCCTAACATTTTGTATTGCCTATCCCCTATCATGATTTTAACATTGGGGTGCCCAGAGGGTTCCAGGTTAAGGGAGCCTCCCTGGTTTGTGAGGCAGGCTGTCCTGTTGTGAAAAGGGAACACTAGGCTCCAGTCCTGGCTCACCCCCAAGGTTCTAATTGTGTTTGCAGGTACAGATTTAGACAAAGGCTTTTCAGAGGCTATGTGCTCACATTTAGAAAGTCTCATTATTAACTTCCAGTATGGAACTCCTTCCTTGACATCTTCATATTTTTTTAAAGGTACCTTAACTCAGAATAAGAACTGCTGATCTTCTCCTTTGTCCCTTTTTATCTCTCTGTTGAGGCCCTTTTCCTCTCCTTCCTTTTTCTCTTCAATGGTCATAACAGAGCCTGGTTTTCCTTTTATTTTTAAGTCCTGCTACCGGAGCTATTGTACCATGCCCCATATGCACACTTGGCGGCATTCAGGATTTCTCCCTGGGTATTTGCATACACCGCTAAGGCAGGGGTTCTCAAACTTTTTTTTTTTTGATGGGACCCCCTGTGAAAATATTTCAGGCTGTGACAACCCCCACAAGTCATGCCACCCCTACTTCTGCACTGCTGCTGGGTTTGGGGCTGCTTGCTGTTCTCTGACCACCCCGCTCTGAAGAGCTCTGGCTGTCAGCCATGCACAAGGCTGACAGCCACAGCCCCAGCATGTGTGCAGGGGCTGACAGCTTGTGACACCCCCCATAATAACCTCGTGACCTCATGAGCAATCCCGACCCCTCAGTTTGAGAACCCATGCACTAAGCCAATCCTATTCCTAAAACCAAGGTGGACATTAACATTAATATTTGTTTGTAGACAAATTATCACAGTTGGCACTTGGGAAGATTAAATTAGAGCCTCCCAAAAGCGAGCTTCAAAAGCCTGAGGGGTCTCATTCTCCCTTTGTTTCGTATGTGTGATGATAGGGCACAATTTATTTTTTCCCTAAAAGTGTGACATTGTTTAGCTTCTCCTAATTGTGGTTCCTCATCTACACATTTACCTATAATCTTAGTGGGAATATCTGAGTTGAGTTTGGGTGTCAATGAAGCAGCAACCACTGAACAAAAATCTTGATCTGTCCATTCATTTACTTTAGCTTCTCTTTCCCAGTTTGGAAGCCAGCTCCATATGCTTTCAGCTGTTAAAGGTCCCCTGGACTGAGCAATGGCTTGAATTCATTCAGGCAAAAGTGAAGTGGTCTCATTTATCACTTCTTCATGGTCACCATTTTGATCCCCTCGTTGGTGGGTCTTCACCTGACATGATGGCTTCTAGTGACAGACTATAGGGTTAGGGTGGATTCTCTCTGATCTGGATCATCCTACCAAAACATCATCATATGAGAGCAAGAAATCTTTCTCGTTGCCCTCATCCTTCTCTGAGGAGGGTGAGGACTCGGTTGCGTGGGAACCTATAATGGCAGCCATCTTACTTACAACTGGACTTGTAATTTTAGCAGTGGTTCGATTGCAGTGGCCAGGGGATGCTGCCCTTTTCCAGTCTGGTTCTCCTGCATTACAGCTCAAACGAAGGTCAGATTGAACATCTTCCAATTCTTTCTCTAATTCCCCTACTTTTTGCCGAGGTTGTTGACATTTCTTGGACTGTGCCACATTGTCATTAGTGGCTGTCCCCAGTGTCGCTGAAGAGCTCAAAATGCAGACTTGAGCAGCTTGCAGATTGCTCTTAAGGAGTTCACTGGTATGCTTTTCAATTGGACTTGTGAGTTCTTCCAGACTTTCTGGACCTGACTCAGCTTTTGTTGGGTTGTGGTGATGGCCATCCAGCATCCTTGAATTAGGGCCTTTCTTAATGTCCTTTTTAGAGTTTGTAACTATCAACTTTCCACATTGCTCTTGGAGCACATCCCAAGTCTGTCATGAAGGCATTCTCAGGACCAGTAAGGCCTGTTGTGGGAGGTGATGTAACTGAGTATCTCTTCCTTTCCCATCCTCTCTTCTGTAGATGCTTTATCCCCACTCATACCTACCTTCAAGAACCTAAGGTAGCTTCTCACCTGGGGTGCAAGGGTGCAATCCCTGACCCCAAGTATTGTAGTTTTCAAATCTGGCAAGATCCACTGGCCCTTATATGGGGCAGCAATTGTTATGAGCTACCCTTCCCCCAGAGTAATTAAATCAAATTCCAGAGAGACCAAGTAGATTTTAACCATTTACTGAAAACTGAAAATCTAAATATGTGATCCTAGGCGACCATACAATAAGTAAGTAAACAATCTCATTCCCTGCTGGGTGGCCCAGTGAGGCATAACGGCTGTGGGCAAATGAACCTTTCTCTCTGTTTAGAGTCTGTCACTGCTCCACCACACGCCACACAGAAAACTCTTGATATCCCCCTAAGTATTACTAAGTTACTCATGTGGCTTGTGGTGATTACATGCACATACACAGATATGTCCAACCATGTCTCCTTCTACTTCTGGAAAGTGTGAAACACATGCTAAAAAGATAAACATTAAACAAGTAGGGTAAAGTGCCTCACCCTGGAGATACAGGAGTGTCTAAAGTAGAGCCTTGCGCAGGACTTTTTTAAAAATTCTGCTCCTGCCCTGCCCTCCCCTCTTGCATTGTTTCTTGCAATTTTTCCCGCCCCCCTCCCTCACACAAACCTTAGATTCCCCAAATCCCACAGGAGACAGATTTCCCCATGCTAATAAAAAAAAATCAGTTAATGTATATGTAAACGGAATTCAGTTTTTACCACACAAAAAAAATAAAACAAATCTTGTTTAAACCATGTTAAAAAAACCCCAAAACTTTAACTCCTGTTATAGTAGACATAAAATCTTTCTATCCCTCCATTAAATTTAAGTATTAAAATCTTTATTTTTAAAAAAAAATTGCTTTACATTGCTCGAATTCTGTTTGATAGACTGAGAGATTGTGTTTCTCAAGCTGTTTCTTCCCCCCACCCAATTCTGCCTGTAACAAAGAATATTTTACCTGCCCCTGCTATTATGGCAGGGGTCCTGCAGGATCCCAGTCCTGCTGTAGGTCTCTAGTCTAAGGGTGCAGTCTGTATGGGGCTTGTCCAGTGCCCTAACACTCTGCAGTAACAGGTGATTGGAACAAATACATTAAAAACTTAAGAAAACAGAATTTATGAAGGGAAAAGAATGTTCATGTCCATTTCAGCTACATGTACACCAACTGTGGCTTTCACAGGTCAGTGTATGTGAAGCTGTGATTGTCTTTAATGTCCCCAAGGGTAGAATGTTAGCAGTAGTGCAGCGATCCCAATGCCACGTGGAATGTAGGGGTGGGGGGGAGCGGTTGGGGGGAGAGCATAGGGAGGTCCCGTTGCTGAGTTCTCAATGGGCCCCAAAGGGAGGTGAGCACAGGATTGTTGAACCTGCAGATCCACCAGTCTGCAGCATCTGTATTTTGCTGCCTTAGAAGTTCCATTATGTCCTAGTGCGTCTCCCTCTCCTTTTCCTGCTGGGACTTCCGGGCATTTCTCCTTTCTGCTCTTTCCTTCTCCAGGTTGTCCACAGTGTTTATCCTCCAGGTCTTGTGCTTGCAGTCCAGTGCAGCACTGGCTTGCATGATCTCATGGAATGTATCAACCCGAGTCCTTTCTCCTTGTTATCTGGCTTAGACATTCTGTGACTGTGGAGGGGAAGACCCAGAAAGCTGCAATGGCAGCAGCTGAAGATAAAACACAGAGGTACCATTATCAATGCATTCACTACAGAAAGTGAAACTTCAGATGCTGAGCTCACTCTCCTCGCTCCCTTATTGTTTTAAGCGTTGCCTTCACATTTCTGCTTGGGTTTGCTTGTGCACAGTGCTAGTCACAGCACCAGCTATGGTGAGTATGGCCTGCCAGCAGTTGGAGAAATGAGGGAATTACTTGGTTGTGTGATTCTGGTAGTGTAGTGCAATGGCACTGAATACTGGCAGTTTTCCCACAGGTGGTGGTGATTTTAGCTGATACCTCACTTTTGAGAGACACAAAAGCAGAGAGACCACAGCAGCTGCCAGCATCCTGAAGCCACCCGGGCCTGTATGCTGCTAGCCTGTGTACTGCAATAGTGCCTGCTGAAGTTATCGCTGAGTGGCGTGGAAAGTGTCCCACTGTGGAGGAAGAAATAAGGCAGCCCTCCCTAGAAACCTTCAGCAGAGGATTTCAGAGTACCTCCAGGAAAGTTTCATCAAGATCTTTCAGGAGGATTCAAGCAACATCCCTGTGTGCAGAAACAAACTGCTCTGAATGGCCCCCCTGCCAAACTCTAGGGGAGAATGAAAAGCAGATGTAACTCTCTCTCTTAATTGTACCACTACCTTTTCTAGCTCAAGTAAATTAATGAAAAGTCAAAAGATATGTCCTGCTGCTTTGGAGGGGAGGCATCCCTGTAATTGAAAAGTTGTCTACATGCTTACCTGAAATTCCTTGCCCTGAATTGGGCTTGCCTGTGCTCAACTGGCTGGATTGCAACGGAGTCAAAAACAGGTCCTGGCTCACTGTTCAGCTGGATTCCCCTGGTTGCCTCTTCCACATACTATTACTTCTCGCTTTTCACAGCAGAGAGGTATCCATGGTGCTGGGGAGGGCTCATCTCCACTGACTATGGCATGCAGCTCTTTGTAAAAGTGGCAGGTCTGAGGCTTGACACCGTATCAGTTGTTGACCTCCTTAGACTTCTGACATTCCTGCTGCAGCTCCTTGGCTTTCCTGCAGTACTTCTGCTGGCAACTGTTGCATCCCTTCTCCTGTATCCCCTGAGCAGTCTGCACTTACATGTCGAAATATCTATGGCTGGTCTGGAGCTGTGTCTGCAGCAGCCCAGAAGATCCAGTACCTCTTGTGTACTCCAGACAGGAGCACATCTGGAGCATGTGGCCAGCATGGTAACTGGCCATCTGTACTCAATAATGGAGAGCTGCTAGGTGTGCTTGCAGAGCCAGGCAATCTGGAAAACGAATTTCAAAAATGTGTGGGGCTTTAGCAGAGAGGGAGGGCTTCTGGTCCTCATGACCCATGGGCAGTAGAATTGACAGTGGTGACCAGAGCGGTCAGTGTGGGATATTGTGGGACAGCTGTTGGAGGACAGTTAGGGTCAACATAAGTAACACAGTGTCTACAAACACTTCATTATCTAAGTATGTTGACTTAAGTACACTGATCATGGCTTGGATAGATGGTGTTGTTGTATTGGCATAACAAGGCACTTACAGTGCTGGGAGACCAATTAAAGTGTAGACACAGGCACAACTAGGTTAACATAAGCTGTCTTGCATCGACCTAACTTGTATAGACTAGGCCTGAGTACGCTTTCCAGACCTGAAGAAGAGGTCTGCATAAGTTCGAAAGCTTGTCTCTGTCTCCAGCAGAAGTTGATCCAATAAAAAGATAGAGACAAGGTGGGTGAAATAAATGATTATTTCATATCAGTTTCACTGTCCAAAGTGTTGGTGCCTATATACACTATTCATCTTCTTAAACTGAAGTTTATAAGTAAACAGTTGTTAGTCTATTGCAAATCAGGTGTCATTTTACCAAAAAGTTGCTACATTTATGATGTTGCAAAGTTGAGAGCCCAATGTAAGATTGTAAACATGAAATATTCCACTTACATAATTTTGATGTCCTTGTCCTTATTTTAGAAAAGAACAAAAGTGATTTTTTGTTTTTGGACTACAATGCTGCTTCTTCCAGATATTTCTTTTTGGAAGCTGACCACCATTTGGATCATTTTATTTGAATGTTTATATTTTTAAACTTTTTAGAGTTTTTATGCATAATTCTCATGTGAACATCTGTAATACTGAGCAAAACATCTACAATTTCCTTTAAAGTAACTGGAATTTTTTTTCTTTAACCTCTCAATTGCAGTAACTTTCAGTGGTGACGCTAATACATTACACAGGAAACGTAGACAGGTGGGAGAGTGCATGTCCTGTGTTAGGCCTTGTCTACACTCGAAAAATACATTGACATAAAATGTCGACTTTCAGCCACCACTATAATTACCGCTGATGTAATTTGTAAAAATGTGCGGTGGCTGATGTACACACTGCTTCTCTTGGGTCGATGGAGTACATCCTCAGTAAGAACACTTCCACCAATCGAAGGGGCAGTGTAGGGAGCTGAGAGACTGATCTCTCAGCTTCCTGCTGAGAGCCCACACTCCCCAGTTCCAGCTGGGGGCAGCCGCCCTTGTACTGACTCGCAGCCGGGAGCTGGACAGCATCCTCATGTATCCCAGCATACATGGGAGCTGGGCTCCAGCTAGGCTCCAGCCACCTTGTCCTGGCGTGGAGCCAGGAGCCAGGCTGTAGCTGACAAGGTCCTGGCTTGCAGCCGGGAGCTGGGTGGCAGCCATCCACATCATGGGGGGCAGCCAGCAGCCACCCATTTCCTGACATGCAGCTAGGAACTTGGTGGCAGCTGCCTATGTTCTTTCCGGTCCCAGTTTGCAGCCAGGAGCCAGGCTCCAGCTGCCTGTGGCTTGTGGGGCTTCTCGCCCTGCTCTGCTTTCTTGTCAATTTCACCGCTTTAGAGCAGTGAAATTGACAAGTATGACAGCCCCTGCACTGCTCTAAGGGGAGGCTGTGTTTACTTTGACACTGTGTTGCCCTAGCTCTGCTGACAAAAGCCCTACACCTCTCGTCAAGGTGGTTTTATTTTGTCGCAAAAACAGGGCAGTTTTGTCAGCATGGATTTGACTGTAGTTTGTACACCAGCAGTGTTGTCAACAAAACTCTCTAGTGTAGACCAGACCTTAGTCAGGCAGGAATGTGCCAGTCAAAATGATTGCTGATTTAATGCTTGGGCATCAGCTTCATTTTTTAAAAATACTTAATTGAAACTCCATGCTGTACAGCTGCTATCTTCTCAATTAAATGGACAGATGGACTAATTTTTTTTGTCATTTTCCATTATGATAGTCTTTACAAAGTCATTTTGTTTCTTATTATAGTAAAAGACTGTGACACAGGAGTGCTGGTAAAAGACTAACCTTTGTTTTTTGGTTCCAGTCACATGACATGGGTCAAGGTTACAGAAGTCTAGACCTCTGTCACTTAGTGGTGTCCAGTGAATCCAGGGCTACGCTTACCATTTCTCCCTTTCCACTTACTCTGATATTTTTAAAAATAAAATGGGGCAAGTAATCACAGCCTAAAATTGCCAGTTAATAAAACACAGATAGAGATCCCTAAAGTGGAGGTTATGTGGGTGTCATGAACTGCTTTCTGCTTCTTGTTGGACAATACCTATGACCTGTACAGCTCAGTTGTTTCCTGATCATACAGCGTCTTCTCAAAGTTCTTCTACAGTAGCCTGCTCAGCTGTTGAGGGGGATCCCATCTGCTGTTGGTGGTAGTGGATGTTGAAAGACAGTAGCGTATACTGCGTGTCAGGAGAATTGGATCTGTTCCAGGCTCTGTCACTGTCTGTCTGATCATAATGGTTCCTTTTCGCCTTAAAATCTATGAAAAAACTATAATTTCATTTTCGAAGTACCCAATGGTGGTATTCCATGCTAAATTAGTGATCTAATCGTTTTTATCTATTAAACCCTAGTAACATAGCTTTAAGACTCAGAATTAACTCCTAAGTACATTTTTGTCACCTGTTCCCCCAAACATAAATTTCTAAATGAGTGGTTTAATTACCATAAAAATAAGAGAATAAAATTAAGTAGTGTACTAAGGCAGGGTTTTTTTGTCAGTTTTATGCTTGAGTCCATTGTTAATTACAACTCCTTAAAAATGCATTTATTATAGGAATGCCTTCAACCTGAAAGATTAAATCATAGAATCATAGATTAAGGTTGGAAGGGACCTCAGGAGGTCATCTAGTCTGACCCCCTGTTCAAAGCAGGACCAACCCCAACTAAATCATCCCTTCCAGGGATGTCAGCATCTTAAAAACCTCTAAGGATGGCGATTCCACCACCTCTCTAGGTAACCTGTTCCAGTGCTTCACCACCCTCCAAGTGAAAATGTTTTTCCTAATATCCAACCTAGACCTCCCCAACTGCAATTTGAGACCATTGCTCCTTGTTGTGTTGTCTGCCACTACTGAGAACAGCCTAGCTCCATCCTCCAGGGAATACCCCCTTCAGGTAGTTGAAGGCTGATATCAATTCCTCCCCCAGCCCCCGCTTCTCTTCTGCAGACAAAACAAGCTTAGTTCCCTCAGCCTCTCCTCGTAAGTCATGTGCCCTAGCCCCCTAATCATTTTCATTGCCCTCCACTGGACTCTCCACTTTTATCTACATCCTTTCTGTAGTGGGTGGCACAAAACTGGATACAGTACTCCCGACGTGGCCTCACCAGTGCCAAATAGAGGGAAATAATCACTTCCCTCGATCTGCTGGCAATTCTCCTACTAATGCAGCCCAATATGCAATTAGCCTTCTTGGCAACAAGGGCACACTGTTGCCTCATATCTATATTCTGTCCACTATAATTCCCAGTCCTTTTCTGCAGAACTGCTGCTTAGCCAGTCCGTCCCCAGTCTGAAGCAATGCATGGGATTCTTCCATCCTAAGTGCAGGACTCTGCACTTGTCCTTGTTGAAACTCATCAGATTTCTTTTGGACCAATCCTCCAATTTGTATCCTATCCCTACACTCCAACATATCTACAACTCCCGCCAGTTTAGTGTCATCCACGAACTTGCTGAGGGTGCAGTCCACCCCACATCATCCAGTTCATTAATGAATGTTCAGCAATAACACAAAAATGTGATTTTTCTTCTTTACTGCTGCTTTATGATGTGTAAAGGCAGCCTTAAACTTTTTTTCAGTTATACAACTCGGTCTCTTCAAAGTCTTTGCCAAGATCCTCCATCAAAGAGTGGGAAATGGATATTTATTATATTAAATTATGTGGGTCTCTTAGTAAAGTCTTTTACATCATTAGAGAGAGTAGAAAAAGACACTCTTTTTGTTCTGATTTTTTGCCGTTTCCCTTAACACTCCATCAGTTTCTCTAAGTATTGTATTCTGAATTATACTGGAGGTGTATCTTTTTGTGCATAAAAATATTTTGTGTTGGAGAATGTTCATCCATTAATGACAGTGGTTTTTCAAGGCTACTTTTTGTTCCAAGTTGGTAGGTATTTAACTTGTTCATCAGTGCAAAACCTAAAATGTAATGTTTTGTCTTATAGGTCCAAAAACAGTGGAAATCCATTCTATAATTTGCAGGGACAAACTTCTGAAGCTCTGGAAAAATATGGTATGTCTGCTATATTTTCATGTGTTGTTTATGCAACTTTTTGTCATACTGTCTCTTGAGTTGTAGTTGTTACCTTAACAAAACTTGGTTGTAAAAATGAGAAGTTATAACTAAAACTCCAGTTAGGGGAAATACTGAGGTGTATTCCTTTATTTTCAAACATTTAAGTTGTAATATCTGTTCACTTATGAAACAGTTTTTTGACCGTTGGAGTCAGTTGACATTCACGCATTCAGTAAATGAAACACAAAATGAAAGCCTGGATGAGCATCCCTTAAAGTTGTTGCACAAACCTAGCATCCAGTTGCTACTATGTACCTGTATCTTTGTGGATTGAATTGGAATTGAGACAACTTGATTTTTATGTAACTGCTGAACACATTTGCAGTGTTGGTTGCAAAATTTCTAGAAGTTTGATATTTCAGTTGCAAATTTGAAAGTACAAAATAAACATTGAACAGCATTCAACGCAAAAGCTGATGATAACATAACATTCAGATTACAAATTGAAACATCAGAAAATGCAGAAATTAAGGTTCTAATAGCAGTGTTAATGTAGTCATTGCACACAGTGTCTATTTTGTTTATACTTTTAACAGGGTAACCTATTATTGAAAATACTACATATGTGCAGTATAGCAAAATTAATGTTGCTATTAGAACCCTAATTTTTTAAAAATATCTTTACTCTAATTTGCAGCCTTTAAACTTAATGGGGGGAAAATATGGGTGAGAGAAGAAAAACTATAAAGTGTTCAAAGCAGTTTTGCAACTACCTAGGTTTTCAGTTGCACTACTGTGTAGATACATTAAAAAGTAGCTGCAGTACCATGAAGTTCTAAAATTTCCAAGTGCAGTAACCACTAATTGACTGAAAATCTTTTTTGAACTGCACATGCCCAAAAGTAATTTTTAATCCTTGTTACAATTTTTTCTAGTTTACTGATTGACTGTCCATTAATAGCAACTAACAGTATGGGATGGGAATGTTAAAGTTTTAATTTCAACCACTTTTGAATAGTGAACAAAACGCTTTTTGAAACAATTTAAATGTGGGGGAAAGGTGTTGTCCTTATGCAAGAACTGCTAAATGCATTTGGGGGATGCATGGTTTTTTTTTTTTTTTTTAAAAAAAAAACAACCCCAGAAAAACATATTCGGGTGAGATCAAGTATTGAAAGGATCATCCCAAAAAGAAAGAGTTTTTGAAGAGATATGAGCAATGTAAAAGTATTGAGAGGGGTGAGATTTATAATGAAAGTTGAGTTGCAACCTTAATTATAAACTTTGCTTTCATGAAAGCTCTAACTCTTTGCAAGAGCTGTAATGTTTCCTTTCCATAATATAGCTGTTCCTGGGAAACTTTAGAAATTGGTCCTCTGCTCTGTCAAACAGGTAACAGCTAGTGACTGCTCAGTCATTTTTGCACCCACAGCACCTCTGAGACCACCCACTTGCTTCTTGTTCTCCAAAAATTTTCTCGTCAGTTGCAAAAAGTTTTGTGGATGGTGACAGCTCCTGTTGAAATCTAGGCCACTATTTTTATGCTGACTTTTCTCCTGAAAAATGATGTGACTAAATGATGTAACTATTTGTCATGGCTGAGTTTTTTTAAATATGAAAGTGTACTAGACAATTTAGGCACTTCATAAAATAAATTGGGCAACGAACGTGCCCTTAAGAAGTTGCAATCTAAATTTAAATGTGGGGAACAGCAAGAAGGATGGTGATTACAGTAACATAATCAAATGGTTATTCAGTTTTAGTATCTCCCCATCTTAGTAGTTCCATTAAGCAAGGGGGGTGTGATTGAGTGAGAGAGAGTACAATCACATCCTGTAGGTGACATGGAGGAAGTTTGTTTTTAGGAATGATCGGGATGGTGAGGGTTGCTGAACAGAAATTGGGAAGGTAGACTGCATAAGAGCAGCATGGAAGAAGAGAGGAGTGGGAGAGGAAACTCATGAGGGATCATATATAGAGAAGAGGCTTGAAAGAACAAAAGGGTCAAATGTGAAGGCTGAAGTGAAACTGTGTATTATCTTCATTGCAAGGACAGGAGCTTTAAATTTGATGCACAGGGCAAGAGGCCATTGGAAGAAATTTAAAAGGAGTGATATGGTCTGAACAACTGATATGCAAGGTAATTTCAACAGCAGCTGTAATTTCAATAGCAGCTGTGGATGTCAGAGACTCCAGGGAGTTTACAGTAATGGAGGTGATTAAGATGTAGACAAGTTATTTTTCCAATGCAATAGACAACTGGGGAGAAAGATGGAGCAAGATTTGTTTATGACCTAAGTGAGAGATGGGGGAGTTAAGAATGACTCCCAGAGTTTGTCACTATATGATGGAGACACATGATGTGTGGTCTTGTGTATTAATAGTTTACTCTACTAAAGTTTATCTAATTCATTTCCCTCCGACTTGGGCCAGCTACTGTTCCAAGCAGCTTTACAAAAATCAAGTGGCTCTCCAGGAGATTCTTTTGACTCTCAGCTCTCCAGAATTTTTTTTTTTTGGCAGTTCTCTGTTTAGGCAATTGGTTCATTTTGTCCATGTTTTGAGCTTGGTAGCAAACATATAGCATTTCTTCCTCATGGGCCTCTGCCATGTTTGGAGGAAATAGTAAAAAATACTCCAGAAAGGAAAGTCTTTCTAACAGACAGAATCGTCAAACTATCATTTCTGATCAGGTTTTTAAAGAAGCAGTTTTCACCAGCAAGTCTTATAATCTGTAGTTTGTCAGCCCTTATTCCTTAGGCCCTCTCCTGACTGAGACCACTTCAGATCATCTTCTAGTAGATATTGCATTATGGAGAATCTAGAAGAAAAGCTCCAAGTCCCTTTTCTGGAGAAAGTCTTGGTGACTGAACAGACAATGCACAAAAGCAAACACCATTCTCCAGAAGCTAGAAACTAACAAGCTGCAAACAGAATCCTCAAGGCATGTATAGGGACCCTCTCCAAAAAAACTCATAACTATAGAAGGTGAAGAGTCTGTACAGAAAAGTATTAGGGCTTGTAGCTGTTCAGCTAGCCCTATGATTGGTAGCTCAAATATTTCCCTACAAACATATTCTATTGAGAATGGACCCCAAGCCAATGGTGGTCTATATGTACTACTATGGAGGAGCTTTTCAGGGAATCTGTTCTCTTCAGATGAGCAGAGTGAAATCCATTGTGTAACACATTTCCCTCTGTCAGGCACCAAAATACTTGGCCAAAATAGTTAAGTTGAGGGGAAAGGCATCAAAATCTATAAATCTTCATCAGGATAACTGAGGAGTGGAGCTCACAGTGCATTCATCCTCAAGAATGTGTTTTGTCATCCTGTCCTCCATGTCCCTTTAAAAGGAAGGAAAAAAGACCAATTATTGTAAAGATGGTTAGTATTGCTAGACCATCTGAATGTTGCAGGGGGAAAAGCTTCCCCTTTCCTTTCCTTCAACCCCAATCAGATAGCTTTTTCAAATAAACCATTACTTCATTCCTGTTCCAGATACCTCAGACTTGTAGCATGGCTCATGGCACACAGTTTGTTATCCAAAATAAAGATACTTGATATAGCCAAATTAGATTGCATTCATCTTTATCTAGAGGTACTCCTGTTAGACCAAGAAAAGGGGCTAGAATTCAGTTGTTTATGGATTTATTTTTCATTTCTAAATGCATCCGTAGAAACATGCTTCACCGCACCTATGCAAAATTGAATAAAAACACACAATTCCTGCTGCTTTCCTGAGAGGCAAAAAAGGAAAATATGTTGCCCCCAGTTAGATCTCTTCTCTAAAGCAAATGGAGAAGATAATTGGATCTTGTGCCATTTTCTAAAAGTCATCATGCCCTAAGAGAATACTGTAAGCTTTTCATCCTTGCATCACCACCTCTTGTTTGGCTCACAGATATTTCATTCTATGGAACATTAATGATCCATGGACAATTGTTTTGGAACCATTACTTTAAGGATTCACGTCTCTGCCATTGTTGGTCTTAGGGAAATGTGGCAATCTATTCTATGGAGTTTTAAACCTAATGCCAACTTCCTGGAAATGTTTATTTGCATTTAGATCCCTCATTAGGTTAGAGTCTACTGTTAGGTCCCCAGCTACTTTGAGCCTTAATTTGGTTTTGAAAAGGTTATTTTTTACCATTCGTTCCTCACTCAGAACCCTTCAAAGCTATTCCATCTGTTAATCTAGATTGTTTTAGATTTCTCTTCTTTGTGGCCGTTAGTTTTGCAAGAGGAACAGGGATAATAACCCATTCTAGAGTTCCAGCCTAGATTTTTTTTCTTCTTTCCATTCACCTTTCCCATTTCCCTTTCATCCAATGCTTGATGAGGGAAGGAAGTGTCATTTCGCTATTTTGACATTGGTATTAGTAATATTTGCTCTTCACTCTTTTCGTGTGTAGATCTCAAACTGCGTTGTTATAAAGATAGTACGTATCATTACTGCATTTTACAGATGGAGAATTTGAAGCCCAGTAGTGAAATAACTTGTCCTAGTGAGTCAGTGGCAGAGCTGGGAAACTTCAGGAAGTTTGAAGCCTTTAAGAATCATCATTAGCTGTGATGCACTTCGGCAAAGAGAATTAGTGGCTGTTTCTAATGCGTGTCAAAGAAAGGTCCATTCTACAAAGGTCCTTGTGACTTGTTCAACTGACAAGTGGGAGGCTTCACTGGCTGACGTATCAAGCCTTCATGCGCAGTCCCTGATTATTTATCAAATAATGGTGTGATTTGGCCATTAGCAGATATGGTGGTCAGCTGCAAAATGCTCAAGCCTTTTCTCCATAAATAGGCTATTAATCTTTGTCGATTTGTGTGTGCGAAGATAGTGCTAGTTAGAATCCTACAGTCTGTACAGGTCAGAATGAGAGCTTGTTGAAGTGAAGGAGAAACTTCCTAGCTATGGCACTTTGCTGGACTTGTGTGGCCTCTGGCTGTTAACTGGTCTCTATTTTAAAAGAAATTAAAACCAGATTTAATTTTTTTTCACTCAGTAAGTGCATCAGTGCATATGCAAGTGTTTAAACAAAAGTCAGAGCTTGTCTTAAATGAATCCTTCTGCAATAGGAGATCAACTTTGGATAAATTTCTGATTTGTGATTGCTTTTTGTGAGCTGACTCCATCACAGGATAGAGGATCCACATTTTTTTCTATTTTATACTCCTATCCAATCCAATCCTGTTAGGAGCATGGGAGTGGGGTGGAAGAGGAGAGAATGGGGTGATTTTGAGTGTTGAGGATTATTTTTTTACCCATTAATTTTAGTTTGGGGGCAGATAATAGAAATAGGTAAGAGACTAACTGGTTCCTTTTCAGACATGGAAGTAATCAGCTGGGGTGGTCCCAGGGCGCTTTGGGCACGAGTATTGCTGAGTTATCATTGGCTGCCACCTGCCTGACAGTGTAGAGGACCAACCCTACAATTTATGCCAGTGGAGCCAGATCACAGGAAACGATTGACAGGTAAAATTTTTTTTTTTTAATGGAAAGAGAAGACTAAAAAAAATGTAATGTTAATGGGGCTGACACTCTAAAGAGATGTCCAAAGACTGTAAAGTTTATTGCTCCTGTCAAATTAGCTGACCAGTTTCATGCATGGACTTTGTTTATTCTGCTTATTTTTGGAAGACACACAGCAAAAAAATAAACTACATGGAAGTCACTTGAAACCCCACAATCTTTCTAGAATCAGATTAAAATTGAGTTACAGCAAAGAAACACATCAAATAAGTATTCTAGCCCTGCAAGGATACAAAAATTTGGATCAGCATCCAATCTCGATCTGCAATAATTAACTTGTATCCAGCCTGCGAGCCACACTTCACCTTTTATATGTATCTGCACTCACATCAGCACCCTCTCTCACTGTTAGAGCCCTATGCAAAATTTAGATCTGCATCCAATCCGTGATCCGCAAAGATGGTAAACAAAACAACCGCATCCGTAGATGTAGATATCTGCGGATATTCATGTATTTGCAGAGCTCTAATTATAGTGAGAACTGAACTGTAATTTATGTTTATATAATGTTTCCAAACCTTTGTGTGTTGCTTCATTTCAATATAATAATCTTGTATTGGTCAGGGAGGTTTGTGTGTTTGTTTTTACTGAGATAAATTTCAGGGTTTGTATTAAAGTTGACTTATATGGACCAGTTCCATCTGTTATAGTAAATTAAGGTAGAAATCATAGCTGGTCTTGAATGGCCCTATAATTCTTTTTGTCATCATAGTCTTAAGTTTAGAAGCTAAAACTTTTTTTTTTACCATCTGTAATTATTTCACCTCTTCCTGTTATGTTTACTCAGTGTACTGGCTGAAAGCATTAACTTTTAAGGACTTTTAACTGTTTTTATTTATTTAGAGCTGTTAAGCCTATGCTTAATCCAACTTAACGACTGGTGTGACAACCTGTTTTTAATCAGTAACTCAAAACTGTGATCACCCCAATGTCACCGAATGGCCACAACTTGTAAAAGGTAAACATAAAAACATTTAATGGTATTTTTGTGAATTAACTAAATATTATTATTAGTGTAATACTTAATTTTAAGAATAGTTGATTCATATGACTTGAAGGTAATTATATAAATGTAATACAAGTAGCCTTTGAAATGACAGTATGAAGGTTAGTTGAGACCTAACATTTGATCTACACTTTTTGTTGTGTTGGTATGAAAGTACCTGTAATTCTCCCCATGCTCCCTTAAATATCTGCATCCTAGCACTCATGTCCACCCTCCAGCAACAAACCATTTGTATGCCAAAGAGCTAAGAAAAGCATTGGTAAAAAGCAGATCACAATTTCAAGCCTCCAACTACTGTTATAACAGCATAAAAAAATTTTAATGATGAAAAATAACTTTCCAGCAGCTTATTAAAATATGCATTTAATTAGTGAATGTTTGCTAAAAAAACATTTGTCCAGGAAACTTGATGATAACTGCAATTCAGTAGACTTGCATACCTTTACTTTTCTCTCCTAGGGAGTTACAGTGGAGGTAAAAGGAGTGGCTTGCAGAATGGAGAAGTTGCTCCCAGTGTTGTTGGAAGTGAGCCATCATTTGAATTTGCTAGCTCATGCTGCAGTATTCAGATTAGTTGGTGACTTGTGATGACAGTTTCTGCAATCTAATTTATGGTTGAAAGTTGTAAGAGCATTTGCTCTGTGGTCTTGTTAAAACTGTTATTGTAAAGTACCTTTAAACTTATATTCAGATTTTTAAACAAATGGTGTTGAAAGAAAACGTTTCAGCATGTTATGTAATGTATTCTTAGCAGTTTAAATATAATGTAATTGTGTCAATAGTATTTTACATATTTAGAAAAGTAGTACTATATTTTGTTTTTAAATTCTGTTTGATATTAAAGAATAAATAGCTGCTCATCAAACTAATGAAACTTCCTGTTCTGCAATAAGACTGATTTCCCACACTGTTTTAATTAGTGTTATAAATGTAACTTGAATTTTTTTAACTTGACATGATTCGTACATCCTTTATTTTTTAAAAGTATGCCCCTGTCCTTTTTAATCTCTGATATTTAATGAGAAAATTAATAATTCACTAAATCCTATTATAAACAGGGCCACTGGAAACCTAGGAAAAATAATTACAGGAATTTGCACTATTATCTACAGAAAATTTTTTGTCAGAGATCCCATAATTGTTTCAAAGTTGCTTGATTTTTCCTTAAACATAAGGTCTCTCTTTTTTTAAAAACAAAAACAAAACAAAAACAAACAAACAAAAATAAGCAAACAAAAAAACTGCTCAGCCTATAGGATAGGCTTGGAGTTGAGTGCCTGTTATCTAGTGATGTCACCTCTCTGGAAGACTATGTGAGATGAATATAGATTATAGGGTTATATTGGATATACTATGCAGCAATTTGGTGCCAGAGACTTGCACCTGCTTTCTTTTATTTTGTTTTATTTTTGTTGTTGTTTGCCTGCTGTCTCTGCTTTCTTCTGTTTCCCTTCTCATTTTGAATATGTTGCTGCATTATGTTAAATGTTGGGAACTGCTGATATTCTTCAATTCCCCTAATACCAGCAGCTATTTTTTATTTCTACTTTTAGGATGACATTCAGAAAAGATCTTGAGGCTCTTTTCCAGAAAGCCGTTGGAAGTTCAGTGTTACAAAGGCAGCCTGCTTGTTCATTTAGGAGTAGGAGACTATTTGTCTCATTGTTGAGCACCCCTGTTGGAAGCAGTTATTTTGCTATTACTCTTCTTAAATGAATAGAGGGAAATTGACCCCTTACAGCAAGGAAAATTGAAGAGTAGCAGACTTAAAATGTTGATAATCATGTGATGACAACAAATGATTAAAGGGAGGAGATATTAAAAGATACAGGAAAGCAAAAGTGCACATTGTCCATTCTTTTCAGTGTCTCTGAATATTAAAATTCCTGCTTCAGCATAATTATAAATTAATAATATGATTACTTGGTCAGAGTATATTTAAGACTGTTTTAATATTAGTTTAAAAAAAATCTGAAATTTAAAAAAAAAATTAGGGTATTTCTACACTGTCTATCACTGGAACCACACAGGTGATACAATTTTTTTTTAAAATATGCAAAATACTTAAGTTTCTTTTAAATGTCTGCTGTACAGCTTGCGCAGGGATTATCTTTTCATTGAGTGTCTAGCACAGTGGGCCCTCTCATTTCTGAGTGGGGCCTCTTAGGCACAACTGGGATACAAATAATAAGTAATAGGTTGATTAAATAAATGATGTCCAGAAATCCACCAAGATCTACTGTAAAGTATAAATTAAACCTAGTAAGTAAATAGTAATAAATTAAACCTAGTAAGGGAGAGGGAGTTAGGGTCTTCAGCTGAGAACTGTCATTAGACCTGAAAAGGTCTCCAGGACCAGCACAGCAAGGGAGTATCTCAGTTGAAATGAAGGAGCATAAGTGAAGAAGCCACCTCTCAGATAGGCAGGTTACCAGAAATTCTCTGCTTCCAAGAGTCAGTCAACATCAGTAACTGATAGGAAACAAAGGCTGGAATAAATGGTTAGTTTTCAAAATGGAGAGAAGTAAATAGTGGTGTGGACTGGGACCAGCACTGTTCAACATATGCATAAATGATCTGGAAAAAGGGGGTAAACAGTGAGGTGGCAAAATTTGCAGATGATACAAAGCTACTCAAGATAGTTAAGTCCAAAGCGGACTGCGAAGAGTTACAAAGAGATCTCACAAAACTTGGTGACTGGGCAACAAAGTGAGAGATGAAATTCAGTGTTGATAAATGCAAAGTAATGCACATTGGAAAATGTAATCCCAACTATATATATAAAATGATAGGATCTAAGTTAGCTGTTACCACTCAAGAAAGAGATCTTGGAGTCATTGTAGATAGTTCTCCCAAACATATACAAATATGCAGTAGCAGTCAAAAAAGCTAACAGTGTTGGGAATCCTTAGGAAAGGGATAGATTAATAAGGCATAAAATATCATATTGCTGCTTTATAAATCAATGGTATTCCCACATCTTGAATACTGATCTGGTCACCTCATCTCTAAAAAGACATATTGGAACTGGAAAAGGTACAGAAAAAGGCATAAAAATGATTAAGGGTATGTAACAGATTCCATATGAGGTGAGATTAATAGGCCTGGGACTTTTCAGCTTGGAAACAGACGACTAAGGGGGGATATGATAGAGGTCTATAAAATCAAGACTGGTATGCAGAAAGTAAATAAGGAAGTGTTATTTACTCCTCATAACAAGACCTAGGGGTTAACAAATTAAATTAATAGGCTGCAGGTTTAAAACAAACAAAAGGACGTATTTCTTCACACCACACACAGTCAACCTGTGGAACTCTTTACTAGAGAATGTTGTGAAGGCCGAGACTATAACAGCTTTCAAAAAAAGAACTAGATAAATTCATGGAGGATAATGGCTATTAGCCAGGATGGGAAGGGGTGCAAAACCATGCTCTGAAATGTCCCTAGCCTCTGTTTGCCAGAAGCTGGGAATGGGCGATGGGATAGATCACTTGATTACCTGTTCTGTTCATTCCCTTTGAAGCACCTGGCATTCACCGCTGTCGGAAGACAGGATACTGGACTAAATGGACTATTGGTCTGATCCGCTCTGGCTGTTCTTATGTGGTGATAAAGTAACATCTGTGTACCTTACTACTACAGAACTTGCTATGAAGATTTGCTCCATAGTTGACATACTGTAAAATCTGGAAGGGGAAAATGAGCAACAAAAATCTATTAGACTTTCCTGTCATATGAGCCTTGAAAAATAATCTTCCTCACTAGAGAATTGTTCTTGTCTTAATCTTATTCTCAGCCTTTGGTCATTACGTATTTATTGGCTGTAAGCGACATTTCCCAAGCATTTAAACAAACTAATAAAAATGAATACGTAAGTCCTATTTCAGTAGCTTGTTTATACTGTTTTAACAGTAATATAAACATTATAGACCCAGCAATATAGATAACATTTCACTTTCTGATTTTCCTATCCAACATTTTTTAATCACTTAGAATAAAAAATGATGCTTAATGTTTCGTTTTTGCATCTTGCAGATCACCAGGAGAACCTCACTCTGAAAACATTGAAACTAGCCGAATGTAAGTATAGCAAGTAGAAAATAAATGGGTTTTGTGTATTATGTTTAAAACTGTTCTGAGGTAAATACAACAGCATCTTTTTGCAAAAATAAATAAACCTTTAAGTGTACATTTAAAAACAAACAAACAAGATATCATTTGGCTTTTGCTTGCAAGACCTGTGCAGTGTTGTTGTAGCTGTATGGGTCCCAGGATATGAGAGAGACAAGATGAGTGAGGTATTATCTTTTATTGGACCAACTTCGGTTGGTGAGAGAGACAAGTTTACAAGCTACACACAGCTCTTTTTCAGACTTCTGTGTAGCTCAAAAGCTTGTCTCTCTCACCAACAGAAGTTGATCCAATAAAACATAAAGCCTCACCCACCTTGTCTCCGCAAGACCTATATCTAATTAATAATTTGCTCTGAAAAGAGTAATATTTGGTCCTCAGTCAAGAAACCTAATTATCGCTGAAATAAAAACAATTTTTTGGTTTTAGAAGTTTCATTTAGTATTAACCAGCAGATGGTAGCATAATACAATAACTGAGATTTACAGCCCTTTATTTAGATCTAATAGCATGTCAGATTATACTTCTGAAGAAGAGCTCTGTACAGCTCAAAAGTTTCTCCTTCACAAACAGAAATTGGTCCAATAAAAGATATTACCTCACCCACCTTGTCTTTTTAAATTCTATTCCTAGTTTTTTAACACTTCATTGCACATACTTGAAAACAAGTTGGTTAGTCATATTCTTAGCAAAATAGAAAATGTCAGGTTTTGCTTGTTGTGGGAAATGGATTGTTGGAAGTAGAGAGAACAATGCCTGACACGCTATGGAAAATTGTATAATGTAGTTTGTGCTAGTTTTCTATATTGATTATTGCAACTTGAAAGTTAGCTAATTTCCAAAGCACTGTTATAATAATTAGATGTGCTTCCTAATTATAAGAGTGAAGTAGAATCCAGGGCTTCTGACTTGTCAGTCCAGAGTGTGATTATTCCATGTTAAGGAGAAGCACACTCAAGATATGCAGAAATGCTCATTCATAATTTAAAACGAGAAAGAAATTTGAAAAAAGTCTGTAAAACTATTGAAAGGGAAATAGTTAAATTCTTTTTTGAGTGCTTGTTCATGTCGATTTCCAAGTAGATGTGCATGCACCACGTGTACAGTTCACTGGAAAGTTTTCCCTCAGAAGTACCCACAGGGTCGTGTCTGGTGCTCCCTATGGTGATCTATAGGGGCCTGCTGACCCTCCGCCTCCTCAGTTCCTTCTTAACACCTGTCATGGTCACTGTTGCCTAGCAAGTGCTTCCCTTGTGTCTTGTTACTTAAGTACCTGTAAATAGTTCATCTAGATAGTTGTCGTTATTAGTGTAGTTAGGTTAAGTATCCTGCTTATCGGGTTATTAGTCTCCCCTTCCCTCCGTGCTTTAAGCCCTATGCGTCCTGCTTGAAGCCTATGCCAACGGACAACCCGGACTCGGAATTAGGGAGTCTCATTTAAAAGAGAAAAGCAAGATCTGCAGAGGTTTCAAGCCCAGGACCCAAAACGAATGCAGCCAATGCTTAATGTTCTTGCTAATGAAGGCTGCCCTTCGACCTGCAGAGCAGAGAGCAGGTTCATCGGCATCAGTGAGGAGTGCCCCAGCCGCCATGAAGGAGCCAGTGGCAAGAAAGGAAACAGCACCAAAGGAGTCTCGGCACCAGCAAGCATCCCCCAGCACCAAAGGAGCTTCAGCACCCACAGCCTTCCCTGGCACTGAGGGGCTTGGCATGGTCTGAAAAGTGGCACCTCTCCCATTTCCCAGGGCCACAGAAGAGGAGCAAGGACAGAGGGCACTCTCTGATGCATAAGTCCAAGCTGGCGGAGGCTACCAGTGTGCGACCCATGCCGGGACACCTGAGCCCTCAGCCCTTGGCCTCAGTACCATTGACTTGAGCCAGAGAAGAGCCTCGTCGAGCCTGGTACCAGTGGACTCCCTGTATGGGGAGAGGGAGGAGGAGAATATCCAGCTTCCTTTCACTCCAGAGACATTTGAGGCAGCAAGAGAGCTTATTGAGGAGACTGTTCCTACACCACCATCTAGCCGCCCTTGGGAACAGGAACTGGCATGAAAGAGACCTATGGTGCCATCCAGGGGCAAACCAGCCATGATGGCTTGGTCGAGGTTCCCCCAGCGATGCTTCCCAACACCGCTCCTTCATGGTTGCCGAGGCACAAAAAGCTCTCATCTGACTCCGAGGCAGAGTCATATGCCTCATGGAGGAGCCGGCACCGCAGCAGACAGCGCAGACGGGAGACGCAGCCGTTTGGGGTACCATGGGCCCCGCACTGGCAGATGCCGTCTCAGTGGCTGTTTTGGACATATCACCAATCCCAAGGGTCCCTCTTGGCAAGGTCCCACTCAATGGCTTTGAGTGCAAGAGACTGGCCCTCCCACTCAGTGGCAAGTATCTTGTGCGATGCTGTGGAAAGCTCGGACCCCAGCACTCATGCACGATCCCAGCACCAAGGATGAAAAGCCAGTACAGAACCTGTCGGGAGTACAGGATCCAGGGATCAGAATATCATCCTTGTCAGGATGTCTGATCTGTGTGATCGTTGTACAGTTAGAACAATAACTACTGTGTTCAGTCCATGTATTCTAGCTAGTAAATTCTGTCAGCCAGTTAGAATGCAGGGATTTTTATAATCACTTTACTCTTTTGCCAATTGCACTGTGAATATGGAGATTGATTTACTTTAGTTTACTATAATTTCTCTACTCAGCTCCTGAACTCTGTTAAAGCTGTGTGCCAGCATCACAGATGGCCAAATGCTTTTAATTCACTTCAGCTAAACCAGGAAAACTTATATTTCTTTTGCTTTATATTTTCTCCTCTTCATGTAACTGCCAGACAGCAAGAAAGGACTTTTTTTTTTAAAAGAAACATTTTTGAGTCTCCTCCTCCCTTGCATTTTCTCTTCCCCTCTCTACAGTGCAGCAAGGTTCTTGTCCCCATAATAACTGTCATTCTCCAGACATTGTAGTTTCATTGGATTCCTACTTCTAGCGCCGTATTTCCAATGTGCAACCTAATTGGCTTATAGTTGTCAAGTTTTTAAGGCACTCAGAGATGTGCTTTTTACAGACTTTATTCAAGTGCCTAGTTGGGCTATCTAAGATGAGTTGCCTCATCCTTTCTGTCCCACCCCACATACACGCAATATCACTTTCTAATTTCCTTCTTGATGATTCTCACTTTTAAAGCCTGTTCCAGCTCAATTTGGAGGTGGGTGTGAGGTTTCATTGGTGCACCAAGCTCTAATTGTCTTCCTCAATACTTCCAGGCTTTTGTCCCAGTTCTCTCACTGCATCAGATCTCCACTGGTGTGACACTCAACCTTTCAAGGCAGGTTCCCTTGTGTGTTGATGAGACATTTGGTTTCTGTGTCTTACACTGTCCCTTATTCTTTCCAGTGTCAAGACTTTGAAACCCTAGGGATTTTGGGCCCTTCTGTTTCCATCACTACAGCTTTTCTTCTGGTTGTGCTTAGTGCATAGTCATCTCTTTGATGCTGCATTGTTTTCTTTGCTATCTTCTTATCACTTTTGAAAGACTGGAGGAAGGAAGACCTCCCGCAGCTTCCAAAAATATGCCCAGTATATGACCTGTACAGATAGACATGACTGTAACTTGTCTGGTCAAGGACTGAGCGGGCTTGCATCATGTCGTCTGCTTTCAAATGTCACCCTGTGCCTGGAGAGAATGGCCAATAGCCAACCTAGACTCTTCCAAAAATACAAATCCAACACATAGTTAACTCTCATGGCCTCTGAACCAAACACCCATATTTAGTGCAAAGAATCTGCACTAGCACCAGTTCCTTCACTGGAGGTGTGAAGAGAGACTACATCTACAGCAGTACTTCCACACCAGAGTCCTGCACAATCCTGTATTTCACTGTCACCAGGCTTCACCAAAAACTTCACACAGCACCTGGCAATACATGCATTCAGAGGAATGAGTGCATTAAGGCAGCCACTGATTCCTTTGGAATGTCATGCTCTGTACATCAAGAAAGCACCTACAGTCCATACATCTTTACTCATGATCAATACAATCATTGTCTAGAAACGAAATCTATCCTATAATTTTTCACCTTATATGCCATTAAGTGTGTAAAATGCAAGAATCTGTAGGATTCAGTATTTCTGAAACTGCCGAGAAAAAGCTATGGATAACTGATGCACAAATGTACTTTGGGATAAATGGTGTTTAAACTATTTGGGGGTGTTTAAGTAAAACAAATGTGGAATTTGCTTCTGCTTCCATTCTAGTTCTATCATCATTATGCTAGCCAATTTGGAGCAGGCAGACTGGAGACCAATGGGCAAAGGACAGTTGCTGTGCTCCCAAATAGGCCTGCACCCTTGGCCCATGTTGTTTTGTTGCTTTCACAATATTTTCACAGCGTCATAGAATAAGGTCTGAGGGGACCACCATGTTATGTAATCTCGCCACCTGTATATCACAGGCTGCTAACACCACCCAAAACCCACACACTAACCCAACAACCAAAATTAGACCGAAGTATTACAGCCCACAGGAAACTAAACTGCTGAGTGCCACAGGCAGTGAATAGGCTGGACCAAGGAGCATCAATACCTGAGGCCCGAGTGTCACAGAATTAATTGAGATATACACAGGGGATCCAGGCAAGTGACATGCAGCCCAAACAGCAGAGGGAAGTTGAAAAATCCCCAGGGTCACTGCCAATGTGAGCTGGGCAGAAAATGGCTTCCCAACCTCATATATGACAGTCAGTTACATGTCTGAGCATGTGAGCAGAACCAGCTAGCGAAGCACCTGAGAGAGAATGCTCAGTGCCATCTCAGAAGACCAGCCCCCCATGTATTGTCCAACTCCAGCTGTGGCTATTCCTGATGCTTCAGAGGAAGGTGACTGGTTGATGCTCTGAAACATGAGATTTAGTAACATACAATAAATAAACCCGAAGGCACCCCTGCACAGCCGAGTCCTTACCCCTACCATCACAAGCAACCCTCTTATGTAGTCCCATCCATAAATTTGTCCAGCTCTCTTAAAACTAATTAAGTATTTGCTCCCACAACTCCTATTCAGAGGCTGTTCCAGAACCTCAATCCTCTGATAGTTAGAAACCTCTGACATCCAGTCTGAATTTGTTCATGGACAGTTTATATCTATTTATTCTTGTACCAACATTGTCATTTGGCTTAAATAGCTCTTCACCCTCCTTTGTGTTTAGCCCTCTTATATATTTAATGAGAAAAACCATATCCCCTCTTTGTTTTTGTTTTGCTGGACTAAACAAGCTATGCTCTTTGTCTCTTCTCATAAGATAGGCCCTTCCAACTTTGCATCATTAGAAAATTTTGTTAGCATACTCTTTTGTACCAAGGTCATTAATAAAATATTAAATAAAATTGGACCAAAGATTGATTCTTGAGGTAGTCCACTACTAACTTCTCTGCAGTCTGATAGTTCCATCTTTCAGCACAACCTGTTGCCTTATCCCCTTTAGCCAGTTCCTTACCCACCATATAGTTCTTGTATTGGTCCCCATCTTCTCTAATTTAACTAATTTCCCATGTGATACCATGTCACATGCTTTATGGATGTCCAAGTATATTAGTTCTACTGTATTTCCCTTATCTAAAAAAAGTTATCTTCTCAAAGAAGGATATACGGTTTGCCTGGCATGATGGTAAACCCATGATGTATTACTTCTCCTTTTCCATTTATCTCCATGAGTTTAATTATTCTTTCCTTCAAAATTTGTTCTAAAGCCTTGCATACTGCTGAGGTTAAACTAATAGGTCTGTAATTAAGGAACACATTTTCCTTGGATCACTTCCCCCCCCCTTCTTAAATATTGGTTAAGTGTTAGCTATTCTCCAGTCATATGGTACTACCCACAAATAGATTTATTAAAAAATTCTTGCTACTGGACTAACAATCTTACTTGACATTTCCTTCAGTATCCTGGGATGGAAATTATCCAGAGCACAGTAAGCGCTTTACATTTTTTATTCTACCTCAGATGTATTAATTTCCATTTCTGTGTACTCATTTTCATCAGTCATCCTGTCTTCATGCTCATGTTCCATATTATCATCCTTATTGAAAACCAAAGGAAAGCATTTTAATTTTGGGGCCATATCTATATTATTTTTAAACTTCTCCCCCTCTACACTTCATAGTGATCCAATCATATTCTTTCTTACTCTCTATTTATATAACTATAAACCCTTCTAATATTTACTTTAATTTCCTTCACACGAGTGAATTAAGCTGGACATTTAGTCATTCTCACTTTATTCCTACATTTTCTGACCTCTAAGATGTAGTTTTAGTTGCTGATCTAATTTCCTTCTCTTTATGCTCTCTTCTTTCTCCTAATAACCTTGATGGGGGGTTATTTATTCAGTTGGGTCTGGAGCCTTTCACCTATAAGTTTTTTTTTCTCCCCTTGCTTGGGATGCAAATTACAGGTAGTTTTTGTACACTTGATTTAAAGAAATTCCAAGTCTCCTCCATATTCAATACATGGTCCATCCTGTTAAAATAAAAAACCATCGTTGACAGCCTGGTTTCAATTATCCTTTAAATTAAACTGAATCAACTTGTGATTACTCACTCCAAGGTTATTTCCTATGATCAGCTTTTTTTATGCTGTCCTCCTAGCTTACCAAACCAAGTCTAAAATTGCATCATCTCTTTTTGGTTCCATAACCACTTGATGAAGAAAACTTTCATCTGTCACATCCAGGAATAACTGGGCCCTATTGTTGTTAGTATAATTTATTCTCCAGTCTATATCCAGGAAGTTATTTCCCCATTATGACACAATTCCTGGTGGTATTCCTCTTTCTAATAATAATAAAGAGATCTCTATCCATATCAGAGTCTGACTCTTTAGGTCTATAGCAGACCCATAACATTATCCCAATAAAACTTTTTATAATCCTTCTCTTAAGTGATTTTAGCCCAAACAATTTGTTTTGTCTATAGTATCTCTTCTTACTACTTCACAGTTTACTACATCATTGATGTACACTACTCAGCTGCTTTACCTTTCTCTCCTAAACAGCAAATACCTTTCAATACCTGTATTCTAGTCATGAGTACTATTCCATGATGTTTCTGTGAACCCTATAAGATCCATTTTGACATTGAGTAGTTCCAATTCCTCCATTTTATTGCCCAAACTCCTTGCATTTGGGTACAGGCATCCTCAGTTGTTTCTCTTGGACCTCACCCAGTTTTCTAGCCAGATTAGGTCATAGTCCTTCCACTGACTGTATAGCCTACTGACTACTACTCCAATCAATATATATATTTTCCTGTTCATACTCTTATCTTCTGGCTTTCCTTTATTCCTTACCATTTCTTCATTTAACTGATTTTTTCCTTCTCCTGTGTATTGAAGCCAGGCATGGAGACTACAGAAGATTCTCCCCTCATTCCCTACTTTAAAGCCCTTCTTATCAATAATGCCAGCCTCGATCCCAGAAGGCTGGTATCCCCAGGTAAACAAGTGGAGTCCATCAGTTAAGAAGAGTCTTCTTTCTGTGAATTCCTTCCTGTGGTCAATCATTCTAAAAATCTTCCTGAGAGCCAGCTATTCATCTTCATTCTCTTGTCACTTCTTCACCCTACTTCTGTAGGGACTGTAAATATTCCACTGAAGATCATCTGAGCTTCCATTTCTTTAGGCATTTTACCAAGCCTAGCATAATTATTCTTGATCCAGTCCACTGGGAATCCAGCAATGTCATTCATCCCAATATGCAGCGCAGTCAGTGGATTTTTTTCCCCCACTCCCATCAGAATCCTTTTCAATTTTATGTCCATATCTTGTACCCTTGCTCCTGGCAGGTAGTGAACTCTTCTGTTCTCTGTTAGGTCTAGTGACAGGTCTGTCAATTCTTCTTAGGCCTAGTCTACACTTATCTTCCAGATTCGATGGCAGTCGATGGAAGATACATGAGTGACTTAAAACACTTGCGTATCTCCCGTCGACTTTACTGCGTCAGTTCCGCGCACCATCCACACTGCACTGCGCCACTTACAGGGTGGTTTTCCTACGTCGATTTTTGGATCAACTGAGCGAGTCTCCACCGACTGCCCAGTAGATCCAGAGACATCGATCTGATGGCGGCAAATTTGCCGCCATCAGTATAAACCCAGCCTTAGCATAAAGTCTCTGGTCACATATACCTGTCTCTTCCTGATGTTGGTATGAATCTCTCGTTCTTTCACAGTTCTCTGTACATCATCCTTATTTTTCCTTGGGCTCCAATCTCTAGCTACCTCCATTCTCTCCTGCAGGGACTGGCTTCTTTTCTTCCTCACCATCCTATCTGCCTATTCTACTTCGAGTGATTGCTCATATCCATTCCAGTATAGGTGAGTGCATGCCACCGTGCATGGGTTCCTGGAACTTTTTTCCCCTTAGCAGACCCCATAGGGTTGGCCTAGGTACCCCCAGAGTACCATGCTCATGCCACGGTACATAAGGCACTGCCGACTATTCAGCCCCTCAGTCCCTTCTTCCTGCCAACTCTGATAGCAGGGATGGAGAGTGGGTGTGGAATGGATATGAGCAAAACATCTCAAAGAACAACAGTCACTGGTAAGTAACCATGTTCTTCTTCTCTTTGTTCAACTCTATTTCACCTCCACTAGCTGATCTTTTCTTCTGCCTTGTTCTCATGCTCACGTTCTTCAGTGGATCAGCCTCCTTCTCTGGCGGTCCACCCTCCAAGTCCTTTCATGGGCACCTGATGAACAAATAATGAGTTTTATGCCACTACTTCTTCTGGATTAAATAATCAAATCCCCATCTCAATTCTGTTATCTACAGCTGCATCTCCAATCCTTAAATATTCTCTGCCATGAATTTGATCAGTGCATGCATGAGTTGCTTCCATCAGATGTACATACCGCAGCTTCCACATCTGACCATCTTCTATGTCTCTTCTCCTTCCTGGGGCACTTTTAGTGTTGACTCAGTAGCCATCATTGTCTTCACTTTGTAGTCCCTACTTCTAGGGGGAAAAAAGGACAAAAATCCCCTTTAAATACCTGCCTTCAAGCTCTCTCAGAAATCTTGCTGCTAGCTGTTCATGTTTCAAATATAGTTGTTTCCAGAAGTGCATTATAAAAATACTGCAGCTGTATCAGTGATTTAAAGTTTTCGTCTTTCAGGATCTTCTATTTACCCTTTATTATAAGAAAATGAAACAATAATTCATGAATTAAAATATCAACATTTTAAATAATTTTTCTTCTGTTTTTTTGCATAGAAAATGGGTACTATTTTCCTTTTACTTCCATAATTACCATGTGATGTCTGTTGACATAGTTTAGTTGTTTGGGTTAATTTAATGCTGGTTTTTTTTCATTATGCTTGTTAAAGAAAGGAACTAGATGATGATAGTGCTGTCTTGGTACTAATGAATTCTTTAGTATATGATACTAAATTTCAGTGAGCATTAATGTATGTTTTCCTAAAGGCATTAATATTGTGAATCTGCTCTCTGTAGGAAGAGTTAAGCATGCACATGATGTGTAAACCTTTTTTAAAAAAACAAACACACACCATACTTTATACTGCTATTGTACGAAATTACAACAAAACCTTGTAATAGGCCTGATTCAGAAATGAGTGATTGTCAATTGAACACTTAAAGGTTGTTTTGTATGCACCAGTTTATAACCTAGACTAACACCAGATAACAAACTTGGAATTTTACTTGTGGATTTTTTATTCAAATCAAAGCAGTAGACAGAGATGTGGTTTTAAATTTCTTCTAAAGCTGGTAAAAAGTTTATACTTCTCTCATTTGGCTGTAAATGTTGTCTTGGTAATGTTTGTGTTGTGCTTACATGCTTAGCTTATTCACCATTTCTGTGCAAGTGTTGAGTTATTTGAGAAATGCAGATTCAAGTGCTATTATGTATTTAAACTATATACTTTTTTATTATGGGGAAACTGTTCTTGAATTGTTCAGTTAAACAAATAATCCCACATAATCAATTCCGTGGTTTGCATACAAGCCTTAGATGTGCTATATGCTATAATCTTGCAACCCAAATTATATTACTGAACAGACATTTAGAAACTTACGAGGTCAGTTCCTAGTAAAAATTGAAACTTCTCTGAACTGTTGGTTATTTGTAATTTAATTATGATGTATTTATAAAGGGATGTTTGCAAGCATTCTCCATTTTACAAAAACAGTCAGCGTAAGTTTAGTTCATTTAAAATAAAAACCAAGATTTCAGATGTCTCTGTTTAGTATCTAAAAGCATTGTGTGTGTGATTTTGGGGAAATTTACACACACATTTCTGGACATGTCAAGAGGACTACTGCTATGGAATATTCTGTTTCATTCAAACAGTGTATCAGTGTAGATATTAGTGTATAATACTTCTAAACTGAGGAGAGTGTCTCTAGGATTTCTATTGTCCTGCTTGACTTAGTGCTTGTCTATATGGGGAAATGTACTGACATTATTATACCATCATAGTTGTACTGGTATAATTCCTTATGTGGACACTTATTCTGGAATAAGAGTGCCTCTTTTCCTGTTTAACTTATGTCATAACTTTATGCAATCACGATATTGCACTAATTGAACTATACGGGTTTAAATACAGAAAAATAGTTAAAATAGAAATAGAAAAATAGAAGCATGTTTAAATTAGTACAAAAACAGTGTAGAACAGTCCTTACTGTCAACATTAACAGTTTCATTGCTGGTCTATCTCCAGATAGATATTTATGTTGTCCCTCCATCATTATCTGATTGTATATCATTAATGAATTTATACTTGTAATGACTCAGTGAGACATGCAAGTATTAAAGACTAAAACCTTGTGTATACTGCATGTTCTGTTTCAAGTAATGGTCCCTATGTGTATTCCACATGAGTGCACAAGTGCGCACCATACGCCTAAATCCAGAAGTGTTTCTTAGTAGAGTTCATTGACCCGCACATGCATGGTGCATCTCCATCTGCTCCCAGCCAATGGTATAATGTGTAGTGCAGGCTAATGCCTCTCCAGTTCCATCTTACCTCCACATGGCCTGAGTCTGAACCCCTGTTCCTTCACGCTCTTAGTTTTGCTAAGAGATCGACCACTCCTCATTCAGTGTACAAAGTCTTAGATAGTTGTGTATAGTTGTATTTTGTCATTTTACTGATAGATAAGTTAATGTAGTTCTTCCCCTGTTTAGGGAGCGTTGTTGTCCTCCCTCCACCCTGCCTCACTCCCCACCCCCCGCATTCTCCCCTGTAACTATGCCCTGGGTTCTGAAATTTAAAAACTGTCCCCTGCCCATGCTTATTCTCTGTGAGTGACAACCAGTCTAGAGGTACCAGATCACGGTTTGCTGCTCCATCTGCAAGTCCTTCCTGCCCTGAACCTGGGAAGTCATGAACTTAGCCTCCATAAGAACATGATGGAGGAAGCCATGAGACCAAGGGTGCACTCGGATGCAGGACCAGCAGAACTTCCAGTACAGCATCCATCACTGGCGGTGAGAGCTCCTGTGAATACCTCTAATGCTTCAGATCCATTGGAACCAAAGAGAAAGTGCAAGTCCTGATAAGAGTAAAAAACATTCTCACGGGCATAAAAGCAGATCCCTGTTGCAGACTCCTTCTAAGTGTAGCATTTCCTCCCTGAGCAGGGTAGGGTCAGATGTTGCATGTTGATCTGACTAGACTAGCGCCCAAGCTTTCTGATGTGGTGGGTAAGGACAGGCACAATCGGGATCCAGTGGTACCAATGACTGCCCCAGTACTCATGCATCCAGAATGCTCAATGTTGTGTGTGCTGCCCATCCGCCAGTACCCCTGTGCCTCCCGGATAGGCTGGGCCCGCATGTACCACCTGAGCCCGCTAGCATTTCCAGAAGCATGCCACAGAGTCCTGGTGCTGTGAGCCTGTCAACGGAGAAGCTGATCCTTCCGTATGCACAGTCTCCACTCCTCTATGGGCTCCCACTCACCAACGTCATCCCCACGCCGGAAAATGAACCTCTGCTACTGCTGCTGGAGAAGCCTCTCCCATTGCTGCGTCACAGCCCTATGGTACTGACAGTCTCTCCAGTGCCAGAACAGACTTTGGAGTCTGAGGAGTTCTTGGAGCCTGAACCCTCGTTTTCTCCAATGTCCCACCAAAGTCCAGGCTTGCGGCCCACTACTGCCTTACCAGCAGAGGCCTGGTACTGTTACCTGTGGGGCCCACCACTCATTTTGGCCATACTGGGCACCCTAGAATCCCTATTGCAGTTGCCACGTACCAATACAGGCATCATATCAACAGTCTCCCATTTGTTCAGCAGCACCACCAGTCTATGAGGAAGAGGCAGATATCAACCAGGCCCCACTGCTGCATCATCATTGCTGGGCGAGGTGCTTATTCCTCTGCCACACTCAGCCAGATGACCATCGCCAGTTGCAAAACTTCCTCCAGCGGGTAGTGGCATAATTGGGGATTCCATTGGAAGAAGTCCAGGACCTACAACCTCAGCTCCTGGACATTCTCCAACCCCAGGGCCCCTTTCGGGTGGCTCTTCACATTAATGAAGGTGTGTACATCCAGGCACTGAGACACAGACAACAGACAGCTGTTCCATCCAGACCAGACACTCCATACCTGGCCTAACACCAATGCCAGCAAGAGGCACCACATAGGCAGCACCACTCACAATGGCCACACTTCCCTGTCTCCACCACAGCTACCTCTTCGACCCTTTCCCAGCAGTAGCCAAAACCTCAGTTTTGAGATGCAGGTCAAGACTCATGAAACTTCCCTACCTGCCACCTGTGGCACCCCATATCATCTTTGGAGGCCATCTTGCCCTGTTTACCCATTATTGGGGCAAGATCACCCTGGACAGTTGTGTACTGGAGATTACCTGTCATGGATATTCCATAGAATTCCTGTTGTTCCTGCCTCATCATCTTCACTCTTTACCCCCTTCTCCAGCCCTGGACTTCCTGCAGGGACCCATCCTATTCATGTGTTCTCCATCAAGAAGCAGACACTCTACTCCTCAAGGGGGCCCTATGCCTGTCCCATCTCAATCCAAAGGCAGAACAACATTAGGCTCCTCATGGTGCTGTCACGCCAGGAAGTAACCTCCCTGATCAAAACTCTGCATGCATTTCCATTGCTAGATATTTGTGTCAACAAGGAAAAGTCAGTATTGATACCTACACATATGATGCACTTTATCGGAGTGCATCTCGACACCATAGCAGCGAGAGCCTTGCTCCTAGCAGATTGCTTCACAACATTGATGTCCATCCTCAGGACCTGCGTTGCAGACCGCACACCATGGTTGTCCGTGCTTGCTTGCTAGCTATCTCTCTCTCTCTCTCTCTCTCTCTCTCTTTCTCCCTCCCCCCTTGGCCATATGGCTGCCTGCACCTAATGACTCTGCGCACGTCTCCATAGCGTTGCCTCCAGTCATATGTCCTTTCTGTCTACTGACCCAGCACAGACCATATGAAGACCAGAGTCATTATTCCCCAGACTATGCTAGCCTCCCTCACGTGGTGTGGGATTCTTCCAAGGTCATGATTGGTGCCCCTGCGCCACTTCAACACCACAGGTCACCATCACAACAAACACCTTTCTCTGCTATGCCTTTTCCTCCCTTTCTTCTCCTGCCACAAGTACTATGCAAGATTTGCCAGGACAGAGATATTGGTAGCCCCATTCTGGTTCACAGATCTCCTCAGACTCTCCACCTGCCCACTGCTCCACCTTCACACACTACCGGATTTACTTATACAAGATCAGGGGAGAATATGCCATCCCAATCTGGCTACACTTCACCTCACAGCCTGGTATTGGATGGGGATCGAGGATAGTCTGGGCATGCTCAACCTCGGTGTGGTGCATCTTTTCTCAGAGCAAGAGAGACTCCACTGGGGCATGGTACAGAGCAAAATGGAGATACTTCATGACACGCGCTCACTGTTACTCTCTGAGCTTGGTATCTGTACTAGTTGTCTCATAGACTCATAGGTCAGAAGGGACCAATATGATCATCTAGTCTGACCTCCTGCACAAGGCAGGCCACAAAACCCTACCCATACACATTTATAACAACCCCGAACCCATGACTGAGTTATTGAAATCCTCAAAAGTGAGATTTGAAGACCTCAAGCTGCAGGGAATCCATCAGCAAGCGACCCATGCCCCACGCTGCAGAGGAAGGCGAAAAACCTCCGAGGCCTCTGCCAATCCGCCCCGGAGGAAAATTCCCTCCCGACCCCAAATATGGCGATCAGCTAAACCTCGAGCATGTGGGCAAGACTCACCAGCCAGCACCCAAAAAAGAATTCTCTGCAGTAACTCAGTTCCCATCCCATCCAACATTCCCACAGACCATTGAGCAGACTTATCTGCCGATAATCCAAATCAATTGCTCAAATTAAACTATCCCATCATAACATCCCCTCCATATACTTATCAAGCTTAGTCTTAAAGCCAGATAAGTCATTTGCCCCCACTACTTCCCTCGGAAGGCTGTTCCAGAACTTCACTCCCCTAATGGTTCTTCTTGCCCTCAAAACATCTGGCCTAGCCCGGAATGCTGTATGGGTGCACCTAGCAGGAATCAGTGTCCTTCATCCCCCCACCCCACCCCGAATCCCCCCATGGACAACACCTTGGTGGTTATACACCACACCAATGTCCGCTTGAACACTTTTCCACTGGTACTTTCTGCCCTCATGAAGCCACCTCTGAACTGTTGGCAACATGCTTCCTCACCCACCTCTTGATGAAAGTGACATTTCTGATAGCCATAACTTCAGCCAGATGGATTAGTGAGTTAGCAGCCATGATGGCAGATCCTCCCTACACTATATTTCACAGGGACAAGGTGTCCCTTTGGCTCCACCCTAAATTCCTCCCAAAGGTAGTTCTGGAATTCTACCTAAACCAGTGCATCCACATACCTGTTTTCTGTCCCTAGCTGCATTCCTTCTCCCCAAAAGGGTCCTGTACTCCCTCAGTGTCCACCATGCACTGGCTTTCTATTTTGACAGGACTCGATCCTTTCAAACATTGCCGAACCTATTTGTGGCCATTGCTGAAAGATCCAAAACTCAAGCCCCCTCATCCCAGCGAATCTCCTAGTGGGTCTCTGGGTTCATCCTTGAATGCTACAAACATTATCCGGCATATCTCCACCTGATAGAGACACAGCTCACTCTATGCAAGCACAAGTTGCCATGTTGGCCTCACTGGTGGATGTGTCTGGGCAAGACATCTGCCATGCAGACACCTGGTGCTACATTGACACATTCACAACCTCCTATGCCATTACACAAGTGACAGCTGCAGACACAGCGGTGTGCCAGGCTGTACTACAGACTGCACTTCCATTGACATCTCTGCACCCACCTCCGCACTGATCACTGCTCGTGAGTTACCCATGTGTGGAATACACATAGGGACCATCACTCAAAGAGGAGGAGGAGGTTCCTTAACTGTAACAGGAGATTCTTCAAGATATGTGGCCCCTATCTGTATTTCATTACCCACCTTCCATCCCCTCTGCTTCGGACTGGATTCTAAACAGCAAGAGGGAGACTGGAGAGGCAACGACCCGCACTACCTATTATACTCTGAGTTGGGAGCCCAAGTGGACATACCATGCACATCTAGACTCAGGAGCATTTGGGCATGCATGTGTGGAATACAGATAGGGACCACAGGTCTCAAAGAACCTCCAGTTACAGGTAACCTTCTCTTTAGTTGCACCAGTTTAGTTACAGAATTGCAATACTCTGCATCCGGGTAAGACACGGCTGCATCTTTGCACTCTCTCTCTCTGTATTAGAGGTTTGCACTAGTGAAACTATATCAGTGCAGTTATGCCTACTGAAGGCAATCGAGTGAATTGAAGTCAATAACAGCTGCTGGGTGCTCAGAACTCTTGAAGATCCGGTCCACTTACTAGAGAGCCTCACTTTAGGCACCAATTCATTAAAATCTTGGCCTAGATGACTTGCCCAAGGTCACCCTGGAAGTGTGGTAGGAGAGCCAGTAGTTTGAACCGAAGTCTCTTGAGGCGCAGCCCAGTGCCTTAACCACAAAACTATCCTTCCTCCTTCATCATTTTAACCTTCTGATCTCACAGCTGCAAACGGCCTCTCATGTTCCACAGGTGCCAAAAGCCCCAATTGTTAAAATCTCCAGCTTCCCCATAACAAATTCTGTATATTGAGTTATGTATTTTAATACAGAATTTTGCAGCACATTGAAAATGATAAATTTGGGGACAGCATAAAATACTAAACAGATTAAATAAATATTTCTGGAGATACTGTAGTGATTGTGTGATTCATCTCAATAGGGAATTCAGTAAAAACCTCACAGGTTAATTTAACTGAAACCGTTGGAGAAGTTTCAGTCACCTGCTCTGTAGCGCCACAGAATTTAGGTCTAGCTTGCCATAGGGTATACAAGGCTTTGGGTATGTGACAAGCAAAACAAAAATATTTCTGAATGAGGAAAGTTAGCCTAGTAGACATGGAGCAAACCTCTCAGTGTTATAAGCCTGTAGTAAACAAAGAGGAGCAATCAGCAGTTGAACAAGAGAACCTGGCTTCCAGAGTAACTTTTGGCCTGTGTCATAGTCGAGATAGAAGGACACAGATTAATCTCTGGGTTTTCTTTAGTTGAGCATTTGTAACTAAAGTTCTTTTATGATTTTGAGGGTCCCTTTTTAAAAATAGCACATTTCACCCCAATTGAGCTTTATGCAGAAATGCATGCCTGTCCTATTTTGATAGAATCAATTTTTACATTGATTCTGAAGCCTGACATTAAAATTGTCTAGATGATATTCTGCAGAAACATTTATGTAGTACAATTTGAAACTGCTAATATTCATGCATGAGGCATTCATTATATTCTGTCATGCTTATCTCTTTTTCATCATGATGAATATAGAACCAAAGGATAGCTGTCCCTTAGAGCAGTGGTTTTCAACCTTTTTATGGATCTAGATGCTCAGAATAAGGAGGATTTATACTGGTGCAAATAACACCCAAAGGAGTTTACAAAAAGCACTTTACAAAAAGCAAAAATTATGCCAGAAATCTTGCAGTCTAAATTTAGACATGATTAAATAAGTGAGGATAATAGTACAGAGGAATGGGTTAAGGAAGGCTAAGTGTTAAAGCAGTAATATTGTGTGGGTGTTTGTGGACATCAGGGGTTTATGTAAAAAATTGTCATCTTGTATGTATTGTGGAAAAAATAGTCTTAAAGAGGGGTCTGAGAGATGAAAGGAGTAGTGGTTCGGACTGAGTTGGGAAGATGTTCCATGAGCAGAGGTGGTAAAACTAATGCATTGCAGTGATTGCAAGAAAAACAGTTGAGGTATCAAGAGAAGGCCCACACTTTCCTTAGTAAGATAAAAGTAGCTTTAATATTTGGTTTTTTAAAAAATGACATACACTATGAAGAATAAAGATCGGTTCTAATTTCATGTATATAGCCACTTCCAAGCACCAAAATCCCATATATTTAACTTTCTGGGTCTCCCAAATAAAATGATCTAAATTGAAGAGCCATTTTTACAGTTTTATCTTAAACTTTGCAAAAGTGTCTATCTGTAAAAGGTTGGTTTTATTTTATAATGAGAGACACAAAAAATTAAACAAATCACTGGTAGGCTTTCCAGTGTTGTTGGTTTTTTTGTTTGTTTTGGGGTTGTTTTTTTTTTTTTTTGGACTGGTATTAAATATTTCCTATCTCTTCTTCTGGCTTATCTATCACATGCAGTAGTTGACTTGATTTTGCTGGCTCTCTCCATTTTTTCTTGCTCATTTAGGTGCTGTGTGATGTATCTAGGATGTCTTATATATTCTTTGTTGTGGGCTCAAATTGGGTTTTCAGGAAATCAAGTAGACAGATTGTGAATACACTTGTTATAAAATGAAATATTTGAAAATCAGCCTTCCTTAATTTGTACAGAGTTTAAGCCCTGAGTTCAGTGTTATGTTTTCCCTGTGGAAGTTGAAGAAAACATCTAAAGAATTTTGAAATAAAATGTTTCTTGTTCAGTATTAAGAACTTGTCCTCAGCTGTTGCATGTGAAAAGAGAATTCTGAACCCAGGACTTGATATATACATTTAAAATGTTCAGATGTTCTTTTTAAAATAGTTTGTAACCTGAATATAAACATTGATTTTCATTTTCACATGGATAATGTTTTATTCAAATCTTCATGTTATACAAGTGTAAAAACTGTAGGACAGGATTGTAATGTCTTATAGAACTATTAGAAGGAGTAAGTGAAATTAAATGGTAAGGTACAAAATAAACTTTATTTCACACTTTGATGACGTGCAAACACACCGTGAAGGCAGATACTCAAGTTTGTAGTTCAGCGTAGTTATCCTGCTATCCTGGGAATACAGTCAGTGCTGGTGACAACATGTTTCCTCTGTCAGCCTTGACTCTGGATATATCTGTATCATTCTTTACCCAGTTAGATTTTTGTTACTCACAGTGATAGGCTCAGATGAGTTTCCTCTTTGCTGCTTGCCATTTTGAAAAGAAACCAGGGAGGAGGCGGCAGCTGTATCTTTGAAACCGTACATGGCACTAGGTTAGTATTTAGTTTAGAAAATACAGCACCAAATATAATTACCGAGGGGGGGGGAAAGGTGGGAGGCGAGAGGGGAAGAGAAGATCTGGCCAAAGACTCTTCAGGAGTTAAAATGCCTTATTAGAGCAAGCAGAAATAGTTATTTAGGCTTCAGCTTTTCTTTTATGGTACTTTCAGGAGTGTAATTACCCTGAGTATTAAGTAAATAAACGCAAGATGGAGTTTCATTTTTGCTCCTAGATTCCTATAAAAATAGAAATGTCATTTTAAATGATTTGTGTCTCATTGGTTTCAATGGGAGTAGAGGATGCTCAGCACTTAGCAGGATTGGGTCCTAAATTAATCAAGGGGTTCTTCTCAGCTTGGACGAACTTAATGTCACTCAAATATTTTCATAAAATAAAACAAATTTACAAGACATTCAGATTGTGTGACAGTGTCATGCAAGTACTTATTTAAAGTGTTGATTATGTCAACCAAGTGAAATGTTGCCTGTAACATGAAAGAACTAATTCTAGTTTTGGAATGTGAAAGACTTAGCTTCAGTTAATTTATATCTGGGTTTTAACTGAATGATCTAGTTTCTCCCAGCATAATTTTCATAGTAAACGTAAATATTACATTTGAACGTAGAACTGAGAACTCTTAGTGATGGAGAAACATTATAAAAGCCTGCTTCTCCTTCCATTTACATGTGACCCACAACGAAGGCCTGATCTACACTGCCAGCGGATTTCGGTGGCAGTCGACTTCTACTTACCGCGCCGTCCCCACTGCGCTGTGCCCATGGGACATGCTTTCTGATTGATGCAGCGTTACTGTCTTGCAGTGGTGGGTTAATGGTGTTGACTTCCAGGATCGATTGAGCGGGGTCTCCACTGCTGCTCAATCGATCCCGCAGAATCAATCCTGCACTGCCTAGAATGCCACCAGCAGTGTAGACATACGCACAATTTAGGGTTAAATATACTTTCTTTTGTCAAAATGAGAATCCTGCATTTCCCAAATCTCCTAATGTGTATCTTTTGATTTAAAAGTGTTTTATTTCAGTGTTGAACTAATCTCTGCTTTGATGATAATTTGAATGAGCTTTGTATATGAAAGCCATACTAATCCTTGTGCTTACTGTTTGAATGTTTGGTACAGGAAGCGAGCAGCTGCAAAGCATCTAATAGAACGCTACTACCACCAGTTAACTGAGGGCTGTGGAAATGAAGCCTGCACGAATGAGTTTTGTGCTTCCTGTCCAACTTTTCACCGTATGGATAACAATGCAGCAGCCATTAAGGCCCTCGAGCTTTATAAGATTAATGCAAAACTCTGTGATCCTCATCCCTCCAAGAAAGGAACGAGCTCATCTTACCTAGAGAACAATTCCAAAGGTGCCCATAACAACTCCTGTACTGACAGAAAAATGAACAAGAAGGAAATGCAAGGCCCTAGAGATGACTTTAAAGGTAAGGCATTCTAGAATCTTTAGGAAATAATTCCTTACAACAGTGTTTGTGGAAGCTTGTAAATATTTCTCTCTCATGTCCAGTATATAGACCTAAAATTACAACTCTAGGCAACATCTGTAAACAGTTATACAAGACTCTGGGGTGGAGGTAGATACTGGTAATAAAAACTAGCGATGGAACTGTTGGATAGCTAGTAGTGGTTATGGACATCTAACTACTGTCATATTGGATTCTGCTAGCCTGTGTGGAGGAAAAGAGAGAGAACTGTACTCAACTATTGGGGGATGTGGTGGATGGAGTAGGCTAGATATTGCAGGAAATTGGATGGAGATTTCTGGAGACAAAGATGGGGAAGCAGGAAGAGAAGGAGAAAGCAAAGAATTCAAGCACTCTGAATAAAAGGTTGGAACGGGAACCTGAGGCTCTCAGTGGAAGGGAGTTGCAGGTTTGGTGTTGAGGGGAAAGAATCCAGGCCATATTTTAAGTAACTGCTTCTACATAACCTAAGTATTCTGTATTTGGGCTGCATTTTAGAATAAGATTAATACAAATACTACAAAAGGGCTGGATTCATGACCGGAATTGATTCCAAACTGGGTATTTGTCACATCCCTGCTAAAATATGTGTATGGATTAGGTTATTATGGAAACATTTTTCCTTTTGTCTTCAAAATGTCAAAAGTTTGTGTTGCCACATGGTAATACTGCTAGTACTTCTCAGTCACAGGCCCCTGAATTCTGTGTTTGGGAACAGACAGGTAAAGGAGACAAGGATGAGGGAAAGGGTGAGCTGGGTTTCAGGCTTGGGTGAGGCAGAGCCAGTCAAAACTGAGTCTAGAATCTGGGTTTGGACTGTTACCTCCCCTTGGCACTAGGATGAGGAGGATTTATGGCCAGCTCTTACAGTGTGGTTCTGTGCAAAGCCTGTTTATGTTCTACACACGCACAAATCATTAATTTACAGATAAGGTTACTACAATAAACATAGAAATTTTCTGGCTTACTGTCATAAAGAAAAAAAAAACAAATAAGGATGTATAATGTTAATGGCTTACTTGTTAACAGAAAAAAATACCTATCCTGTGGAAAGATCTTATTAAGACCTACATCTGTAGATGCTAAAACAAATTCATTTGTAAATTAGAGTTCTGAAAAAAACATAACACCTCATAACTGTCACTTTATACTCTTTTGAACCTATTTACTTCTAGCTTTCCAGAAAATTGTATCTGTACTCCAAGGGACTTGTGTAATTTTGGTTATGACCAAAACTTTACTTTCATCTCTAGCAGTGACGAAATCCCACGTTAACTGAAAAACCCAAAGCCTTTTAATTGTGGAGCTGCCCATTACATTTCCAAAATTAGAGTAACTAAGGTATTGTTACAACTGGTTGTACAGACATGCAAGTTGGAATTCACTAAAAATTAACAAAAAGGAAGGTATCATATTTTTAGCAAAGGGTAAAGAGATGTATAGAACCTATAGTGAACCATCCTGTTTGTTTGTTTGTGTTACAATAGCAACTTGATTGGGGTGCTAGGCACCAGGTACAAGAACATAGTAAGAGATGGACCTGGCCTCCAATTACTTAAAATCTGTGCAAACAAGGAAGACCGGGTGGGGGGAAAGGATGCAACATCTAAACAGAGTGATTGTCACAAGTGCCATGTTGTGCATTTTGTGGGGAGGGGCATTCTGTCTAATCTATTTCTTTAATCTTTATATTTAACAGGGTGTTTTTAGGTTCTCTCCTTTTTCACAGCTATGTGCATAGATTCTAAGCAATGGTTTCCTTGGAACTCTGGAGGCAGACCAATCCTGAGTGTCACTGCTTCAGGCTAGACCCCATCCACAGCAGAACCTGCCAGTATTGACCTGTCTCCATAGCTGCCTGGAGAGACTGGCCTTCCTCTGAAGAGCATTAAGTGCCTAGAGGAAAAAACTTCAGAAGTCCATTTAAGGCTCCCAGCTAGCTTTGGAACCAAAATTTTCCTCTGAGGAATTCGAAATCCTGAAATACTGCAGTGGTCCTTCTGCAGCTGCAGTTCCTGGGGAAACCGCAATCAAATGTTAGAATGCCTCAGGAAAAGGGTAAGCGGCCTACTATTGCATTCAGTTCTGAACAGCACTTTTGAAGTGGCTAAATCCTAAAGCTCAACAGCGTCACCAAAACAAAGCCCTCCAAGTCCATTGTTAAACAAGCACCTGGGTTTGCCTTAGCTGTCTGTGCTACTTACTGTAAACCAAACAGTGAGCTTTCCCCTAACTCAGGCCAGTCTCAAAGAGGAGCAACATCAGTGCATAGAAGAAAGTGGGGGTTCTTTGTTTCATTTGCTCTTAAGGAGAGAGAGCCTTTTCTTTGGTCAAATCACTTCAGGAAGGGAGTCACATCAGCCTCTATCTCTTCAGTCAGCCCAAGAGAAAGGAGCAACCCTCCTAGGAGTTAGCAGTGTTCAGAGAGCAACGAAGGGAAGAGTTGTGGCAACAACTGCTAGAGCTTCTGCTGATTTGTAGCCAAAAATTCTCGGTGGAGGTACTTCATGCTGCTGCTGCTGACCATGGCCTTTAGGCACCATGCTTTTTCTGCTCATGGACATCTCTCTGCAAGAACAGAACATCTAGCACAGATGACAGAGTAGGAACAAACAGTCAGCTTTTTAACAAGACAAAAGACTGGCACTGAGGTATCCCAAAGTTCCATGTTAGGACTGTTGTTTTTTGATATATCTTCAAGATCTGGAAAATAGGGTGAATGGTGAGGTGACCAGATTTGCAGATTGCTCACAATTGTGGTGGTTAAAGGAGACAAATTTCAGAAGGATGTAACTGGGTTAGATGAATGGGTACCGTGGTAGCAAATAAATCACTGTTGAAAATGCACTGTAATGTACTTTGGAAGGAATAACTTGAACTATTCATATATTTCTGGGTCCTAAAAAGTGTGACCACACAGGAAAAATATCTGAGTGATAGTGTTAATAGTTCAGTAAAAATCTCTATGCAATGTTTAATAGCATTCAAAAAGCAAACAATGTGAGGAAAATATTTCTGGAAATAACATAATGCCACTATATAAATCGATGGTACACTCTCATCTGGAATGTTGTATTCAGTTCTGATCACTCTCAAAAAACATGGCAGAAATAGATGTCCAGAGATGGGTGACAAATAGTTAAAGGCCTGAAAAAGCTTCCATATGAAGAGAGATTTAAACGATTGTTTTGCTTAAAGAAACTCCTAATAAGAGGGGACATGATAGAGACAAAATAATGAATGGTACAAAAGTGATGAATCTGGTGATCCTGTTTACCCTTTTCAGAAAACAAGAACATTCAATGAAAATGAAAGGCAACACACTTAATGATAGAAGGAAATATTATGCACAACACATAATTAATTTATGGAACTCATTGCTACAAGACATCAAGACCAAGAGATTAATACTTTTTTTTTTTAAGTGTTATCTGTTTATGTAGGTAACATAAATGATCCACAGTTGCATTAGAGAAGGCAAAGGTGAAAATATTTAGAAGGGATATACAACCTCATGCTTCTGGGCATACCTCTGTCACTAACTGAAAGGAAGGAGGTAGAAAGAAACTTCCCTGTGGTCATTTGACTCTATAATTGTTCATTATGGGAGTTCTTGTATCTGATGCTGATAACTATCAGAGACAGGATATTGGACTGATCCAGTATGGTAGTTTCTATGTTACTGGTACTGTTACCAGTATATAAACAGAAATCAATTGGACTGTTCTTATAATGTATGGAATGATATAGAACTTGTGTTAGGTGTCTAGAAAGCAAGCTGTTTTGGTCAGATACATGATACATTAGATGTGTTTTATGATGTTGACATAGAAGAACATGATACATATATTTTTGCTGGAAGTGGGGGAGATTTGAAATGCAGTATATTTCAACAATAATCAGTGCCATGAAATGGTAAATTTATTATACAGCTAATAACCTCTTTACTCCTGTGCCAGTGAATTTATTGCTTCATAAATCTGGTTTTATGAGGCTTCTTGTAGCATAGAACCAAAAATGTTTGAGATAGTTGACTATCACTTTCTTTTTATGTCACAGTTTGATTCCTATACGTATGCTACAACAAACCTAAACTATACTTGTTGTAGTTAATAGAATTACTTTCTAGTACATTGAGTACTACAGCTTAGTATTTTAACAATAAAACTTTTAGGCAGAGGATCAGGGAGAAATGTCTTGGCTTTTTTCCAAATGGACAAGAAGTTAAAGATCTGAGTCCTTCCTCTGTTCTCAGGAACATAGTTTCCATAGGAACTTCCCCAGTTTATTAGAGAAGTCAGAGTTTGGTTTTTCTGCATAGCCACACTCTGTATCCATCATATTTCGCCAGTTTTCTCAAGTCGCCAGGTCTGCAGCATATTTCTTAGAAATTTAATTTTCCATTTTTCAATTCTGTATTTTACATAGTATAACTTGAGCTTAATCTTTTGCTTTGTTACATGTACTGTAGTAGGAATTATTGTGTAAACTGCAGGATGTACAGGGTTTTTTGTTCTTTCATTTGCACCATTTATTTCATGGGCAGTTTTAATATAAGTGATTATTTTTGGCTTCCTGAGATGCATAGACATGTTAAAAAATTGGTAACTATTATCTTATGAAATAATTTAAAAATCAATATAGTTTAAAAGACTATAGATCAATAAATAAATGATGCATTTATTATAGTCCATAAAGTTAGCTGCAATGTGTGTGTGTGTTCAGTGAATTAGGTTCCATTGTGTAGCGATAAATTTTATTGAAAGCAGTATGGATATAATGTGAAGCGTATTTTCAGTTTGTCCTAAACAAGTCGTCTTTACAGAAGAATTCTAACAATTCAGCTAACTTTTGAGGCTGTTAAACAGTAATTACTAAAGTTAGACATTTTTAAATCAGCAGGTCGGCTAATTTGCATCCAAAAGTTTTGAAAGAGGTGGCTGAGGAACTTGCTGAACCGGTAATGTTGATTTTCAGTAAGTCTTGGAACACTGGGGAAGTTCCAGAAAACTGAGAAAAAGCTAATTGTTGTGTCAATATTTTAAAAGGGTAAACTGGATCACCCAGGTAATTATAGGTCCACCAGTCTGAAACCGAACCTTGGCAAGATAACGAAGTGGCTAATATGGGACTCGATTAATAAAGAATTAAAGGAGGGTAATGTAATTAATGCCAATTAACATGGGTTTATGGAAAATAGATCCTGTCAGAATAGTTTACTACTTTTTGATGAGTTTACAAGTTTGAATGATAAAGATTGATGTAATGTACTTAGACGACTGTGAGGTGTTGACTTCTTATCACACACACAACATTTTGATTTAAAAGAAAACCCAGAACGATACAAAATTAACATGGCACACGTTATATGTATTAAAAATTTGTGACGTGATAGCATGTTCTCAAAACGTAATTGTAAATGGAATCATCCTCAAGCAGATGGGTTTCTAATAGAGTCCCGCAGGGCTTGGTTCTTGGTCCTATGCTATTTAATTTTTTTATCAGTGATCTGGAAGAGACCATAAAATCATCATTGATAAGACTTGCAGGTGATTTAAGGTTGTAGGAGTGGTAAATGATAAAAGGACAGGTCACTGATACAGAGCCATTTGGGCCATTTGTAACCTGGGCATAAGCAGACAATGTGTTTTAATATTGCTGAATGTAAAGGTATTAGATCTAAGAACAAAAATGTAGGCTATACTTAGCAAAAGGGGAACTCCATCCTGGGATGCTGTATGTCTACACTCAAAACATATGTTGACCTATGTTAGGTCAATTTACAGCCATTGCAGGGCTGGGATGGTAGTGCACATCCTCACAAGGAGCTCTTCCACTGACCAAAGAGAGGCAATGTGGGGAGCTGAGAGCCTGGCAGCTTCTTGTCAGGAGCCCAGCTGCCCCTTAGGCTCTTGGTGGGCTCCTTCCCATTCTCTGCTGGGAGCAAGTGGAAGCCACTCCTCCAGGGAGCAGGGTCCAGCTATCCTAGCTTCTCCCATCCCCGCCAGGAGCCAGGCAACCTTGTCAGTTTGTCTTACCCCCCAGCTCACCAGAGGGCAGCTGGGCCCTAGTTTCCTGGCTTTCTGCTCAATTTCATATGCTCATGCTATGGAATTGACAAGACAGCCAATAGCTGATGTAAGGGAGGCAGTGTCTTTGTGTCTCCCTAACTACACCTACATAAGCCCTATGCCTCTTATGGAGGTGGAGTTATAGGGAACTTTCATTTGGCAGGAGGAAGGCTGCAGTGTAGACACTGACATAATTAGGTCAACGTAAGCTGCCTTATGATCAGCTAACTGTGTAGTGTAGACCAGTGGTTCCCAACCCATGACCTGTGGGCCAAAAGTGGCCTGCAGGGTCTTTCAGAGTGGCCTGCCACTCCCCTCCTGCTGGCTACTGAAGGGAGCCACTGCCTAAAGCCCCAGGTGGAGCGTGTTGCTGTGGGGCTACCAGACCGGTGCAGGCTCCTTGCTGCAGCGAAGGGGATGGGAGATCAGTGCTCCCCTCCCCTTGGCTGTTGCAGGGAGAACAGGAGTGCTTCACCTACATCACTATACGCTGGGGTCCCTGCTGGAGCCAGAGGGAGGGGAGCACTGATCTCCCGTCCCCCTGGCTGCAGCAGGGAAACAGCATGCCTTCTGTAGCTTTCCATCTGGCTGTAGCAGGGTAGGGAGTTGCTGGCAGAAACTGGTGGCCCTTCAGCATTGTAAAATGATATCTTTGGCCCTCAAGCCAAAAATGTTGGGAACAACTGGTGAATTCCCAGTGCAGTACTGTGGCCAAAAGGGCTAATGCAATCATTGCATGCATAAACAGGAATCTTGAGAAAGAGTGGAGAGGTTACGCTACTTCTGTATGTGTCATTGGTGCAACTGCTGCTGGAATACAGAGTCCAGTTCTGGCATCCACAATTCAAGAATGATGATGATAAATTGGAGATGGTTCAGAAAAGAGCCATAAGGATGATTAAAGGATTGGAAAACATGCCTTACGCTGATAGACTAAAGGAGTAGAATCTGTTTATCTTAAAAAAGAAAAGGTTAAAGGGGGTGACTTGATCACAGTCTATAAGTACCTACACGGGGAATAAACATTTGGTAATGGGCTCTTCAGTCTGGCAGACAAACCTCTATAACAGTATAATATAATTATAATGACTAAAAATTTGAAGCTGGACAAATTCAGACTGGAAATGAGGTTTCCATTTTTAACAGGGAGGGTAATTAACCATTGGAACAGTTTACCAAGGATTGTGGTAGATTCTCCATCACTAAGAAATTTTAAATCAAGATTGGGCATATTTTTTGAAAGATACATTCTTCTTCAAAAGGAATTATTCCAGGCAAGTTCTGTGGCCTGTGTTACACCAGAGATCACAGCAGTCCTCTCTGATCTTTGAGTCTATTGACCTTTTTAGGTGCTGATCCTGTAAACAATTAGGCATGGTAGTAACTTTATGCACATAGGTAATTCCACTGAACTCATTGAGATTGTCATTTATAAGTAACTTACAAACAACTTAAAGTAACTGTGTGCAAGATCAGGGCCTCAAAAGGTTTTCTTAAGGAGTAGAAAGCAAAGCATCAACCGTACATTTAAAAAAATATTTCACCAAAATAAGACTGTCTGTGAGAATGACAGTTTGGTACCAACTGGAACTACCTTTCTAAAAACCAACTTGTGTAGACTTGAGTAACATTAACAGATATTCTTAAGGATGCCTACTAGAGTTCATTCAACTAAAAAAATGGCCCAGCACATACAGAAACAAATGGTTTGATTCATGGCCAGTTATGTAGGTCATTGCAGCATGAATTTCGGAGATTGAAATTGATGCACATTGATTTTTTTTTTTAGTGTTTTTCGCAAATGTTATGTTTTGCATTCAAGAGATTTTTGGAAACTTGCAGAAACTACTCCTATAAATGACTAAGTATATTAACGTTCATTTTCTGCATAACAAAATACACAACTTACTAGCTCTCCTGTGAAAAAATCTCTATTTTTAAAAAAATTAAAATTTCTCATACCTTAAAGTAAATGGCTGCTACTGAGCAATGACTATAATTTTCAGCTTAGTTATTTTAATGTGCATTTGATCAACAAAGGTTTAAGGGTTGTGCAGAGATTCATTTAAAACAGTGGTATCCTGTCCTGTTACACCAAATGGAGGCAATTTTGCCAAGTACATTGATGGATTGGTCTTCATGCTTGAAAGCTTTTAATATTTAACATTTAAACATTTTTCTGACTTTGTTTCCAGGATATAATATCATTATATATTACCAAATGTAGTTCATTTTTCCTACAATTCTCTTGCAAACCTATCTGATTATTGCAACTGACTCCTAGGTCACAGAGCTCAAGAGAAGTAAGCAGTAAAATATTAGAGTATGATAGACACTGTAAATAAATGAGTTTGTGTTTCTTCATGTTAATGAAGTTACAGAGTAAATTTGTCTTAAACTCTTTCAACAACGTCACAGAATAGGAGGTATTAGAAGTGAGGTGGTGGTAACAAATTGTGTATATCATCGCAACTTATTAAAAAGTAAATGTATTCTTGAATCCAATGAATTTCAAATGTGGTCTCTTCTTTAACTTTATAGATGTGACTTACCTAACAGAAGAGAAGGTATATGAAATTCTTGAACTGTGTAGAGAGAAAGAGGATTATTCCCCTCTAATCCGGGTAATTGGAAGAGTGTTTTCTAGTGCTGAGGCATTGGTACAAAGTTTCCGAAAAGCCAAGCAGCATACCAAGGAAGAGCTGAAGTCTCTTCAAGGGAAGGATGAAGATAAGGATGAAGATGAAAAAGAAAAAGCTGCCTGTTCAGCTGCTGCAATGGAGGAGGATTCGGGAGCACCATCATCCTCTTCATCAAGAGTAGGTGACGAGACACAAGGAGATAACAACCTACAAAAATTGGGCCCTGATGAAGTGTCTGTAGATATTGAAGCAGTCAGACGAGTCTACAATAGATTACTTTCTAATGAAAAAATAGAAACTGCCTTTTTAAATGCACTTGTGTACTTGTCACCTAATGTGGAATGTGACTTGACTTACCATAATGTCTATTCTCGGGATCCTAACTACCTGAATTTGTTTGTAATTGTTATGGAGAATGGTAATCTTCATAGCCCTGAATATCTGGAAATGGCTCTGCCGTTGTTTTGCAAAGCAATGAGCAAGCTACCCCTGGCAGCTCAAGCAAAACTGGTGAGACTATGGTCAAAGTACAGTGCAGAGCAGATTCGGAGAATGATGGAAACATTTCAACAGCTTATCACTTACAAAGTCATAAGCAATGAATTCAACAGTCGCAATCTAGTGAATGATGATGATGCTATTGTTGCTGCTTCAAAGTGCTTGAAAATGGTTTACTATGCAAATGTAGTAGGAGGGGATGTGGACACAGACCACAATGAAGAGGAAGATGAAGAGCCCCTCCCAGAATCCAGTGAATTAACTCTTCAAGAGCTTCTGGGTGAGGAAAGAAGAAATAAAAAAGGGCCTCGAGTGGACCCACTGGAAACTGAGCTTGGTGTAAAAACTATAGATTGCCGAAAACCACTTATCCCTTTTGAAGAATTTATTAATGAACCACTAAATGATGTTCTAGAAATGGACAAAGACTACACTTTCTTCAAAGTAGAAACAGAAAACAAATTCTCTTTTATGACATGCCCCTTTATATTGAATGCTGTTACCAAGAACCTGGGATTGTATTATGACAATAGAATCCGCATGTACAGTGAACGACGCATAACTGTGCTCTACAGTTTAGTTCAAGGACAGCAGTTGAACCCGTATTTGCGACTCAAAGTGAGACGCGATCACATCATAGATGATGCACTTGTCAGGGTAAGTCATGCAATAATGTAAAACTTAAATATGCTACACTGTAATAGTAGCTAGAACCCTTTAGTACCTTAAAAGGAAAAATGTAGTATCTTAATGTATTAGCTATTGGGTTTCTTCAAGTTGAGATGCACCATACAAATTTAAGATCCTGTCCTGCATGCACTATTTGAGGGTACAGCATCAACAGGACTACTATAGAGAGTAAGCACAGCCCTTCTGGTGTTTGCAGACTTAGAACCTACGCTGCTAAACATCTTGTCAATTAGTAGTATGGTTTCCAGTATTGAATGCAGCTCTTGCGACTGAACGACCTCATTTTCCCTTTAGCAAACTTTCTTTAAATTATCTTTTTGGGCTACAATGTTCTATACTTGATCTTAGTCCAAAGGTGAATTTTATTTTTCAGAAGGGAGTTTGAACAAAAAGCTATTCAATTGTTTTGAATTCCCTGAGAGAGAAGTTTCTCTTTTTAAAAAAAAAAAAAAAAATTTGATTGCATGCACAATGAGTAAAATTTACATTTTAAATTACTCCTGTGGCTTTGGCTAAGTATATTAGTAAAGCCACAGCTTATTGTTAGCAGGTGATCAATGTCTGTCCAGAACATTGTAGGGCAAAAGGAAGAGAGGTTTTGAGCACCTGAAAAGTGCACCAGTACCTGCTAATAAGTACCCTGACAAGGCTAATTACTCTAAGGATATGGCTTCTTAAATTAAAATTCAATATACAAACAAAAATTGCTAGAACCACTTTTGAGCACAAAAGGACTAGTAGGTTATGGAAGTTATCCATGATGAAAAATAGTTCATAATAGATAAATAGAATATAGTGGAAGTTATAAACATATTTTCTTTTGTGAATATAACAAATTAAAATTTTAAGGTTCACTTGTCTCATCAGACCATTTCTCCCCTTCCTAGTTTTTCCAGGTGCTGCTCAACTGCTGTTCCCCTATAATTTCTGTTGTTAACAAACTACATTGGTGATACTACATTTTAATTTAGTTTATACTGCATAGTGGACAGTAAGTTAATAGTGGTTAATTGACTACAGGCTGATGCTGAATGGGAAGTTGGTTCATAAGTGTGGTGGGGGGAGATGTAAAAATTGCTACCTTTTTTCACCCTTCAGCCCAGCTGCCTGTTTGTCAGTTTAACTTCCTCAAGTTAACTGTTCCTGAAGCAGTATTGCCGCCTTCAAGAGATAAGACATCATGAGTTGGATCCCCAAAAATCATGAGATTAAAAAAAATATTGTTTTGTTTTTAGGTTAGTCTCTTGATTTTCTTTTTTTAACTCCTCTTGCCCATCCCCAGGGTGTGTGCATGTGACAATTAGTGTTGCCCATTCTCCCACATGTACTGGATAAGGTGATTTTGGCCCCTGCTGCTGGAGCTCTCACTCCCACATCTGCCGTCTCCTACCCAGCAATTAATCCTGTCCCCTAAGAGTTCTCTTCCGAACAACCCCCCTCAATTCAGTTCCCCAGCCTCCATCATCACCATCCCATCAGTTCAGCCCTTCTATCCCCACTGCTCTCAGTTCACCCTCACAGCACTCACCCGATCTGCTCAGAACCCACCATCAATATAGCCCCCATCCCATCAGCCCCCACCATCCTCAATTCAGCCCCCTGAAACTCCCAGGCCATAGTTCAGCCCTCTCAGGCTCACATCTGCTCCTCATAGGGTTCTTCACCCTCCCCAGGTCTAGGGGGCTGAAGTGGGGTCTCCTCTCCCACTTGCCAGGCTGCCAGCCGGAGCCCCTCCTTGCAGCAGCCAGGACTGCCAGCGAGACCCTGCCCCACAAGGAGGGGTTCCTGCTGTCATGCCCAAGTTGCTGTGGCTCCCACTGTAAGCCCCAGGGAAGACTGACATGGGAGCCCCACCTGCCTGGGGCGGACTAACAGCAGGAGCGCTGACCGCCACAACAATTTCTAAGTAAAATTGATCCTGACTCATGATCGGGGGCTAGAACTCTCAAATGTCAGGTTGTTTTTTTTTCAGCCGCCTTGACATTTGAGAGGTCTATCCCCAGGTTGAGTGAGGATTCATTTTACTTAGGAATCGCGTCTTTCACAATTAATTCGCGAGAGTTGGCATGTCTGCTGAAGGACCAAATTTGAGAGCCCTAAATGAGCTTCCAGTTCAATCTTGTGAGTTAACTTTCAAACAGCCTGGCTGCTTCTTGGGTGGTGGTAAGTTTTATGACCAAACTAGAAGGAGGCCTCCTTCAAGTACTAGCAGTGGAACTTGTGGAGAGAAAGTGGTCTTTTTCCCTGTGAACTCAGCTGAGACATTCAGCACCTGAGAAATAGCCAGGTTGTTGTAAACCTTAACCTTTCTCTCTGTACCAATCTCTTATCATTTGAGTAAGAATGTGCTTAGTGATTTCACTGCTTATCTGGTTTATAGCTGTACCCAAATATTTGTTATGTTAGCCTCATGGAATTAGTGCATAAACGTCAGTTGGCTTCTAGATGCATAGATTATGGGGACAGAAGAAGGCAAAGTACACTTTTTCTGTCTATAGTACTCTGAAAGATAGCAGCAAATTTCAAAGGAGTATTAAATGCTCTACATTCATGCAGGGAGAATATAGACTTTCCTTTGAGGACTGATTAGGGAGGGAAAAAAATGGAAATATGTGAAAAAACACTCGGGGCTTGTCTACACTTACAGTGCCGCAGTGGCACAGCTACACCAACGCAGCACTTAATGTAGATAAAGGTATGTCTTCGCTGCCGGGGTTGTTCCAGCGCTGCAGGATCAATTCTGCAGGATTGATTGAGTGGATAGTGGAGACCCCCTCAGTTGAGCCTGGAAGTTCTCTCCGGTCGATGCTATAAATTCACTCCCGTGAAAAGCATGAGGCTGTGTTAACCAGAGGGCATTTCCCATTGGCATAGCACAACGGAGACACCACTGTAAGTGAAAGTTAGCAAGTCGATGGGAGAGACGCAAGCTACACTATGTAACTTGCGTATCTCACATCGATGGCTGCCAGCAGTGTAGACCAGGCCTAAGCCTTAGAAGGAGATTGAAATCTTTGGACAAGAACAAAACTGATTTCCCTGCTTAGTAGTGTTTGTCTGAGGAACACACACATTTTCAACTGGCTCAGTTTTGATTACTTTCTGATAAACCTGGTCTCAGTTAAAACAAGCTGAACTGAATTATGCTGTGTGTTAGTGGGGACAAGAACTGCTGGCCTTTTCTGGAAAGAAAAACTACCATTAAGGGAAATGGAAGTAAGTGAAGGATAGCTTTCTCTGTCAGGCAAGGGAACTGTAGGTGCCCTCCCCAACAGATATAGTAAGGGGTCCTACATAGTCTGTTGTGGACATGGAAGAATCAATTAGACCTAATGAATGCTGGGCAAGGATATAAAATGCAAGCCTTGGGCCTGTGTCTTGTAAAACAGCAAAGTGAGGGAAACTAGTTAGAACATTTATCTCCTGATATACGATACAATTTGACATGTGAATGGCACCAAAGCGTATCTGACTTTGGTGCATAACTAGGTAAAAAGGCTGAAACAGGAAAGCACTGTTATGTAGTAGTTAAATAACTAGTAGTAGATAGAGGACAGAACTGGGATTTGGGTCATCTGGGTTCTATAATATGCTTAGCCACCTCATTGTAAAGCATTTTGAGGCCTTTTGACAAAAAGCAATTACATAAATGCCAAGTATTAAATATTCCAGTGTTGTATGCAGATATTTATAGAACCCTTGTTATTGTTTCTCTTTCCTCACTGGTATTCAAAATAGTTTGTAATTTAATGTCCTTTGCAAATTTCCCTGATCATAATGGGCATTAAGTAAGGCAAGGGGTAAAATTTTAAAAGCACCTGGAAAGCCTGAGTATCATTCAAAGGATTAGTAAATGGCTATTGTCAGGATCACTTCCCCCATTTTAAAAGTAAAATTTTCAGATCTGACTAAATTAACAGTTAATTTGTGAAATACATATATAAAATGTTTAGTTTATAGGTGAGTTAATGCTGCTGTAAGAATCTTTTTTAATACTTAGACTTTTATACATTTAAATTTGCAACGTTAATGTTAATTTATCCTGGGTTTTTTGCATATTATGAAACTTTTGTTTTGTGAACACTAATGATCAACAGTAAGTCATTACATGCTCAACTCAACACTCAGTAAATATACAGGTCTAGCTAATTTCTTATTACTTTAATTCAATTTCATATGATGATTCACTTACATGGAATAACCGCATTGGGAATAATTAGCCCCTTCAACCAGATGCTTCAAAACATCATCTGAGTCATGCATTGGTCATCCTCAAATGTATTGCCTATGGTTTTATTGATTAGTTTAAAATGGGGCTAGGAGGAGTATGTCCGCTTAAGTACAGAGTCTGTTGCCTGAAAAATCTCCTGCATAATTAATAAGTAGCAGAAATAACTTTCAGTTGTACATCTGAAAAAATAGACCACTAACCATTCCATGATCATACTACTTGAGTACTGTCAAGTAGTATAAAAATAAAACTTTGCTGATCGAATATTGTATTTTAATGTAATATTAAACTAGTATTTTAAATAGTTCCTAGATAGCTGCTTTCATTTGCTTCTTGGTTGGAGATTGGAAGTGTCATGGGGAGGAGGGCTGTTAATTAGACATCAACGTCTATGCAAAATTTTATTAAAGTTCCATATCTTTGCTTAGTCTACTTGCTTATACTTGTTCCACCTTTTTATCTGGTCTCAAGCATGGGTTTATTTTGCAGTGTAAACATAACCGCTGAGGCTTTCCAGTCTATTTTATCCATTGCTGTCCAGTCAGCGTCACTCTAACAGTTGGTTTTAATTACTGCGTAAGTCTGCAGTCTCCTTGCTCCGTGCAGCATAGTAATCATACTTGTTGAAAAGGCCATTCTGAAATAACTTTTTAAACTTCCATATGAGCAGATTTAATGACACATTTAATACAAAATACATTAGTACAAGAAGAAAATCCCAGCAGCGTACTTGTGGAAAGATTGTGTCTTGAAGGAAACTGTGCATTGTTCCTCATAACTTCTATGAATTTATAAAATGTACAGTACAGTTTTGATTGCCAGCAACAGTTTACTCCAAAACCAACAAGTCATGGTTAGCTGTTAGTAAGAACATGGATTGGATACCAAAGAGGTGAGTAGTACTAAAGCCAACTGTAAACAGAAAGGCAGCAGGAGGACTCCCATCTACCCAACATAGTAGATCTGTGACAAAACCTTCATTAACACAATTGTGACCTTTTCAAAGCAACGAAATAGCCTTTCTGTGATATTGAGATTCTCTCTAGTTCAGTGTTAACATAATTTTATTGCAATTGTTGTTGCATACACTTCATATTTGGTTCAAATATTTATTATTCTTATGTATTACAGTAGCATATATGAGCCCTGATCAGGGCCCCTTGTTCTCTGTAGTGTACAAACACACACACACATTTCTTTTATGAATAGTTTACAATCTTAAATTTAAACTGAGACACAACAGATGGATACAGTGTAGTAGGACTTTTTCCTGTGGTTGATCAGCAAACTGTATGACTGGGGTAATTTGGAATATCTGGGATTATAAGCATGTATTTCTGGCATACATGTTTCTATTGCATGGTAATGGATACAACAAGAAAAATAAAATAAAACTTGTCTGTGCTGGGTTTTTCATAACAGCATAGAGAAGTTCAGTGTAGCTGGCTGATGCAAACCCCCAGTTTAAACACACTCCACTAGCATAAAAAATTATTTGTACAGGCGCAGACATTGCATTAAGATGCACGACTGCAAACTGCTCCTTACTTTCATTCATCTGCATAATGGTGTACATCCCCTGGAGCAAAAAGCTCCCTTCTAGGCAATCTATAAGACTAATTATTGTTTTTTCTCATGATGAAAAGAGTACTCCTGCACCTACTCAGACTCCAGATTTTCATTATCTTCTCATATTTACACTTGTGGTGACATCTACCTGCCTTTCAGTTTTGCCTGTATTTGTTCTATATTAATCATTTTTTCTAGTAAAATGGATATACTAATGACATGTTTGTATTGACCCAATAGCTAGAGATGATTGCCATGGAAAATCCTGCAGACTTGAAGAAGCAGTTGTACGTGGAATTTGAAGGAGAGCAAGGGGTAGACGAAGGAGGTGTTTCCAAAGAGTTTTTTCAACTGGTTGTGGAGGAAATCTTCAACCCTGATATTGGTATGCAAATTAATAACTTCCTCATCTCTATGAAGTGCATGCACACAGTTTCTCCCCATATCTACTCCCTAATTATAGGTGCTCTTTTTCTGAGGGTCTTCTGTGTCCCTTGGGATCCTGCATCTGACAAAGCCACTATCCGAAGGACAACCGGAATGACTGCAATACTTTTTACCATTAGTGAAAGTTACTACTTGTAGTGATCTAAACGTATAAGTAATGCAATATTTTTCTTTCTACCCACATCTTGAAACTTCAATCTAAGTCTCTCGGTGTCCCCTTTGGTGTCCCCTTTGCTTCTAGGGCTAGTGATCAAACCTGAGAAATAAAAATAACTCTTATCAAGTGCCCAACGCAAACCTGTATAAAGAGGTGGATTTTTTCAAGTTTTCAAAATCTGACGATATAAAAATGGGTTAACTTTGTCCTTAAGTGGTGGTGCTGATTTTAATTTTTCTTGAAAGTTTAGAAATATTGTCAAATTCAATCAACTAAAGAAAAGTTAGTAGTAATTTCTGGTATTACACCTGCCCTCAGTTCCGCTACTAGTTTTCGTGGTTTAAAAATCACATTTTCCTGGTGTGTTGTCTTTTAAAAAGTTTTTCTGTCCTGTTCTCCCTTCACCTTCCACTGCTGTGTGAAAGAGCCACTAAGACAAAATAACTGACTATGGGGGGATACAGTGAAACCAATGATAAACAGTTCTATCCAAAAAGATAAAATAAACATGAAAAATGTCTATTTTCTTACAATTATAACTTTTTAAATTCAGACAGGTATGATTTCTCAAGTTCACTATTCCCCTTTTAAATTGTTTTGAAAATAACAGAAGGGACATTGTTGTGTAGGGATGAGGAGGGGGAAGAAATGTTAAAGGGTCCAAATTTAGGCTTTTAGTGGATTTATTTCATATCCTTTATGATCTATTCAGTGCAGATATATATCTCATTGTTAAAATTTTCCTCTGAAAAGATGGCTTATTTAATTAAATTCAGACTTTAGAAAAGTAAATAGAGGGTTAGTTTTGGTCACCTTTTAATTAATTGTAATTTAGATTGTTTTGAAATCCAGCTCATTTTTTATTCCTTTTTAAATGGAAGAAAACGTCCCTGCCTTTAGTTAAGCAGTTGTCTATACAATCAGCATTGATGGATCAGCAACTAAACTGCCTGAAAAACAGGCTTCCAATACCAGCAGCAACCCTAAAGGGATATCTTAGGAGGGAAGGATTTATCTTTGAGGCCTTGTCTACAATAGAAAAGTAAGTCAACATAAAATATGTCGACTTTCAGCCACTGCTGTCCATGGGTCAATGGAATGTGTCCTCACTAGGAAGGGGGAGGGTCATTGTAGTGTGCACATCAGCACTGTTTTGTCGACAAAACTCTTTGGTGTAGACCAGGCGTAAGTCGTCAATAGTCAAGTTAGAACAGCAGAGAGCACACTGCTGTTGGGGAGCATTTGGCTGTGGCAGGCATCAGAGTTGGTAGAGATGTACCTAACTCTTGCCATATTATAGAGTTGTCAGCCTTGCCCACACACCTTCAAGTGATATGTATTTTCAATTAATATGTCATTCCATATTGTGCATGTAACAAAACTACAGCAATCAGAAAGGATCACATTTACATCACCATCACATATACATTAGACTGAAGATTTTCTCCTGTTTATCTCTTTTTATGAAATCCATGCAAGAAATCTATAGGTGATTGGTTTTTATTTAGCAAATATTTAGGGAGAGATTTTCAAAAGCACAAAGAGGAGTAAGGGGAAGTTAATGGGAATTAGGTGCTTTGTGCCGTTTAAAATTTTTAATATGCTAACAAAAAACTTTGTGTAACTGATATTTAGAAATTTTTCAGTTGGAATATTCCTTAATTTGATTGGGGAAATTATTCCTGACTTTATTGTTTCCCTTACAAAAGTGCATTATTAAGCTTTGAAGTCTTACAGAATTTTGTAGTTTAATAAAGCACAAATTTCTGAAAGTTACCAAAAACAGTTACTCTTTAAAAATAAAAAAACTCAAGAGTTATGCCCTGTTCATTTTGTGCACTCTCCCCCTAAATTGGATACATATATGAAAAAGTGTCAGTTAGTTAATATAGCAAAACTCTGATATCTTCCTAGTTTGTCCAGGACTCCAAGCAGCAGGTGTATTTCAAACGTCATGTGTTTTTCCCTTTTGTGTGTGACTCTGGATACCTTCAGCCTTGCCCACCGTAGTTTATGCCACAAGTATACGTAGCTTACAGTCATAGCCACAAATGCTTTAAGGTATCTGCAGCCACAAAAATGTAATCATTACAGATACAGTAGTACCTCAGAGTTACGAACAACTTGGGATTGGAGATTGTTCAGAACTCTGAACAAAACGTTTTGGTTCTTTCAAAAGTTTACAACTGAACATTGACTTAATACAGCTTTGAAACTTCACTATGCAGAAGAAAAATGTTGCTTTCCTTTTATTTTTTTAGTAGTTTACATTTAATACTGTACTGCACTGTATTCCCTTCCCCCCCCTTTTTTTGGTCTCTTTGCTACCTGAATACATATTTCCTGTTCCAAATGAGGTGTGTGGTTGACTGGTCAAATCGTAACTCTGGTGTTCATAAGTCCGAGGTTCTACTGTAGTAAAAGATTAAAATGGTTGAAATTATCCAAACGTATTGCATAGGAAAAGTATATGATGAAGGTAGTACAGGAGTTGTATAGGTCTTTGATTTGAATGTGAAGCTTGATAATTCCTTGCACTTTTGCAATGCCTTCTATTGAAGAAACTCATGCTTTACAAACCCCAGTTAATTTAGCTTTAGTGCATTCTGAGCTGTAGATACTCTCTTCAGTTTGTATGTAAGGAAACTGAAGCAGTGAGACAGAGAACATGATTTGACCAAGGTCACAAAGGGAATCTGTCTTAGCACTGGGAATGGAACTCAGATCTTGGTCGTCTTTTGCTACACTCCATGCAACTTCTGTAGTGAGTGAGACAAGATGAGTTTCATTCATTCTCCAAGCTGTGCACTAACGGTTTGATTACAGTGGGATTTGCATCAAGCCCTGAATTAGGAGGGAGTCCTAAGGGGAAAAAATACTGATTATATAATTAAACACTACATACGCTCAACCTGACAGAATTAAGGTTTGTTTCGTGATCTACCTTAATTTTGCCATTTCCTAATTTGACTATTTCACTTTGCATCCTTAAAGTTCCTACTATCGTTTTTTAATATGGAATAAACATAATTCAGATAAATAAATTAGAAATGCACATTTTTCCTCATCGTGGACATATAGTAGCAGTTGAGATTTGAAATTATATTCAACAGCCTTTATTCAGAGATTTGTAATGGATAACTTTAGACTTGTCTCTGTTCAGTTTGCATTGGAATTAGACTAGACATGACACTTCTGTGTTCAGAATATATATGAGAATTATTATGACATGAGATACAGTTTCTGTTTTCATAATGCAATTCTGTATATTTCCTTCAACAGGAAATGCAACTAAATCATTTCAGATTCTTCTGCTTGCTTTTGTTTTACATTTTTTCCACAGGTAGCATGCATTGTAGCATCACAATTTAGACACTATATGCATAATGTGTCACTTCTGTGAATTTGAAGAACCAGCTGTGTTTAAATGAGTGCAAGAAAATCCCAAAAATAGAATTCAGAGTGTTTGAGATCTTTGTATTCTAATGGGTGTCATAAAAATAAACAAGTATTTATTAGGAAACTAGTATAATTGAGTTTTGTCACGTTATAACATTATATCTGTTTAAAGTGAATTTAAAACAGCCATGTAAAATTGTACTCCTCAAGAAAATGAAGGTTGTGTAAAAATTATTAGGTTGGTTATCAAAAATCATTATGTTAAAGAGAAAAGGAATAAGTAAATTTTTGTGATGTGGTCTATGTTAATTATGGCAAGACTGTTTGTTTTTAAAAAAAATATTGCAATCGTCACCCTTTACGGTGGCTCTCATTGCTTCCATTGTTTTGTCACAATCTTAATCTTATTGATCAATCAAATTTTAATTTTTGACCAGTGAATAAAAATACGAATATAACTTTTACTTTTTTGCATTATCTGTGATACTTTATGAAATATGGATTTTAATAAACTAGTTTTCTAAATTAGTCCCCCATCAATATAATAAACAGTGCAAGAGTTGCTCATTATTGTATGTTTTAACTGTTGATTCAATTTACAGAAAGTACATGCCACCATTTTTCCTGCAGTGGTAGTCTGAAGACCAACTGGAAACTTCAGTGAATTCAGAATGTAGCCTCCCACTTTGCTTAGTAATATGTCTCAAAGGGAAAATGTAGTCTTGTGCTCCTTGCCCCGTTGGTTCAAGTGAGCTAGAATGTGTCAGTCTTCAGCTTTGGTCAGCTCGGGATTATTTGACTCGGATACCTTATTTTGTGGTTTGGGGAGACTTTGGGAGACGTGTTATGAATGTGTGGTTTTATAATTGACATATGTGTTCCTATAGGATTGTGATGATCACGGTCTATAACAATGGAAAAATAAATTCATGCTATGAATATGTAATTTTGGTAAATTAAATACAATATTAAATTTTAAAATGTAATATTAGATGTGTATCTAGTGCAGATGGATTTCTAAGGTGGATTTTTAAACTTCATTATTTGCTATACAGCTTTGGTTTTTTTCTAAATATAAAAGTAATCATTTAAAATCATCTCTTATAGGTATGTTCACATATGATGAGTCTACAAAACTGTTTTGGTTTAACCCATCCTCTTTTGAAACTGAGGGTCAGTTTACACTGATTGGCATAGTACTGGGTCTGGCTATTTACAATAACTGTATACTGGATGTACATTTTCCCATGGTTGTCTACAGGAAGCTAATGGGCAAAAAAGGAACTTTCCGTGATCTGGCAGATTCTCACCCTGTAAGTTCATTATGTTCCTTGAATTTATTACTACAGGTTGTGGGAAATATATGTTCATTTAACTGAGATTTGATTTAAACACAAGCTTCCTGTCAGAATAGGTGAAAGTGAAATACCCTGTCTCATTAGTGGAAACATTTTATGGTTATTTACTAAAATGTGTGGATTGGTAGATAATGCTACCAGTACATTTAATTTAGATGTATGCTTTGTCTAGCAATAGGATAGCTAATAGGTCTGGAGGTCAAGAGACATGGATCCTATTTCTGCCTCTGCTTCACCATATGAATGTGGGAAGTCACTTAATCTCTCTGTGCCTCAACAAACCAATCTGTAAACTGAGACTATAAGTTACTCATGTTTTGTAAAACACTTTTTAGAAATTTCCATGGAAGCTCAATGCTGTTGACTATTTTTTAAAGTAAAAGGTAGTTGTGGCAGATGGAGATTGTTCACAAATTCTTGAAGCAGTTATCAGTTTTCTGACATGGTTTTTACTGTCTCACCTTCTTAAAATATTATAGAGATAAAAGGGAGGTGAAGGGTGTTCTTTGCTAACTGCTGTATAATAGCAATAAGCCACAGTAAATGTGAGTGGACCGTTAAAGCACATCACAGGTATTTTGGCCCTGTGCCTTCAACCATCCAAAGAACACCAGTAGCTTTCTAACGTGCAACCTAGTATGGTTTATTGCTGTTAAAATGATTTATTTAAATTAATTTGGGATAATTTTTCCAGTTTTTTGTAAGCTTTATGCAGCATATCCTTCCACTGTGACAAACAGTTAAGAGAAAAAGAAAACCTTTACCCTATCCATTTTATCTTATTATAAATGCCTTTTAAAAACTATATTAGAAAAAAATATCTTAATTTTTTTTATAGGTTACCTGGTCTGTTTAAATTGCTTCGCCTTCCAACAATATGCCAAGTCTGTCGGTTTGAGGGCTAATAGATACTTAAAACTTATTTTTATTGTAAACACTAAATTGAGCTGTTTAAGACTCCCAGGTTAGTTTTATTTTTAATAACAAAGTGAATTCAGAGTTGTCAAGAGGCCACAAACTGGGGCTCTCAGTAATTTTTGTGGGAAGAGAGCCAGGTGGATTTTAAATCTTCAGTTTAGCTGTTCCCTCCATTCCTCTTCCTTGTTGCCTGACTCTGCCACCCCTACTTTAAAATCACCCTTTTTATGCGGAGTATCACAGCCCAAATTCAGAGGACAAACCATTCTTGTTTAAAAGGCAGTGATTCTTAAACCAACATTTACTAACATGGTGTGTTTTAAAGTGCTTATGGAGCATGGGAGGAACACAGCTGGTGAGAGGATGAGGATTACAGCTAAAACTTACGTTAAGTTCATTATTCTTTCTCCAATTAAAGAGCATTCACACTTTCTCTTAACTTCACTTTGCATCCTTGAGAGGCTCATACCTCTGTCCCCTAGGCTACGTCTATACTGATGGCTACATCTATACCGCTGTCAGATCGAGGTCCCTGGATCGACTGAGCAGTCTGTGTAGACCCACAGACCACTTACAGAGGAAAACCACCTCTGTAAGTGGTGCAGCACAGTGTGGACGGCGCACAGAACAAACGCAGCGAAATCGACGGGAGATAACAGAAGTTTTTTACATCACTTGCATGTCTCCTGTCGATTGTCACTGAATCCGGAAGTTAAATGTAGACCAGGCCCTAGAGGCAGTTCTTGAACTGCTTTTCCCTGTGCCTAGGGAACGCCTCAGATGTCACACAAGGTGCAGGACTTATACAGCTTGAATACAGGGATATGCAGAAGACCCCTTAAACCCCTTCAAACAACTTAACTTCATTTTTTAAAATGCCACTTACCCTGGGCAATTACTGATCCGAACTTGTACTTATTTTTCAAAGTGAGGGTCAAGGATTTAGCAACACTTGAACTTCCTCCTCTTGATATTATGTACACAAACATTTTTTTGGTACTTTTGGAGATTGTCCCAATCATGAACAACTGAGATTTGGTACAAAGTTTTCACCTCACCCAAAAGGCATATTTGACCAATCCAAAGCTGTACTCTGATTATCATTGTTGATATATAGTGGAACTTGTATTTTACAGCGCTATAAAATGTTTTTATTTTATTAGGTTCTTTATCAGAGTTTAAGAGACTTGTTACAGTATGAGGGAAGTGTGGAAGATGATATGATGATAACTTTCCAAATATCTCATACGGATCTCTTTGGCAATCCAATGATGCATGATTTAAAGGAAAATGGAGATAAAATCCCTATTACAAATGAAAACAGAAAGGTAAGTCACATGGCGCTCTAATGGTGGAATGATCCTTGTCATTACTATGCATCCCAGAATTTCAGTCAATATTTTCTAGGTATGTCTCTAAAACACTAATTTCAGCTAGCGATTTAAAAAAAAGAGTTAAATTTAAAATTCTGATAATCCAGTTGATTAAGCAGAAGAAAACACTTTTTTATAAAATCTCTTGCATGTATGACATTGAGAACACAATTGAAGATAGTGTGTTTACTGTAACTGTGTGTGTGCACGCGCACGCCAACCTTTTGAAGATTGCTGCGTAAACTGGCTATAAAACTAGTAAATTTAAATGTGCATACTAGACTTTACATTTTATATCTCCCCGAATACATTTTGGACTCAGCATTTGAGCACCGATCGTCTTGTAAGAAAATGTGCCAGACCAAAAGACGTTCTATTCTCTCCTCTAGTTGTAACTTGCCACTGAATGGTCTTAGATGTCATATAGATTTAGACAAAACAAAATTTTGATACACGTAGAAGTGAGCTTTTGTCTGAGATTTTGAATCCTCCTATTTTGTGGTGGTTTAAACTTTATTTACTGCTTGCTGTGTCCTTCCAGAGTCCTTCAGATTGGCTTGGTTCCTATTATGGGAGAACAAATTTTTACAATGTCATGAAATAGGAAAAAATTATTTGAAACATTAGACCAAAATGTCTTGGTGGGTGTCTCTTGTTTTTTGAGGGGTAGGGTTTGGCTTTTAACTATTAAGTAAGTTTTGGGGTTGTTTTCTTACAGGAATTTGTCAATTTGTATGCCGACTACATTCTCAATAAATCAGTAGAAAAGCAGTTCAAGGCCTTTCGGAGAGGATTCCATATGGTGACCAATGAGTCTCCGCTGAAATATTTATTTAGACCAGAGGAAATTGAATTACTTATTTGTGGAAGTAGGGTAAGAAAGCTGGAATGTGCAACAAAACAAATTGCTGGTTTTCTTATCCCAAAGGTACAATTATGGGTGGTGATGAAATGTCTTACATTTACAGAATCTAGACTTTCAAGCACTAGAAGAAACTACAGAATATGACGGTGGCTATAGCAGAGACTCTCTTATTATTAGGTAAGTTCTTTAACTTTTCAGGGGCTATACAAGAAAACTGTAGTCTACTAAATTCATGATAAAGAGGCAGCATCTGTAATGTGAGGTTGGTGTTTTTGAAGTACACTCTAAACTCCAGCAAGAGCTAAGTATCATTTCATTATTATTACTCAATTATCTGTAATTTCACTAGGACAAGAGGATTTGAATAAAGTCAACAAATAAGATGTTTAACATGCTCTTGTTATAGAATAAACTCTTTAAAAAAAATAAGTATAAAAAGCTGAAGAAACTGAAGGGTAAAAAATGATTGTTACTTAGCTCTTGATATTTTTTATTCATGTGCTTTCTAGTTAAGAAATGGAAGTACCCATTAGGTAATCCCCAGCCTGGGCAGGATTATTCCTTACAGTATGGTACCTGTTAGTTGCCTAGTGTCATAAAAATGTCTCTAAAGAAGAGTTTCTGTGAGGTCAGAAGTGCTATAAAGGGTTTTCCTATCCTCCTCTGGAAGAGGATGGTATAATTCTTGTAATCTTGATCTGCTTCCCCTCCAGCCCTTGGTTCTGTCTTCTAACCATTCTCCAGTCCGTCTACATCATTATAATATTGAGATTTGCAGGTCTGAATGAAGTATTCTGTATGTAGTCTCTCTTATAAGTATATAACCTAATCAAATGATCTTCAGGACTGTGAAATAAGAGAGAGGGATGTTTTTGCTCAGTGGTGAATTATCCTAACAGGGTTGTGTTATGGGTGGAAGTTTCATAATTTGTTCAGATGGGCCATTAGTGAGTACATTTGTTATCACAAAAAATCTAAACAAAAGATCTCCAAACCATCTCCATTTTTGACAAATGGCATATGTAAAATATTGTGTGTTTACCAAAGTTATGATTATGGAAGAATGTAAGGGCTCCAGAAACTCCTGCTCTGATTATTTTACATATATTCAGGCTGACACTTTTCTGATGAAACACTGTTTTTGTTCCTCTAATACTATAAAAGGCGACTTCTCTGATCATTATTTTAACCTGTTTTGATCTTAACACACAGTTGGTAGTTGACACATGACTTGAGCTATTGTAGTCAAAATAAAATTGATGTATTTGGTAATATGATATGAGGCAGAGAGAAACAAGATTATCAGTGAATAGGAAATGCAGTGCAGTAAGGATAGCAGAAAAATAGAGAAAATAAGAACAGTATGGAAAACAAATGGACAGCATCTGCAAAATATTTGCTAATTTTAGAATAGTCTGAAACAGTTTTGAAAAAGTTAGCTAACCTTCAAAGATTTGGAAATACTTCAAATGTAGCTTCAAAACTTCAATGTTTAGCAAAGCTATAAATGCATTTTTGTCCAGCTCCTCCTATGTATTCAGTTTGTATGCTGATGTGTTAGGGTATCAAATATGTTGCCATATTTTATGTTTCAAGTAATGGCTGCAAAGTGCGTAATACTAGTAATTGTGAAAGTTTATTTACAGGTAGGGGGAGGTCTTGTTTGTATCATATACTCTTAACAAAAATTTTCTCTTGCTTTCTCAACTTTCTTGTGTTAATTTCCTCCTCAATAGGGAATTCTGGGAAATAGTCCATTCATTTACAGATGAGCAGAAAAGACTATTTTTGCAGTTTACAACAGGCACAGACAGAGCACCTGTGGGAGGACTTGGAAAATTAAAGATGATTATAGCCAAAAATGGCCCAGACACAGAGAGGTAAAACATCAACCCTTTGTTTTGATAAAAAGTTTATTCTGACTTCCTAAAAATTAAGACAAATTCTGCAAAGTGAAAATACCAGTAGCTAACTCTTTAAGTCAAAGCTAAGTATCTCTTAAATTAGCATTTTAATAATATTTTATGATGCTGTGACATCAAAGTTGCATGAAAACAATGTGTATAAATTTTAAAGCACAACTGGAGAATTGTTCTTGCCGTACGTAAGCTGATGAAATAGCGGGGTATTTCTCAAAGATAATGCTTTTATTCATGCATTCTGCATTTCAGTGGCTAAATTTTTCCTTTTCTGTTTTTCCTCAGATTACCTACATCTCACACATGCTTTAATGTCCTTTTGCTTCCGGAATACTCAAGCAAAGAAAAGCTTAAAGAGAGATTGTTGAAGGCTATCACATATGCCAAAGGATTTGGCATGCTGTAATAAATAAATAAATATAACAAAAGGGATTAAAATTGGTGGTGATTATGTCCCTGTCCAAAAAAGGCCATAAGATAGTGAGCTACAGTAGTCACCTGTGTTTGTGCCTCCCTTCTTTACTGGGGACACTGGGCTGGAACAGCAGATTTCAGCTGCTTATATGAACAAATTCTTTATTTTTTCTTTTAGCGTGGAAGTATTACATATTCTTTCACTTGTATGTACAGAGAGGTTTTCCTGAATATTTATTTTAAGGGTTAAATCACTTTTGCTTGTGTTTATTACTGCTTGAAGTTGAGCCTTTTTGAGTATTTACAAGAAAACAAACTGTACTCTCCCAAGGAAAACATTGCCATCATTTGTAGCCCATGTAACCTTCAAGTATGTGCTATATTTTTGTCCCTGTATCTAATCAAATCAGGAACTGTACTTTTTTGAAGAGTTTGCTTTGGAAACTTGAAGTCTTGGAAAACAGTGTGATGCAATTACTGCTGTTCTAGCCCCAAAGAGTTTCTGTTCAAAATCTTAAGAATCAATAAAGATGGAAGGGAGAACTTGGAATGTTAAACTGCAGCCTTGAGAACTTTACTTTAGTCACAGCACAACAATTAAAACTCATTTCACTATGTGTTGTCTTCACATGTCTTGTAATATATTGTGTTTTAATTAGCAAAACATACTTCTTAGTATATGAAAGGGTAGGATTTTGTTACATTGTTTAAAAAAAAAAAGAAAGTTTACTGGGGAAAGTGCATTTTCAGCCAAACAGCTTTAGAGTAGAGTGTGAAGTTTGTTGAAAAAAGGATAGGAAGTTGCTATATTATAAACAAAAAGCATGTGGAAGTGCACTTAAAATGAAGTTTTATTATTAATTGCCTATTACGTTGACATTTTAAATAGACAATCCAAAGTCTTCCCTACGTGTTATGTCATCATCCTTATTTAATGAACTGTTCCTTTATCAAGGCACATGATCAGTGTTGCAACATAATCAAAGGGATGGCTACTGTACCTTATATTTTTCATCTGAGTAGGCAAAATTGAAAATGATTAAAACAAATTTGTGAGGCCTACTTTATATTGTATATTCCCAACTATTAAATATACTGTTAGAAAGGAAATATTAAGGTTACTTTCATCTGCTACATAAAGTATACAATAGGTTTTGAATTTAAATCTAAAAATCATACCCAAAATAAATCCTTTACCTTTCATAGTCTGTGTGTGGAATTTTAACTTCTCTTGTTGCAATATAAAATAAAGGGATTATGCATCTTTAACTAAGGACATAATCGGCATATCTCGTTTTACTGCAAGCAACAGCTCATGTGCAGAGCTGAGCTTGTGCCTTGACAATGGCTGTAACTACTACACATCAAATCCATTTGATGATTTGTGTGACATTGGCATTAAAAGGTCTAGTTTTGAAATCATGGGAGGGAGAAAAGATGTCTTTCAGGATTATTTTAATAAATTCTTTCTAGTAATTGAAACAGACAACTGTTATGTAACTATAATGCTGAATAAAACAGTGACATTTTTCACCATGGTTCAGTGAAAAAGAAGACAGTGATTTACTTACTTGCATAAGTTAACTTGGGATACCATTAAACTATTGATTTTGAAACCTTTATTTAAAGTATGCTGTGTGCTGAGGACTATACAAATGTAAAGCTCTCCAGAAATGACAATTGGTGTTGCCAACCCTAAGTGTTCAAAAATCATGAGTCAGGCCCCAAAAATTAGGATTACCTTAAAATTATTAAATGTTTTTAAATGAGGTTTTTTTTTAAGGGCTCTTTTCATCTGGTTTTTGATCTTTTAGGGTGCACTTGGAATACATTTTCAAGATTTTCTCCACAGCCATATGGGATGTGGGCTAGTAACTGTTCTGCATAAATGAAAGCTGAGATTCTTTCTTAATCACATCTGCAGGAGCTACGGCTTTAACAAAAACAAGTCAAATATTGTCTAACTACAACAACACTGCCTTACTGATTCATTTGGGCTCTTTGCCATCTTCCTGTACTTTATTTAGTTGGTGAGAATAGATGTTGCTTCTGAGTGCCTTGAGGCAGTTTTAAGATTGTAAGTATGGAAAGTTCTTGATACCATATGTTTATTCTAGAACTGTTCAAACCATATCCCTTTAATGTGATTAACACTGGAAATGTTTTGAATGATATTTATGTCCAGTTCTCTTGGTGTAAGATTCATGGTGATGATTGTAATTATTATATAGCTCCAAAAGTGTGTTAGACACTTGAGTCATGTAAAAAATACAAGGTTCTTGCTCTGAATCGATTACATTCTAAATGGATGAGAGCTTTATACTTTTTCTTGTGTAGTATAAAGTAACATTAAAATAATTTATAATTGTACTAGCTTTCAAAAAAGCATGAATCACTTTTGAGGGAGCATTGTCAGATGGATCTGAACTTTCTAGAATTGCCAAACTTCTCATTTAAATATCTTCCTTAAAGATTCCATCTATACTCAATCTTTATTCTTGAGTTTTATCTCCTTAGCATAGCACTGATGGAATTCTCCTAGACTTAAAGACTTTTTAACCCCTGATGGCTAGAAGTAGCGGTGGTGAGCCAGGACCCCTACTGGCAGATGAACACTGCTCCTGCTTACCATAAATACTGCCCTAAAATGTTCCAGTCCATTTCATTTACTGACCCTGTCAAGAAGAGAGGATTTCCCTCAAAGGACTGACTTTTCTATCTCCAGCTCGCCAGGATTTCAGGAACACTGATGGCATATCCTTCCCCATCACGTAACTCCCAGCCAGGTCTGGTACAGTTAAAAGTCCTATGACGTTTATTTTGGGAACTTAGGTGCACTTGTGCAGCACCTCACTGCCTCTTCTTAGGCACTTTGGTGCATACCTTGTTTTTCAGAGGAGGAGGAGGATTTTGGAATCTTTTCTTTCCAGCACCTTGGTGTTTTATTAGGTTCACTGAGCTCTACCACCACCTTTGTCCTCAGCACATTGCCATCATACTATCTTAAGCACCTGAGCACCTTAGAGTAAAACACCTAATGTTTCAAACGCTTGCCAAATGAGCACTTCTCAATACCTGGGAACATACAGCTTGAAGTCAGTGGTACTGACCTCTACTTCATCATATATACATAAAGGAGAAGCCAAGAGGGCTAACAGCTCCCTGTTGTGCCCCTGACTCCAAGCAGCTTGTATTGAGGTTTTCTGACTGCATCAAAGCAATGAATACAAGGGAGGAGAGATTAAATTAGTTCCCACTATCACTCTATAGTAAGTGACATGCAGTCACTCCTGGTCCTCTGCAAGGATGCCAGGAAGCCTTTAGTGTCGTCTGAGTCATTCCTCCTGCCTGAGGTCAGCAAGGGTCTGATCTCAGTGCAGCTGGATTGCTGCTTTACAGTAAGGCCAGTGCTCCCGTTCTGAGAACCAGTGTTTCCACAGAAGAAGTTTTGCCTTCGCCACCAGTGCCTCTCGTACTCATGCCTCCGACACAGCTAATGTCGGTGCTTCCTAGAGTATTTTGTGATTCCATAGTTTAGCCAGCTTGCCATTGCCAGTGCCCTGTTTGTTGGAGGCAAAAGTGGGAGACCTTTTTAAAACCTCACTTGGCAGCTAGTCACCTCAGACACAGGTCCTGCACGTTCTGCAATGGGGGGACAAGATAATGTTTTCCGAAGATTGCTCCACCCACCAAAATGCTCCCAGGTTTCTCAGTATCAAGAAGAGATGCTGCAGGAAATTCTCTCCCTTCTGGCACAGAAAGCCTGTCTTACCAGAAAGAGGAAGCAGTCTTATTCCAGAAATGAATGAATATTTGAGCGGAGAAAAGCTCAAGATAGTCACCTTGAACCACACGCCTTACTTTTTTTTAAGGCAGCGGCCATGTGTATCTGTGGCCACTTTCATGCACATGGGGATACTTCCCAAATACCAGAAGTGTTTCAGATTTGCTTTCATAGGTTACCTTTTGGGATACCATCTGTGCCAAATGTTTTCACCAACTGGCTGGAGGGGTAATTGTGTCCTACCTGCCCAGCTTGGAAGTTCATGTGTTCCCCTACCTGGATTAGTGGCTGATAGCACTACTTTGAAAGATGTCTTAAAAATCAGTCCTTGTCATGGGGTAAAGTTGAAATGTGGGAATCACTAAGGTTCCTGATAAATTAGCCAGAGACCTGATTTGTATCTAGCAGACAACTGGAATACATACAGGGTAATATTTTCAGAAGTGCCTCACGCTTGGTCTACGTCGCCAGTCTGTCAGTATAACTACATTGTCCAGGGGTGTGGAAAATCTACACCTTTTGAGCGACATAGTTATACTGACACAACCTCTGGTGTGGACAGGAGTGTGTGTCCTGTTGCCATGGCTACCACCACTTGAGCCGGTGGAGTACCTTTGCCAAGGGGTGAAGTTTTCCCATCCCAGTGAACTCTTTTTCACAAACGTGATATGAGGAGGTTAGCTTGAAGGTCTTAAAAATTCCACCCACGTTCTTGGTTTCTTAGTGCAGTCTGTCATCTTCATAACGTGTCCAAATGGCTGTCTGAATGGCTCACCAATAACATTGGTAAGCCTGAAGTTCGAAGCTAATTTTAGGAACAAAAGAGTGGACAGGGCCCCCTGGCACTTTGAGTTCAGTCTTTTATCATAAGCAAGCCTGTCATCATCCTGCTCATATTTTTGTATGTATATGATATCATAAATGTACATGGGTACAGTCAACATCTATTAGGTGACAGGCAAGTCTCTTAGCAGTTAGCCTTCAGTGTGAAGCCCTAGAGAATTAACAAAACAGACACATGATCCTCTCTGCACCAATGCAGTCGTTTAGATTTGAGCTCCAGCGAGGAATCCAGTTTTGGCTTATCACTGTTAATGTTTATTTCCAAGCCTCGGGCCACCCAAACTCATTTGACGCTGCAAGTTTTATTTCAAGATTTGTCCATTTTGAGGACAGTTTCCTCCATATAAATGTAGTTTAATATTTTGTTGTTTCATGGTGTGCTCTCACATATTACTGTTTGCTTTTTCTTCGCATGTCTCAGGAAATTTTAAATTCTTTACATGAGAATCCATTGAGAGGTAGTTTTAGACACATTTACCGGATGTTCATAAATTGTGATGGTTTTCTACTCACTTTCGCTTCTCCCTGCGGAGTTATGAGAAATTCTGTACAGTTCAATTTACCTCCTGGATCATTAACTTTTCCCAACCAGCACAGCCTTGTTTCTCCTGTCTTGGAAAACACTCTTCACTATCGAGACACATTAGTGTTGTTTCCCCTTATTGCTTTGGTCTCTTTCCTCTCCTATCCCTCTCTGCCTTCATTTCCTCTCCTCCAGTTTTTCCCTTGGTCCACTCAAATCTGGCTTCCACTTATCAGATCCCTTGAAAGCACCTTCAATTAAGGCATTAATTCCCTGAGTGGACCTTCCCCTCCAGCAACTGGCTCCACCCCATCTACCTGCCCGCCTGCCTTCTATTGGGAATTTGAAGAATGACAAAACTGACTTGATTAACTGGAGGGTCAAAAATTGATGAACTTGTGAAGAGTCTTAAGAACTGATGCATTGGATGAAAGTTGAGAACTGAAGAAGGAAGGGAACAACTGAAACTGAAGGAATTAGGCACAAATGATGACTTGATGAGGAGAAAATTGATAGATTTATGGGAGGGAGCAATTGAACTAGAGGATAATAGACTGGGGCAACACCACAGAATGAAATTTTATTTTGGAAAAGGGAGGGCAAACAAATGAAAGAATGGTTTCTGCAAGACAAATTGAAGACAAAAAAGGAAAGGAAATAGATTGGGGTGAGATGATGGAGAAGACAGCAGATTTGGGTTAAGTAAATTCAATGTATGGTTAAAGAGAAGGTGAAGAAAAGAGGCTGGTGAAGCACTGGAATGGGTTCCCTAGGGAGGTGGTGGAATCTCCAGCTTTAGAGGTTTTAAACTGTGGCTTGACAAAACCCTCGCTGGGATGATTTAGCTGACGTAAAGCCTGCTTTGAGCAGGGGGTTGGACTAGATGACCTCCTGAGGTCCCTTCCAACTCTAATATTCTATGATTTTGAGTTGGGAAGGAGGGAAAGTGAGCGCATTGGAAGATGAGACAGACTACAGAGGAAAAGAAAACAATGGGGAAGGAGGGGAAGAGTGTTATCACTAGATGTGTCTAGGAAATGAACAAGGGAAGTTGGAGCTCTTTCTTTAAGTGTGCAATCTATGCTGGTAATTTACTAGAACATAATTTACTTTTATAGGTGTCCACTACTTACTGTGAAATACTTTTAACATAGACTTAATGGTTTAAAGGACAAAGCCAACAGCGATGTGGGTGGAGGGCAAAATTATTGCTAAATTTCAAAAAGCGGAAAACTATAAAATGGCATTAGAAAGTGCTGCATTGTAATTGATCAGGAGTCCTTATTTGACGAGGCACATGGATGGTTTTGTGAACCAGTTTAGTAAACACAAAGAGAACCAACTTTGAATGCTGGACCAATATATGACTAGAGATATTGGCTCAGAGTGCAGGGTTTCCTGTTTTACAATATCTGTCATTGACTGAATATTTTGGTGGAGCATGGAGCCTAATAAAATTGTCTGGACACGTGTTGTGTATAGCAATATTTCTAGAAAACTTGTTTGATTTGTAATGTTGCACAATGTAACAGAGCTAATGAAGATACAAAGAACTTTTCGTGGATTAGAAAGCATGTAGCTGAGAATTATTGTCTGATACATCTTCAGTGCTTTTATCAGAGGCCCTCTTGTGTGCCTCTATTGTGCCAATCAAAAAATTTTTACAGCCAAAATCTAGTAGTGCTACATTCTTCTTGAGCTCAGTAATCTTCCCCAGGCTACCTTACACCCTTCCTGCATCCAAACCAGATATCTTTACAACTTATCAAATGCACAAAAATAATTGATGTAAAAGGAAGTTATTACATAAACATTTATGCTATAATCTTGGATCAGGTGCAGTTCTATGAATTACTCACTTCAGACCTCCCGGGAAGACTGAATGATTCAGTGCTGTCAACACTCTCAACAAGAACAGAACTTTTAAAAACCAAAGGAAGTGATCTAACATGATACAATTGAGGGTTTTCATAATTCCTAAAATTATTGATTAATCTTAGTATTTTACAATAAAATTTGGAAACAAAATTGAAATCAACTTTCTTACACACATTTTGGCTTTCCTTTATTGGGTATGAGTAGTAGTACATTACTGTAGGGTTACTTAGAGTCAGTGGGCTACTAGTTTTGAAGCTTAATAAACATACATGAAGAATCATGTGAAATTTTGAAAATGGATATATCACCAAAAAAAAGTAGATGATGTTTTGGACCTACCAACTCAACAGGATCCTTTGGAAACAAAAGCCTTCTGTATGATCATGTGATATGGATTGTTGTTTGGCCAGTTTCTCTCAAATTGGTTCTCTTGGGTGAGTATCTCATTGTAGTATTCCCAAATCAAAAGCTCTGCAGGGATCTCCTTTCTGATAAAACTCCTATCCAGCTTCTTCATAGTAATACTGCGATGGCTGGGCTCAGCACCTACCAGAGTCCATTTCTTCTGCTCCTGCTGCGTGTCCAGGAGTAAGTCCTGTTTGGCCTGGTGCTTCCTCTCTAACTTGTCCAGCAGTCGTTCTGAATAATAATCTTTTAAAAGAGAGCCCTGCTGCTGCTTCAGAGCTTTGACTTTTTGGACAAAAAATTTGACTTTGTCATTAAAACCAGCTTCTTCCTTGGCCATGAGCTGTGCCTTGACAAAGGAGGGCGTTTCCATTTGTGTTTCATGCAACCCTAAAAAAAGGTTCCTGGAACTAGGTCTGAGTGTGTGGTTCCCTTTGCTGCTGCCACCACTGTTACATGGGTGTCTTGGAAACGCTCCTTTTGGTCTTCTGCTGCTTGCTCTTCCTTTGGGAGAAACTGATGCCCTAAGCTCAGCTGCTGGGTCCTGTTGCTGCGTGGTGATTAACACAGAGGATGCACATGGTATAAAGTCACCTGCAAACTGCTCTCTGTTAGATTTCTTATCTGTAGTAGTGTGGAGCTGTGGGTAATCAAAATGGACTCGCTTATCAGCTCTCCACCGCTGGCTAGAGGCGGAGAAGCTGTTAATACCCAGATTACACTCTTTTCCACAGTTCTTCCTTAGATATCCTGTGCCAAGATGTACTTCATTCCCTGAGACTCTTGGCCATTTGATGGATACATCTTTATTCTCTCCTTCCTCCTCTTGATAGTTTCCACCACTTTGATTCCCAGCAGCTAAGGGTGGAACCCCTTGAGATTGGAGTCTACCTGGAGCAGAAGTCACTCTGGTGTTCTGTCCATTCTGTAAAATGGCTCTCACGGCGCTCTCACTGTTATCAGTCACGGTGGTGTGGAAAGTGGGACGTAGACTCTGGGTGAGCTGTTTCGCGAGATCCCGCATGCCCAGCAGCTTGGCATGAGCCACTTCTGACCTCCTCAGCTTGGTGGTGAACCGCTGGTACAAGATTTTCTGATCAAGTGTTCGGGCGTTTGCTGCCTGCCTTTCCATGGATTCCAGGATGCTGAGTTTCCTCTTTAAGAGGGTCTCTTCTTTGCGGTTGGAAGACAAAGCTAACTGGGACATTGTGCCTTTGAACTGAATTTCCTCCCCCATTACGAAAGAGTAGTTTAAAACTGCTACTAGCAACCGCCTGGGTTTTTCTCTCTGCTGCCCTTTCTTTCCACACGTGCTCACCGTTTAATTTTCTGTACTCACCGCTGCTGGAGTTAAGTAGTAGTATAAAGGCTTTAGAATCAGTCAGCCCTGAAATTCTAGACCAGGGACCCTGAGTTTGTTGACATGACCTGCTCCATTATATGTTGTCAGGAAAAGAAAGAAGCCTTTTATTCAAAGGGTGTAGAGAGGAGGGGTGTGCTCTACCTTTAATGATAGGTTTAATTCTTTGGGTAGTCCTAGGAACAGGTCCACCTCCAGCTGAGTAAATTTACTTTGCACCAAGGAGCCACACAGTTTCTACAGACAGGGCCTTCATAAACATGCAAAAAGAAGGTAAACACACCTTGTTGTCAGCAACCGTCTTAATGGAAATCCTAGGTCACTTTTCCACAGAAACAGAGTAGGTATCAGTGTGTTTTAAAACTATTTAATCTTCACACAAGCAGCTGTGAGGCAACTAAAATAGTAGCAGGAGTCAAGGTGTAGAGTAGCCTGTGAGGGTTTTAAATATAGCCAAGAGATCCATTCAATCACTTGCTCTTTTCCTTTATTTCACTTGTGAGAGTGCCAAAGGACACTAACTGTAATTGAGGTCCCCATTGTGCTAGACACTGTACAAACACCCAGCAAATCTATGGGTCTTGCATTGTAAGATCCCAAACCTGCAAATAATTTGCACTGGTGCGAGTCCTGGTGACGTTAATGAGATGACCATGCTGTTCCCTTCTGGTCATAAAGGCTATGAGCCTAAGAGACTACTTGTGTGTCATTATTCACAGGTGTACATGTTTCCAGATCTGAGCCTGAATGAAAAACACAGTATGAAAACCAGTGGAAGACTGGCAATGCGTTTCCACATAGCACATGCATTTTGCAGCACCATCTCTCCTTATTCATCAGCCCAAAGTGTCTTTAAGATGCAACTGCTGTTGTAACTGATTTAACACCTTAGAACAGCAATCATCCCTTGCTGAAGAGGCTGTTAATAAACCAACTAGCTTAGGGTCTGTTAACTAGCTGAAGTAAACCACTTGAATCTGGTGGGGCTTAGTGCTGTGCAATGATTGCTTTGCTGAAAAGAAAAATGTTTGTTGGTGGGCGGCACTATGAGAAATGTGAATGATGGAAGGGGGAGCTTTTGCTGCATAGGGCAATTTAATTATTAATACAAAGAGTTAAATACAATGTGATTAAAACAGCCAAGCACTGAGGCAGCTGAATATAGGAGCGTTGTATTCTAAATATGGGTTCTGGGTTGACTCATACAATTTGCTACATATAGATAAGCCAGTCTTTGCCTGATTATGCCAGCCAAGGTCAGAACAGAACATGCACCTCCACCCCTTCAGAATAGAGCTCTCATGCTGAAAAATTCGTGTGCTGTTTTACTGAACAAGAGGTGGCCAATGTTACAGCTAGACTGGCAACAGCTGCTAAAAGTGTTGCAAAAGGAGGAGAGATTGCAGAATAAATGCCTCTGTTTCAGCCCCCATGTTCTAAAAAGGGATTTTTTGATTGTGGGTGGTCCTGGGATTGATTTGAGGTGTAAAATTGGGCTTTGTATAGTGAGCTGCCAAATTGCAACTGTCTAACAGCACTCAGAGGCCTACGTGCTCAAGTTCTAGATGTGTGTTCGAAACGCTATTGAAAAGGAAGCTGGTGCTCACACCTTTCTGATTCTAATTTTGTCCCTTCAGCCCAAGCAGTTAGAGAATAGTCAAGGTCTTGCCAACTTGTTTTCATTAGAAACTGATGATGGAGTCAGGTATACGCATTGATGCAATACTGTTTGTTTCTAAAGAATGTACACAAAGTCTTGTTTCCTTGAACACAGTAGGAATCAAACAGTGACAAGCAGTTTCCTTGCTCACAATTTCCAAGCCTGCCTTTCCAGCCAGTCCTGTGCCCCAGGGAACTTTGTCTCTGCTCTCTTTGGAGACTACACTCACAATGTGCACTCTCCCAACCTGTTGGCTTTCTGTCTCTTCCATGCATCATGCTCAAAAACCCTTCCATTGCCTCTGTGTTTGCAGTCAGCGAGCCCCTTCTGAGTCACCATGAGTGAATTCTTTCTTGGGCCTTTTCATGCAGCCTAGTGCCTTGAATGGTGGCTTCTATTGTTTCCACTTATCACTACATAAAAGGGGCTTAATTGCTTCTTCCATTAGATTAATAGATTCAAAGGCCAGCAGGAACCATTCTGCTCATCTATTGTAGCCTGACCTTCTGTATAATACAGGCCATGAAATAATGGGGCTAGCACACCCATTAGCTTTAATAAGATCTCTGATTGCCAATAAATCAAAGATCTGTTTGGTGGTAGCTATTAACACATTCCAGCATAACAGTATTTATTTGAAAGGCTTTGTTTTCCTACTGTTTCCTATACACAGCCAGTAACCTAGCTGCAGCGTAACCACAGCTCAATTGCTAAAACTGACTGGCATGATCCTAACTACTGAGAGAGGAAACCAGGCTTTGACCTGATGATAAAAGAATTTGTGACTTGACGCTGTAGCCACTGGCAAGGCTTTCCCCAATCGTACTGAGTCTGAGAAATGACGGCCAGGCGCTAAATGCGCCCACTATCCGTGGGGTGGGTTATAGCTACCCCCTTGGTCTTATTAGTTTGTGCAGAATGAGCCCCTTGAACTTGCCACCCCACGTGAATGGATTATTTGCATCCTGGGGCCTTCTAGCAGGTGCCTGTGTTTTCACCCATCTCCAGTCATGCACTGGCCATTTCTTTTGCCGCCTTCTTCCCCAGCAGCTTTTCATTAGATGCTTGACTTAAGCAATCAAGACACAGCCTGAAAAGCAAAGTAGCATCCTCTGACAATGCAAGAAGCTAAAGAAGGCTAAGTGCAAGTTATGATGTAATGGCCCAGCCTTCCCCTCTTCTCACAACCACTGTGCAGCTGGTGCTGGAAGGAACCCATTTTCACTTCAGCCCCTATGGGCATTATCTGTGGAAAGTCTATTAAAAAAAAATCAAACTCTGCTAAGTTTAACACTAGTGGGAGGAGGTATACGCATAGATTTTAAGGTCAGAAGGGCCCATTATGATCATCTAGTCTGACCTCCTGCACAGTGCAGGCCACAGAACCTCACCCACCCACTCCTGTAATAGACACATAACCTATCACTATGTTATTGACGTCCTCAAATAATGACGTCAAGGTACAGCGAATCCAATGGAGAATCTAACGGCAAGTGAGCCATGTGTGCCCAATGCTGCAGCAGAAGGCAAAAAAAACCCAGGGCCTCTGTCAGTCTGCCCTGGGGGGAAATTCCTCCCCCACCCCAAATATGGTGATCAGCTAAACCCTGAGCATTTTGGCAAGACTCACCAGCCAGACACCCAAGAAAGAATTCTCTGTAATAACTCAGAACCCACCCCATCCCATCACAGGCCATGGGGCATATTTAAAATCTGTTAATTGCCAATTTAGGCTGTTCCATCATACCATTCCCTCCATAAATTTATCAAGCTCAGTCTTGAAGCCAGCTAAGTTTCTTGCCCGCACCGCTCCCCTTGGAAGGCTGAGTGAAGAACTTCACTCCTCTGATGGTTAGACACCGTCATCTACTTTCAAGTCTAAACTGCCTGATGGCCAGTTTATATCCATTAGTGCTTGTGTCCACATTGGTGCTGAACATAAATAATTCCTCTCCCTCCCTGCTATAGTCATACAGAGCAATCATGTTGCCCCTTTAGCCCTCTTTTGGTTCAGTTAAAAAAGCCAAGCTCTTTGAACCTCCTCTCATAAGACAGGTTTTTCCATGCCATGGAGCGTCCTAGTAGCCCTTCCTAGACGCACCAGCTGGGCCAGTCCCAGAGCATGGCCTCCCATGACAAACTGAATTTGATGTGGCTGACACTGCCTGTTGTCATCCTGACCATGAAATCGCTCATAATAAAACTACACAATTTTCCAAAATGTGGAACAGCCAGACAAGGACTTTTGCCGCCCAGAATAATGACTCGCTGGTGTCCACAAAAACTTACAGCAGCCATCCAAGAAAAGGAACTGGGCTGAGAGAATTCTGAGTGTTGCCTCATTAAGTCTTGCTTTTGCTGAAACAGCTACATTAAAAAAAAATCAGGCAACTAGCAAAAAGCTGACCTGCTTCACAACATGATGGTGTGCCATAACCCTTGTGAGCAACCCTGTGTTTATCCATCTGTCCACACTGCGCTCTACTCAAACATAGTTACTTACGAGTAACTGTTCTTCGAGATGTGTTGCTCATATCCATTCCACTTAGGTGTGTGCACGCCCTCGTAGAACTTTTCCCTAGCAGACCCCTGCTGGGGCCGGTCCCAGCGCCCCCTGGAGTGCCGCCCTCATGCGGCAGTACATAGGGCGCTGCCGGCCCCTCCCCTCCTCAGTTCCTTCTTTCTGCCGACTCCGACAGCGGGGACGGAGGGTGGGTGTGGAATGGATCTGAGCAACACATCTCGAAGAACAACAGTTACTGGTAAGTAACTACGTTTTCTCCTTCGAGTGATTGCTCATGTGCATTCCACTTAGGTGATTAGCGAGCCATACCTTGGAGGTGGGTAGGAGTCAACGGCGAGCTGCCCTCAGCACGGCCCTGCCGACTCGCGCGTCCTCCCTCGACTGCTGGACGACGGCGTAGTGCGCAGCAAAGGTGTGCACCAAAGACCAGGTGGCAGCCCTGCAGATGTCATCCAGGGGAACCCTTTCCAGGAAGGCCGCCGACGTGGCCTGGGACCTCGTCGAGTGCGCCGTCACCACTCCGGGAAGCTGGACGCCCGCACGCTCATAGCAGAGCCAGATGCAGGCGGTGATCCACTTGGCGATGCACTGGGCAGAGACTGGTGAACCCCTCATCCTCTCTGCCACGGCGACGAAGAGCTGCGTGGTCTTTCGGAGCGGCCTCGTCCTGTCTAGGTAGAACGCCAGCGCCCTCCTCACATCGAGGGTGTGCAGTCTCCTCTCATCCTCGGACCTGTGCGGTTTAGGGAAAAACACGGGGAGGAAAATATCTTGGTTACAATGGAACCGGGAGACTACCTTAGGCAGGAACGCTGGGTGAGGCCTCAGCTGTACCTTATCCCGGAAGAACACGGTATAGGGGGGCTCCGAGGTCACAGCTCTTAGCTCAGAGACCTTCGTAGCCGAGGTAATGGCCACGAGGAAGGCCACCTTCCAGGAAAGGATCAGCAAGGGACAGGTGGCCAAGGGCTCAAAGGGGGGCCCCGTCAGTCTATTGAGGACCAGGTTGAGATCCCACGGAGGCACCGGGTCATGGACCTGCAGGTAGAGCCTCTCGACCCCCCTGAGGAACCTCACCGTCATAGGGTGGGAGAACAGGGGCCACACCCCCATCGGCAGGTGCACCCTGAGGGAGGCTAGCGCTAACCCCTGTAGCCTAAGCTGCAGCAGGTAATCGAGGACCGCCTACACGGGGGACGTACCGGGGGTTACGCCCCGCGATTCCGCCCAGCAGGTAAATCTCCTCCACTTGGCCCTGTAGGCAACCTGCGTGGAGGGCCTCCTGCTTCCCAGCAGCACGCGTTGGACCTGCTCCGAGAAGGTTCTCTCCTCCTCCGTCAGCCAGAGCGCCTCCAGGCCGTCAGGTGCAGGGATTCCAGGTTGGGATGCAACAAGCGACCGTGGTCCTGGAAGACCAGGTCCGGTCTCCTCGGGAGCTCGATTGGCGGGGTGACTGACAGGTCCTGTAGGAAGCTGTACCAGTACTGCCTCGGCCACGCTGAGGCGATTAGTATCACATCCGCTCTGTCCCTCTTGATCTTCAAGAGGACCCTGGGCAGGAGCGGGAATGGGGGGAACACGTACATGAGAGTCCCCATCCAATTGATAAGGAACGCGTCGGAGAGGGAGCCCGGCTCGCGACCCCAGAGCGAGCAAAACCTCGGGCACTTCGTGTTCCAAGACGACGCGAACAGGTCCAGTCGGGGAACACCCCACCCACGGAAAATCCTAGCCACTACCTCTGGATGCAACGACCAGTCATGTTGGGGTAGAAATGACCTGCTGAGGCGGTCCGCCTTGTCGTTCCTGACCCCGGGGAGGTGAGAAGCGGTTCAACAGAAATTGTACCTCACCGCCAAGTCCCAAAGACGAAGTGACTCCTGGCACAGAGCCGAGGAGCGTGCTCCCCCGTTTGTTGATGTAGAACATCGCTGCGGTATTGTCCGTCAGCACCTGTATCATTTTCCCCAATAAAGCGTGGCGAAATACTTTGCAAGCCAGTCTGACTGCCCTCTGTTCCTTGACATTGATGTGGAGGGCAGCCTCTCCCTGGGACCAACGCCCTGGTGTGGTCAGACCACCAGTGATGTGAGCTCCCCACCCCAAGTCTGATGCGTCCGTGATCAGAGTGACCGAGGGGGTGAGGGGCGTGAAGGGAACCCCTTCCAACACTATCCCGGGGTCCAGCCACCAGCTCAGTGACCCCAGCACCGCGGGGGGCACCGTAACCACCCAGTCCGGAGAGTGCCTGCTGGGCACATATACCTTGGCTAACCAACCTTGGAGGGGCCTCAGCCTGAGGCGGGCCAGCCTCACCACATAGGTGCACGAGGCCATGTGTCCTAACAGCTGCAGGCACTGCCTGGCTGTCGTCGTGGGGCACCTGTGAAGCTGCGATATGATCGCTGCCATGGCCTCAAACCTCGAATGTGGGAGGGAGGCTCTGGCCCGCACCGAGTCTAGGGATGCCCCTATGAACTCTATTCGCTGTACCGAGGACAGCGTCGCTTTCTGCTCATTGATGAGCAGCCCCAGAGCATGGCAAGTGGCCTGGACGAAGGAGACCGCCTCGCGCACCTGCGACTTGGTCTTGCCCCTTATCAACCAGTCGTCCAGGTAGGGAAATATCTGGACCCCCCCTGCGCCTCAGGAAGGCCGCCACCACCGCCATACGTTTGGTAAACACTCTGGGGGAGGAAGACAGGCCAAAAGGCAAGGCCGTAAATTGGTAGTGGGCACCAGCTACCATAAACCTTAGGTACCGCCTGTGGGCGGGAAGGATGGAAACGTGGAAGTACGCATCCTTCAGATCGAGGGCGGCAAACCAATCCCCTGGGTTCAATACGGGAATGATGGACGCTAGGGACACCATGCGAAACTTTTGCTTCCTTATGAACCTGTTCAATCTGCGCAGGGCCAGTATAGGCCTGAGGCCTCCCTTGGCTTTGGGGACGAGGAAGTACCTCGAGTAAAAGCCCTTCCCCACCTCGAGCGGTGGAACCGCTTCTATGGCACCCTTGAGTAGGAGGGAGCGAACCTCCTGAAGGAGTAAATGCTCGTGAGAGGGGTCCCTGAAGAGGGACGGGGGGGGGGCGGCAGTGGGGGGGAACACCACCAGCTGTAGGGCGTAACCCCAGCGCATGGTTCTGAGGACCCAGTGGTCAGACGTGATAGCCTGCCACAGGCCAAGGTAGGGTCTTAGCCTGTCCTGGAAAGGCGGGGCGGGGGGGAGAACCCAGGGAATGGAAGACGGAGCCACCCTCGGGCGCACCGTCAAAAGGTATGCTTCCCTTTGGAGCCCTGAGAGAGTCCTCTTTGGGAGGAATTGGACGACGCCGTGCGGTCGCGCCGTCCAGAGCACCTGTTCCTAGCCCTGCCCATCGCGGGAGGGAAAGGCCTAGGCGGTGGCTTAGGTTGCTGCCACTGCGGCGGCTGCTGCGGCTGCTGGTGAGCTTGTAATCGAGCCGCCTGAGGGGTATAAAGACCCAAGGAGTGTAGCGTCGCCCTTGAGTCCTTCAGGGCGTGCAGCTTCTCATCCGTCCTCTCGGAGAAGAGGGCAGTCCCATCAAAGGGCAAGTCCTGGATAGAATGCTGCACTTCATGAGACAGGTCCATGGATTGCAGCCATGCTGCGCGCCACATGGCGATGGCAGAGGCCATCACCCTACTGGCCGTGTCCACAGCGTCAGAGGCAGTCTGGAGGGCTGCACTGGCCACAGTCAATCCTTCCTCCAAGACCATGGCGAAATCCGCAGCCTGGTCCTGGGGCAGGGACTCTGCGAACCTTCGCATCCAGTCCCACAAGTTCAGATTATACCTGCCCAGAAGGGCCTGATGATTGGCCACCCTGAATTGGAGCGCCCCCATGGAGTAGACCTTCCTACCATAAAGGTCTAGTCTCCTACCCTCCTTGTTTTTAGGGGAGGCGCTCTGAGCACCCTACCTGTCCTTCTGGTTGGCAGCATCCACAACCAGAGTACCCGTGGCAGGGTGCGTATACAAGTATTCGTGCCCCTCGGCTGGCACGTAGTACTTCTTCTCGGTGCCCTTAGACATGGGGGCAACCGAGGAAGGGGTCTGCCAGACGGCCTTGGCCAGGTGCAGGACCCTGTCATGAATGGGGAGGGCTACCCTAGACAGTCCTTGTGTCCCCACACGCCCGAAGAGGGGTCCACCTCTTCTTCCGGAACTTTGACCTCCAGGCCAAGGTTTGAGGCCACCCGCTTCAGGAGCTCCTGGTGAGCCCTGAAGTCAATAAGAGGGGCCCCCTGGTCCCTGACAGCCGCCTCGTCCGGCGACGAAGAATAGGATGGGTGGCGGCGTCCAGTAGAGGGGGCCCTCCCCTGGTTCCTCCTCCTCCTCTCCTGAGGAGTGGTCACCCTCCTGCACCGAAGGAGGTAATTGGGTGACTGAGGCAAGGGCCGACGTAGTTCCCTGCCTCATCTGGGCTGCCCACGGACCCCACATTGGCCACTGCCAGGGGCCCTGGGGCCAGCTCAGAGGCGGCACTGGTGCCGAGGGCAATGCCGGTGCTGCTGCAAGAGCCGGTGCCGGCTGCGGTCTAACTAAAAACCGTAGAACTAACTATAAAACTAACTCAGTTCAGGGCGAACTGCTATCTAACTACTCACTTTGCAAGGAAGAAACCTGCGAGGAGCAAGGGTTGTTCCGAACTGGCCGTCACGGGCAGAAAGAAGGGACTGAGGAGGGGAGGGACCGGCAGCGCCCTATGTACCTCTGCATGAGGATGGCACTCCAGGGGCGCTGGAGCCAGCCCCTACAGGGGACTGCTAGGGAAAAAGTTCTCCGAGAGCCGTGCACGAGGGCGCGCACACGCCTAAGTGGAATGCATATGAGCAATCACTCGCAGGAGAACATGCTGCTCCCCCATATTAGGGCTAATTTAGTTTGTAAGCCTCTCGAAGGCGGGGTCATGTCTATCTGCGTCAGGTACCGACAGAAACTGTGATGCTGCCATTGGCACACAGCAAAGTGAACGCACATTTTCTCCTTGCACACGAGGCTAGCTCCAAAAGCTATCTGGGTACCACTGAAGGGTGGAAAGCGAATGTTTTGTTGCTCTGGAGCAGCGCCAACAGCTGAGGAGGGCAGAGGGTTCCTCTGACACACACAGAGCTCACTGCTCAACTCAGTGAGGCAAATGTCACAAACAAGCCTGGGCCTGGCCTGGCCCTTCCTTATGTTACTGTGGGAAATGTAAAAACACAACAGCAGGCCCCCGGGGCTGGTTCATTCAGCACAGCAGCAAAAGGGGGAAGGGGGCGGATTTGGAGTAAAGGTTTGTGATGCACAGCAGTGCCATGCTGGGGTCTGTTGGCTCAATCACAGCTGTCTTTCCTGTGGCTGGCTTACAAGCCAGAGCGCTCGCTGTTAGACTCCTGCGTTAAAAGCAGAAATCCAAACTCCGGGCACCATTGGCCTCTCTGGAAGAAAAAGATTTTCCTTATTTTAATAGCCTCCACCCCACCCCCTCCAGCACCCACACTCACCCACCAAAACAGCATGGGGGGGAGAGTATCCCTTTTGAAGGATACGCTCCTGTACCATTGCAAGCAGCCACCATGGCCGAGAGCCACCACCTCCCCTCCACTGGGATGTTGCCAAGGGGTGCTGCCCCTTTAAAAATGTCCACACCGCCCTACCCTACATCCTCACCACCCCCACAGCCCAGAGAAAGAGAGAGTGTCAGCAGTGGCTGGTGCAGGAACAGCCCTACTGTAGTGCACTGAAAACTATGCTAAAAATGACAAGTTAGCACTTTAAATGTAAGGGGCGGCCTGGTCTTGCTTGCAGGCCCATAGGCTCCGTAGGGCAGTCTGCAATCTGGCTCTTCAAAAGTCCATCTAGGAAGCAACAAGCTGGAGCAATGTTGGATGAATTGTGTTTTGCTGCCTTAGAAAGCAGCCTGCTTTCTCTCTGCCTGGTTTTGGTTGTAGTGGATTAGGGTTCTGGTGTCTAAGAAATAAAGTAGGTTATGGTTCAACCTTCCAGAAAGAGTATTTTATTTTTAATCTACCTCCTCTGTGTGTATACCATGAACACAGCTCTATCTTGGGAGGGAAAAGGGGGAAGCAATATGCAATTACCTGATAGCCCAGAATAGCTTTATCTATCTGGTAAATAAGATGCATTTTTTTCAATTATATAAATTAAATAAATAAATACTAATAAATAAATACACTTTACAAAACTGGCTAAATCCATATTTATGCATATTGGATAAATTTAATATTTTCAAACTTCTGTTACTTACTTAATACATACAAAGACAGTAAGGCCCAGTTTCTCAAAGGTACTTGAATGCCTAACTTCCACCAATTTCAATGGGCCTTAGTGGTCCCAATGGGTGTTAGACACCTGATTACCTCTGTGGGGGATCTGGACCTATGTATAAAATACCTTCCATATGAGATGATTAAAATAACATTAAAGCTGTGAAACAAACTGTCAAAGACGGGGAAATACAGCATTCAGACTGTCATGCTTAAGCCACACTCTTGTTCATCTTCTTCCTTTTGGAACATAGCAGCTGCTATTAGGGACACAGTGTCTGCCTTCATTTTGGATTTTTAAGTTTTTTTGTTGTTTGTGTCACAAGTTTAACAGCATCTGAACACAGTATCTATAGCTATAAACTGAACATCAAACAACGCCCTCCTGTCCTGCTACCCTCCACCCTCTCTCCCCAGAGCATCCAACTGACCGTACAGGTTTCATGTAGGATTGCTGATGTCTGACTCAAACCCACTGAAACCTATAACAAACACATGCTCGTGTGTTAACAGTTATGTCACTACGAGCAGTACCTTGTTTCAAGGCACGCACCTGTGGGAAAAGACTGGCTGACTCTAGGAAGTTTCTCAGGCCCTCGCTTTTTCCCAGCTTTGCACCTAGTGTAGTAATTTACACTTGGCCAATGTGAATGTAAAACAGTGTATAATCAGAGTTGTAGAAGGTTCCTTCCACTTTGTCCAAGTATAAATGAGTACACTGTGTAGTCATTTACACAGTGCGCAAAGAGTTGAAGAATTTGTCCTAGAATGTGCCTTCTTTGATCTGGGCAATATCACTCCAGTTCAGGTTCAGCAGTTGCAGGGTTGGCACAGTTCTGCTGGGATCTTTGACACACCACATGGACTCTGAGAATTCAGATCACTCATTCACAAGGGTTACGAAGTTGCTTCTAATTTGTAAAAGGATGTAGAGTTATAAAATGTCTTTCTTCACTTAGACCCCCAAATAAAGCAAGCCTCTTACTACTACTACATGAAATGGGCAGGGAAATTGAGGTTACGATTCAACTGCTATTCCTCAAATATGTTGGGGGGGGAGAGGGGGTTCTTTTATTTTGTTTCCAGATCTATAAATGAACATCTCCACTGAAAAACTGGGGTAAGTCTGGAAAGTCAAATACAGAGACACCTATGAATTTTTTTTTCAGTAAATTAAAGCTTATTTATAATACACTGCAAAGTACACATGCCACAGAAAACTGGCCTAGAATAGAATTTAAACCTCAGAAGAATGTAAGGATCCTACAGCTTTAAAATGGAAAATTAAACTGAGGGTATCATTTTCCCATTATTTACAGTTGTGTAAACTCAAAAAGTAACTCTACTGAAGCCAATAGAGTTACACAGATGTAAAAGTAGTGTGAGAGGAGAACTGGACCCTTGGACTTCAAACCCATATTTCCCAAATCTGCTGTGGTTTGAATGTAAGAAACTTTCTATATATTGTACTTATGTTGGGACTGTGGAGCAGATCTAGGCCAAGAGCTGAATTAGTGACTTTCACAAGGCGCTCGCTTGGTTCCTTTACACTAAGCTGAGAAGAGTGCTGAATGAGAGTGTGGGTCCTCGATGTGTTAATTAACTCTGCCACTTTCTGACAGGACAGCCAGTTCAACAACACAGCCACTGGGAAAGGCAACCTGGAATTCACCTCCTCACAATGTACAATCTTCCACACAAGTAGAGGTTCAGAGATGTTTGGCCAGCTTTTTTCACTCAGGTGACACTGAACAAGTTTAGAAGAGGCAATGTGTGTGATGCTTTGCCTATCGGCCCCATAAAATTCATGGGGAGAAAGAAGGGAAAGAGTAACAATTCCTTAATATGATTTCATAATCCACATTTGTTCCGACATGAAGAAAAATGGATTTTATGGCCACAATGTATTAAAGACTCCAACTTTTATGGTCCACAGCTGTGCATGTCGGGAGAGAGAAAAATGAATGGAACAGCAACACCACGAAGATGGACAGGATTGAAGCTGAAAGCACTTCCATGCAAAAGCTATTAAAATAAACTAATCCTGGCTACATGTAATTTCTCACCTGAAGAGCTGAGGAAAAGGAAGTCCTGAACCACTATCAGCCGCAGACAGTAGATTTCCGTTTCTGTGGCTGCAGAGGCAATGCTGAAGGTAGCAGCTGATCTGTCAGGGAACCTGTTTCGTCTGGCAGAAGGGACAGTTTCCACCTCTCTGAACAGTGATTATTATAGGTTTCCTAGTCTCCCCCTAACTAACTTATGGAGAACAACAGCACAGGCAGGCCTCTCACTGAGCACAGAATCTATCTTGTCAGCTGATTTTATTTCAAATTCAGTAGATCTGAGACCTAATGGAAAAACCATAGTGGGTTGTCTAATGAAGGGGATTTAGAGCTGAGAGGAAGCTAGGGAGTAAATAAATTGCAGGTTAATAAAACTGTAGAGAACACTAAAGATGAAATCCTTCCTGACCTCAATAAAAAACAGCTTTTGCCATTAACTTCAGTGGGATCAAGTTTTCACACTAAATTCGGAGGAGCTGCAAATGCCAGTGAGAACAGAGAAAGAATATAAGGAAACTAGAGATATTCGGGACAGGAGCAGAAAATTACAAAATGAGACTAGAGAGAGAAATGCAAACTAAGGCATTTGGGGGGGAATTACCCAAGACACATCCAATAGGAGAGACAGAAATCTGAGAAGGAGTAATGCTTGCTAAAAGAGGCTTAAGGGGAGAAATACATTGTAGGGCACTAGCCATTAGCTCTGCAGCGTGATGATGTGGCAGTAAAAATCCTCAATATAATTTTGCCTGAATGTAGTGTTAGTGTGACTGCACCTGGGATGTTGCGTTCAGTTCAGGGCAGAAAGGTAAGTGACAACCTGAAGCACGTTCAGAGAAGAGGAACCAGAATGGGTAAGGGCCTGAAAGGGCTATCTTGAGGAAAATTAAGAGTAAATTTTGTGTAGCTTAGCTCAGCAATGATTAAGTGGAGCCATGTTAACAGTCTAATGATATCTGAAAATTGCAAATGCCAAGAAGGGAGAGGAATTCTTTAGGCTGGCATAAGGGAATTGTAACCAGGAGTAATAAGATAAAATTAAGAGAAGGAAAATGTAGGCTGAATATCAGGAAAGGCCAGGATCTCCTTCTCCTGCAGAAATGCTTGCAGATAGTAATCTAGATGGGGGCCGGGAGCAGAAGAAGCTGTTCCACCCCTCACAAAAGTTTCCTCAAATGATTCAATAGGGGTTTCCCCCATGCATTAGAGGTAGCAGTTCTGCCCCAAAAGCCAGATGAGATCCCAAGGGATGGAAAACAGGCCCTCTGTATGGAGCAGAAGGCTTTGGGAAACCTAGGTCTCTTCTAATCTTTAATGGAGCCATATTACCAGGACTGCCAACCTCCTATGTATTCCCTTTATGCAAGGATTTTCCCAGCATGGAAGGGGCTAGGAAAGAGTTAATGCAGACCAGCTAACATAACAGTTGCAGACTGGAGAAACCACAGTAGGACTGCACTGAGAGCAAATTAAGCGCCACTATAAGGACTTTCCTCTGACCACAGCACAGCACAGTAGAAAGGAGTCATTTGGAGATCTGAAGCACCCAGGTGCCTGGGTATTTCATATATAATGTAACATCTTATATAGCGAAGACAGGCCTTTCCTATAAGCCAAGTTCCTTAACATGTTCAAAATGCATTGCTGTGAAAGAACATAGATTTTGGGTGGTCTGGATTTATTATATATATTTAGTAGTTAACTAGGGTACCAAGGCAGAGGGTGTGGAAATAGGAGAGTTAATTATTAATAGAGCTCTGTCTCCTCATTCTGGAAGAGTGAATTATTTTACACATGATTCCCTCAACAGCAAGAGCATGGAAAGAGATAAACAGCAATTAAATCTGTCATGACCTATACATACCACATTACAGATAATCTGAGCTGAGCATGACTCGTAAGAAACATGTTCCCCGTGCAAAAAAAGCACCCAAATGACGATCCAAAATCTCCTCCTAAAACAAGATAAAATGTAACAATTTCCTATTTACAAGAAAATATTGCTTTAGTTAAAACTCTAAAAATCGTTCTCTTAGAGTCCATATAAAAATAATCGTGTGGGGGAGTGCTTGTGTTTTCACATATATAATATGTTTATATATATTTATGGCTTATACATGATGCAATATTCTAGATTAAATGAGGAAATATAAATGAGCTATTAATTCTTTTTCTCCTCCTCCTCCTCAGTTTTTGCAGCCTCTTCCCCGCCATCAGATAAGAAGCCACTTCCATATTTCTTCACTTTGTTTTCCATTCTGGTGAGTCTCTGCTTTACTCTGAGTTGGGTTGAGTTGTATTCTGCCATGAGCCTAGCAAATCTAGTCTGTAGATTGTCCAGAGCACTTTCAAGTCTTTCCACTTTTTCTTCCAAGTCTTTAGGGTCGGCTCCAGCTTTTGCTGCTTCCTCGTCTATTAAATTGTCTTTCATCAGAATTTGCCGCCCTTTCTCTTCCAATGCCTTTTTGGCTTCAGGATATTCAGTGAGGGCTTCCATCAAATCATCTTTAGACAAACAGAACAGATCAGAATAACCAATGCTCCTGATGTTGGCTGTCCTCCTGTTACCAGATTTGCTACCTTTGATGTTTAAGATGCTAATTTCACCAAAGTAGCTGCCATCACTTAGGACAACAAACTGTGTTATGCCATCATCTGCCACCACAGCCAGCTTCCCCTCCTTGATGATGTACATTTCTCTCCCAATATCCCCCTTTTTGCAGATGTAATCTCCAGGACTAAAGACTGTAGGTCTCAGTTTCAACACCAGCTCAATAAGAAGTCCAGCTTCACAATCCTGGAAGATACGTACTTTCTTTAGCGTGTCCAGATGAACATTGATAGCAATTTCAGCCTTCAGTTTGTCAGGCAGGTTTTTAAGAACTTCCTTCTCATCTACTGTTTTCTTGTTAGTCCAGAGGTAATCAAACCACTTAATGACCCTGGCCTCCAAATCCTTGGTCACCTTTCGGAAATGCATATACTGTTTTATGGAATCAACTTTGGCCTGGAAATCTGCTCTGGACGCATTCATGTTGGAAATCATAGAGCCTACATTACCGACAATGGTAGCAAAGATCAGCACACCCACCAAGAAGTCAATGACCACAAAGAGATACTCTTCATCTTTTACCGGAGGCGGGGTTTCTCCAATTGTCGTCAGTGTCAATGTTGACCAATACAAACAGTAAATATACTTTCTAGACAGACGTCCATATTCCGGATGGGACACATTGGGATAGACCCAGGTGTCAGTTCCAAACCCAATAACTTTTGAAATTGCAAAATATATACATGCATTCCAGTGTATGATGATAAGAATGTACAAGACGAGATTTCCAATCCGAAACATATTTGGATAATTTGTCCTGGTTTCTGTGCGGTCAAAAAACTCAAATAGCCTGGCAAACCTCAGCAAGCGGTTAAACCGTAGTTCAGGGTAGTTCAACCCAATTTTTAAATACGCCAGGTCTGTTGGTAAAAGAGAAAGCACATCCAATTTGAACTGCGAGGTGATGGAGTAATGTTCTCTCAATTTCTTTTCATCGTGGACTAGTAAGCCTTGTTCAAGGAAGCCTTAAAAGAATTAAACACAACAATAACAGGGTTTTGTTAGAATACATAACAAGATGGGCTACATAACTATAATTAGTTAGCACCAGAGTGCAGCTTATGCTTGAAGACTTCTTGTTTGCAAATACTGAAGACATTATTGCATTTGAAACTTATCATAGCACATATGGGCATAGGTTTCTGGTATGTTTTATAAAAGATATTGCATATACTTTACATTTAGTAGTAGTAGACTTAAAATAGTACATAAAGGCCTCAAGCAAGACTGGGGCTCCATTGTGCTAAGTATTCTATATTCGCTGAGTAAGAGACAGTCTATGCCCCAAGGGCTTACAGTACAAAGGCCCTAAACTCATAAAGAGAATACTTTGGACCACTGAAGCATGGAGCCCAAATGAAGTCAGTACAGCTCCGTATGGGTGTTGGTTCTAACTGTGAAGCTCTTGTTGCAGAATCAGGCTCCAAACAGATAAGCCAGACCACGAGGGGAGCATGATTAACCTTATGTTACCGATGAGCAACTGCGACAGAGATTAAGGGACAGGTTCTGATATTCTTCCTCAGGCTGAGTAGCACTTTATTTCATGATCCCTCCCACTGAAGTCAGTGGATTAAGATGCTCTTCAATGTAAAGATAGCAAAACCAGTCTCTAAGGGTATGTCTACACTTCAATTAAACACCCACGGCTGGCCGGTGCCAGCTGCTTTGAGCTCCAAGGGGTTCAGGCTGTTTACTTCCAGTGTAGACATTAGGGCTCAGGCTGGAGCCAAAGTTCTGGGATCTTCACCCCCCACAGGGCCCTAGAGCCCAGGCTCCAGTCCAAGCCTGAATGTCTACACCGCAATTAAATAGCCTCGTGAGCCGGAGTCAGCTGGCATGGGCCAGCTGCAGGTTTTTAACTGCAGTGCAAACACATCCTATGTGACTTGCCACAGGCCACACAGCAAGTCTGTGACAGAACCGGGAACTATTATTCATGTGATTAATTCCACTGACTTCAGTGGGACTACTCACATGTAATTGTCTGCAGGATCTGGGCTTTAATGTTTTCAAATAAAATCTTAGCATAAGCTGCATATAGTAGAATGCAACAAAACATTTGGTGAGACCCTAACATGATAGATTTTTTTTTTTAAACTATCCATGATATTTTTTCTTGTTCCAAAGGTTAAGATGGGGTGGTGTTTTTCCTTTTGGGGAGATTACTTTTTTGCTTGTTTTCCAGTGAGACATTTACAATCTCTCAAAAAGTTACAAGTGAAAAAAAGTAACCCGTCACAGAAACTACCAGGTTGACATTTGGTCCATTAAAGTATATGTGAGATAGTCTTGATGTTGATTGCTGAACTAAGGCAGAGAGATGAATGACTTGCCCAAGGCCACACTGCAAGTCAATGGCAGACCTAGGATTAGAATTCAGCATGTTCTGGCTTCCAGACTCACATTGATTCCTTCAGACTACTCTGATGTCCTCTCCTTTTCAGTTGTACTTTGAATTAACCACTCCCATGCTCTCTAAAGTAAGTTTCTCCTTCTGTAGCCCTGCGGACCTAGAATGGCCTTTTTGAATGGCAACGCTTCAAAAGAACACTTCCACATCCCACTGCTTCACAGAAACCAGTGCAGATGCCTGCACTGAAGTGGCTAAGTGACGCAAAAGGGCATTTCTGCAGCCCCAATCCAGGACTGTTGAGTCAGCATTTTAGCTCTGCTTTCACATCCTTACAGTCATAATCAGAATAGTCTCATGGAAAGCCTAGGACTGCATTTGTATACCTTGTGCAGTACCAGTGAACTCCCATCTTCCCTTGATTGTTAGAAATTCCCCTTGTAGTACAGGACTCCACTGGAGAAGGGAATCTTTTGGGGTATGGTTGGCCTCTTGTGGAAATAAGGTGAGGCCAAAATAAATCTAAGCCTTAAGGCCTCAAATATATATATATATGAGAGATACAATGATTTGTTAAATACGTTATTTGCTAAATTTAAACGATGAAGAGGCTAACAGATTACCTTCTGCTGTGAATTGTTTAAATATTTCTCAAGCCAAAAGCAGATTTTTCCTCCTTCCTGCAACTGTGATCATCATTTTACTAATGTAATTTCCTTGGTTTAAAAAATATAACATCACACACAACACAGTATTGAAGTTCTGGTCCCAATCCACTGCAAGAGGAAAGTTCTCAGGAAAGGCGGTCACAGCATTCTTGCAGGTAAACTGACGTTGTCTCCTGAATCCATACTTTTTTACATAGTGAATAATTAGCCTGTAGAATTCATTGCCACAAGCTATCATTAATGCCAAGACATTAGCAGGATTAAAAAATAGGACTCAATATTTATATGGATAACAAAAAACACAAACAAAAAAACTCCACCATCATAGTATATAGGGTTGTTTTGTTTTTGTTTTTCAGTTTGGAAGGGACATAAGACAGGGAATAAACCAGTCTCTAACTGATGCTGCCCTTAAACACAGGTTATTCCATAATTGCCTATTTTAGAGTTTCTTGTGTTTTCTTCAAAAGCATCTAGTCTTGCATGCTGTTGGAGATAGGATACTGAACTATATGGACCATGGGCATACTGAACCAATAGGGCATAATCCATGTTATGTCTGAAAACAATGTAAAACCCCACGAGGACTCACCTGTCCTGAATCTGATTAATGTGTCCAGTATGTAGATGATATCTGAGCTATAGTCCAAGATCAGCCATAATATAATATGATTAGTTTGTAGCTCATCAAAACAGGCTCTAAACAAACACAAAAACATGGAGATTTCATTCCTCTTGTAGAAGTAGGGGAAGAGAGTACTATGTGTGTTCTAACAGCATTTTAGTAACTGTTGCTGGCACTGGATAGGCTGTGGGCATCATGTCTGCACTGGAGTATTTGTAGTGAATTTAAATGTAATGATTTAACATAATGGGATATTGCTGAAGCCAAAGATCTGACACAGCAGGGGCAAATTTCACATACACACACATCCCCCACACATCTTAGTCTGCATCAGTCCTCTCAGGACGGACCTCACATCACAACATCAGGTCTGCAAGCAGAGAAGGATTGGACAGGAATTAATTCAGATCCCAACAAGTTAATTCTTGGATCAACCAAAAGAAGGCTCCCAGAGGCTAAACGATCTGCCTCCATAGCACTGCCACATGACTTTGATACGCTGAATCAGACTGTCCATTTCACATAATGAAAAAAAAAAACAAAACCTTCCAGTAATAGCCTTCTGCCATTGGAGGAAAAACCATGTCAAAATTCTTCTTACTAATTTTAAATGACTCCTCTCTGCCCATCTTGCTTGACATCGCCTGCCTGTCTCCTGCTGTGGCATTTGCACCTTCTACTGATGGTAAATGGTAATGATACCTGCCACAATACACTGGCTTAGTATCACTCTGCATTGTAGCCACTAGATGGCACACAGATGCCATTGCAGGCACAGATTAGGGGATGCGTGTTTCAACTCAAAGACTCTTTAGGCAGAGAGACAAAAATCCTCTGAGACACAAATGCCACAAATCCTAACTCAAAGCTGATGTGTGAACTTTATAAAGGAGTTCTATGCAAAGCCCACATGAAATATTATAGGGATATAGAATGATCTGATGGGGAATGATCCAAATTGTATGCTTCTAAATGTTACCTTTAATGAGAAAATAAAACTGGAATAAAGTCCAATAACCGTCAACTAACCCCCTTGTCTGTAAGAGTAAAAATGCCTCTTCTGCTATAACTGCCTTTGATGGCACCTAGCAAGTGGTCATCAAATTTCTATCCCAAGCACTCTGGGCTCCTATCGAAATGCAGAAAGCATGAAATGTACATTCTCAGCTTTTGCTTTACAAAAGCAGAGATCTCAAATTTTAAAAAAAGAGAATGGAGGGATCGTCACAGCATATCACAGAATCACAGAAATGTAGGGCTGGAAGGGTCTTTGTGAGGTCATCATGTCCAACCCTGAGACCATCCCTCACCATTAAAGGCTCATTAATTTCCAGCTCACTCCTGTCTCCAGCCCCTACCTGGTCTCTTCTGAAGGAACTGAACTCCACATTAAACAATCGAATATAATATCAGAAATATTCGCTTTCTAAAGCAGCCTCAAAAATGGAAACAAGGAGGGTGAGGTAATATCTTCTACTGGACCAACTTCTGTTAGTGACAGAGAAGAAGAACTCTATGTAAGCTCAAAAGCTTGTCTCTCTCACCAACAGAAGTTGGCCCAATAAAAGATAATATTTTATCCATCTTGTCTCTCTAACATCCTGGGACCAACACAGCTACAACAACATTGTGTCAAAAAACGGAAGTCCAAGACATAGCATATGAAGAAACAGCTCTTAACAAGAATGCGATGTATGTTTTTTGTACAAAATGAATGAGAGAGAATACATGATATTGTGGTGTGGAAGGAAGGTTTTAACAGCATGAGTTTAAAGTAAATTCTGCAATTAACTCCAAATGAATGCTGAGAAAACCTTGATAAAGCCCCATCCAGTTTGTGTGGAGAGGCACATATTTTACAGAAAAACTATTTTAAATGTTATTGCTAGTATTTTTCAGATCGCTCTGCCTTCAACAATAGGTTTCATTAGCAGAATGAGTCTAAGTATAAACTCGGTGGGAGAAAAATACTCTTCAAAATCACCTGCAATAGCATTTCTATACATAATACCAGGATTTTAAAGCCCAGGAAATTTGGGGTCTTCTAGGGATAAAGGCACAGACAGAAATTTCCATCTTTCTGGAATTTCCTCTCACCAATAGTATATACTTCCTATTTATAGCCATGACTGGTGGCAAGATTCTCATCGTATAATCCTGTCTCTGATGCAATACTATCACTTGTTCTACACCTTGAGAGTTAAAGAGTAGAACTTTTATCTGCCTTGTTGGGGCATTATAGGGGGTGGGAGGTATTGGCAGCTGTTTTAATCTCTTCAGGGAGAGTTGGATTAGTGAGCAGAGTGCAGGCAGTCCAAAGGTGCATCATAAATGTAAGGGACTCTATGCATATGTAGGTATGTATTTATGTATATTACACTATGTACACACTTTAGAAGATCAGAAACTGGAATAAAGGATTTGGAACAGATGTTCGATACGTAATCCTAAACCATGCAAGGGGAAAAATGCATGTCCTCAAGAAAACTGATTAGTGAATAAGCAATGCAGTACAATAGTAGTAATGGGGAAGAAAAAGTCTGGTCCCTATATTAAAATTTAAAAATGAGGTGGGCTTTTCCACTTTCAAAAAGCCATGTACCCCTTCTGGAGCCTAAAATAAGCATTAAATATAAATCCATACCTGCACACTAGCATACACCAGTTATAGAATACAGGGGTTGCAATTATGGTCAGCCACCTGTAGTACAGGTTGCTTGAAGGATCAATCACAAAGATCTCCTTTTTCTTCCTGAAAAGTAAAACATGCAGATGTATACTGGGAAAATTATTTCCATAAGGAGGTCAGGTGTTATATCTCCAAGGCTGAAACCCTTCTAGTAGACTGTAATGGTTGAAGCTCATTTCATGACGAAAGACATGGCACCAAAGGGTGTGCCATCTCTGCCAATATCCCCGATATTACTCAGTACAGCAGATGAAGCTTTTATCATTTGACTCAATCTCTTCCTGTTTGTCCAAGCTCCATAGAAATCAAAAGGAACTAGAAAAATCTAAACAGATATCAAAATATCATAGCTGAAAGTGACCCGAGATGATCAACACTCTTCCTGCAAGTTGTCCCTAGTGTTTTAAATAAACCATCCCTCAGACCAGACTGAACAAGTCAAGTGCATCTTATCATCATCCCTGCTTGAACAGGGAGGAAAGCCATGGTCCCGTGCCCCAAAAGGATCTTCCCCAGGAGCCCTTTCGGTGTTTTCTACAAACTTAGGTTAAGTATTTATATTTCCTATTTTCATTCAGACAAAATGATTACACTGCACCTAATGGCTTTGACATATTTATGTGAATTAGATTCCAAAAGAACAAAGGTCTGTTAACTACCTATGAAATCGGTGGATAACTATCTGTTTTTCCCTCTGCCTGACTGTTTGCCTCTCTCGGTCTGCCACCAATTTTGACATCCTACTCCATTACCACTTTGCCTGTAATTCTTCTTGCCATCGTCAACCATTTAGTTACAATACAATACATTTGTTGCTCTGAAAGTCTCTTCTACTGTCTGTAATTTAAAAAAAAAATTCTTGTTAGGGACCAAGGGCTTGATCCTACATTAATTGAAATCAGTAGAAAAGCTTCCACTGACTTCAATGGTGAAGGATAGGGCCCAAATTTTGTCTCTCTTATTCCTTGTGAGTAGTATCTTAAGTTATGAGAAGCTTTAATGCAACTATGCCTAGAGCAAGGTAATACTCATTGTAAGTAAGGTTGCAATACACATGGGTGAGTAAGTATATGCTTGCGAGAGTGTGGAAAGGATTATGTACATCCATGTGAATGTATGCAATTGTGAACGTGTGTTTGCGTGTGAGGGGGTTCTATCTGTATTAACACACGCTATCATTAAACCCCCCAATTCTGCGCATTCAGAGTATAGGCACCCTTCTTTTAAAACCAGAAAGAAACCTATTTACGTTTCTCACCACCAATGGATTTTTACCCATAAGTTCTAAAAGCCTCAACAAAATGGTGACTAACTCTGTTCCTTGAGTCAGAGAGGGCATCACCCACCTTTCATCCTCAAAAGAATAACATTTTCTCATGTAAGTCAATCCCATTCTCTTCTCTGCTGGTTTGTTTCAAAGAACCTCAGACTTTTGTGAAAGGACAGATCCCACTGCACAATGTTTGAGGCTGACAGAGTTTCCTCTAGAAACTATCACACAAAGCTTTGGTTAAGAGCGAAGTATCCACGTCCTGGGAGCAGGCAGAATGTATCCAGAAGTGGCATTCTTAAGTAAGGATACTACAGCAATACAGAACTGCAGCACACTCTACACACATTTGTGATGTATTCATTGTAACACACCCCTGCAAACCAGAGTTCATTCTGTGCATATAACTCATTATCTTTTCATCTTTTCTTCTGTACATGGCATCGAACTAAGCCAACCCTAATCAATACGAGCAGAGTTTCTAAATCACGAATTAGGGAACAAATGACTGTTTTCATAATACTACAGGACAAATGCACTTGATGTAGGAAACCACAATCACATGGAAGTCAGTGAGTTGCCCCTGTTCACTGCAGGGTAAATACTGAAAAATGTAACTGAACATGGTGAATTGGTCTGTATTTGTCTGAATATAATGTTTTTGTTCTGTGCCCCACCTTGACTCTACAGATATTCTGAACTGTGACAAAGCCTGTGCAGATTTGCAACGGAGACTGCTGTTAACTAATAGGGCCTGGTAGAGAAGGCAATTGCTTGAACAGCCAGCTCAGGTGATCAGAGATCATTTGAATTCCCTCCACCGCTGAGTCTGAAGTTAGTGCAACAAAGCCTTAAGAAAGTGCCAAGGACAGGATTGCATGCTTCAGAAGATGCAGCAGGTTTCCACAGCAGTTGCGCAGCTTCGAAGTTGAAAATGTATTGTAGCTTTGCCACAAGAACACTCCTGTTTCCTGGGGAAACACTGATCACAGCAGGAGCCTTGTTCTCAATACTTAACTACTCCACGTCATGCTGTGGTGCAGAAGGTGTGTCACAACCATACACTCACCAGGGATACTTACTCCTCTTTTTTCTTATCATCCTTTTTGTCGTCTTTTTTCTCCTCTTTTTTTCCCTCCTTTTTTTCTTCTTTTTTCTCCTCCGTAACCTCTTTCTTTTCTTTGTTCTTGCTGTATAATATAGCGTAACATTTAGCAATATTACCAGTTTATCAGCACCTAGGCTCGGATAGAGGAGGGAAGTTGAGGTAAGATAGAAGAGGCTATGGAGTTGGGTTTCGCCCCTACAGGAGAGGATTTCAGCTTCTCAAGTGGGCTATCCACCCATTTGGTATAAATGGGACCTGTATCACATGAACTATGCCCCAGAATTATCAGTAGCATAGTGCTAAGTCATATAACTAGCTGGTTGATTTTGTGAGAGATTAAGTCATGCTTCATCAAGCTGCTACCAAGTCCATATAACAGTGTTTGCTTTGTTTTTAATTAAATGTTTCTTGTTTCCTTGACTCTTTAAAATTCATGCAGTCAAAAAATATATTTCATGGCATTAGAACTTGAAATGATTTGACAATTTCAAGATTTGCTTGGTCCTTTGACATGCTCTAACTCCAACAGCAGTGAGTACCTGTTTAAAGTTGTGGTGGTGAGTAAATAAAAAGGGTCAGATTCTCCTCTCACACTTGTTTTGCACCAGTGTAGCTCCAGTTAAAATTACCCCTAACTTAGACCAGTGCAACAGGAGAACCATAGCCAATGTTTGAACAAGCTTGTCCTGTCTGTTCAGCACAGCAGTGTTATTCAAAAGCTGAACACGACAAGTGAAATTCTGATCCTCTAGAAGTCAATAGGAATTTTGTCATTGACTTCAATGCGCCAGTTTTCACCTCACGTTTATGAATTAGTCTGTAGACAATAAACATAAATAAGTAAGTGACATTCTACCATTGCTGTCTCTTTACACTGTTATTTCCTGACATTCAACAGCATAAGTGGTGGATCCAAGCTGCAAGGTTCTGGTCCAGACACAAACTTTTCTAGAGTTCAGATCTGGGATTCTGTTTCAGCTTAATATAGAGGAAACAGCCAGACCCGATTTGAACTTCCCTAACCTTTGTTCAAATCCAGGTTCTAGTGTGTCTCCATTTACCATATAGGCAGAGAAACATTTTTCAGATTGGATGAAAATTATTTGCTAGAATTTTGCCGCTATTTGATCGATCTTTAAATTTAGGGCCAAATTCTTTTAGTGTAAATAGTGAAACTCCATTGAAGTTAATGGAACTGTGTCAATTTACACCAACAAAGAATTTTCCTAAAATTTCCTCAGACATTGGCATTTAAGATTTTCCCCCAAAGTAGACAGTGTCCCCACTCTTCAATTAGGAAAGAATCAATATCCCTGTCACTTCAAAGTAAATGGGCCACTTGCAAGTCTAAAACTTTACATACAGTTGTGGCTAGGGTGGCAGACATGGCATTTTCCTTGCAGGGTGGCTGTCTATTCCATTCTGATCTTCACATACTGGGTCTGAATCTGCTCCCACACCAGTGTAAATCAGGAGTAAATTCATTCTAGTGAACTGAATCACTCCAATGCAAAGCTGGAGTATTTAAGAGCAGAATCACCTAACAGAGAGACATGTAGAAAAATCCTACTTGCAAGATCTGAGCCAACAGGAACAGCAGGGAAAAGTGCCAGGAGCTCACATAACGTGTGTTCACATGCCAATTTTAGTGAGGGAACAATATTTTAAGGGACAGGAGGACGGTGCGAAAAAATATATTAGCCAATTTTAAGATAAGTGCAATTGGCTTTGAACTATCCATTACATGATAATAGTAAACAGCAACAAACAGGAGCCCTGACAGTGCTCCCACCATATTGCCATTGTGACGCAGCATGGCAGTAGAACTTGGAAGACCCCTGCCTTACTTTACTGGGAGGATCCAAAATTCTAAAACCATCCCTGTTTGCATTCTCCAAAGGATTATTTAAATGGTCACCAAACCAGACTTAAGCACAGTCAACACACACAGTGAAACTTCACTGAGGCCCATGAAAATCCACACTGCCAGGGAGCACAACTGGAGGGCCAAACCAGTCCTTGTGTTGATTGTCTGATTAATTGAAAGAGCTCCTAAATTCCTACCTTACACAAAAGGTCAATCAAATAAGATTTTGCACATGAATTCCCTTAACAGGGGTAACTGCTGCACACCAGAAGAAGGTGCTAATCACATTATTTTCCTCACCATTCGACTCCTGATCTTGTGTGATTGCATTTTAAATTCATATATTGCCATTCCCCCACAGCTCTATGCTGTTCAGAAACACATCTAGGGTGTCATACCATCCACTCTGACAGCAAACTACTATGCTTTCGTGTAGGACAAACACCCCATTCATAACCACTATTCGTATTAATGCACTGGTCCATGCTACTCAAAATGCTAGGCTCCGAAGGGTGGTTGTATAACTAGGGAATAATGTTTCTCTCTCAAAGAACTATGCTGCTACACATTTATGAGCCTGATTATGCAGGGAAGATTCATTTGACATGGCTAAGCAATCAAAACGTATCACGCCACTGAACCATGGTAGGGGTATTTTGACAACCCTAAGTTCTCTAGTGCAAGCAATTTTTGTTTTAAACTGAAGAGACAAAAATCCGTCGTTAAACCACTCATCAGTAGATGGCTGTTTTTATTGTACTTGAGGATGGAATTTCCCCCACCCCTCTCCACAGGTATTCACTAGGGGCTGGAGTCACACACCTCTTGTTCAGACACTGCTCTGTCCATCTCTCTGCTCTAAAATACCGTAGCTATTGTTACGGCAATGTTAGCACAATGCAAAAGCACTCCGAAGACTTCCACAGAGGGGTGGCTCAAAGGAAAGGACAGGCCACTCCCTTCCTTAGTCCTGACAGCAAGCACAGCCCTGTATGATGCCTGCAGATTCATAGACTCATAGGTCAGAAGGGACCAATATGATCATCTAGTCTGACCTCCTGCACAAGGCAGGCCACAAAGCCCTACCCATACACATTTATAACAACCCCGAACCCATGACTGAGTTATTGAAATCCTCAAAAGAGATATTTGAAGACCTCAAACTGCAGGGAATCCATCAGCAAGCGACCCATGCCCCACGCTGCAGAGGAAGGCGAAAAACCTCCGGGGCCTCTGCCAATCCGCCCCGGAGGAAAATTCCTTCCCGACCCCAAATATGGCGATCAGCTAAACCCCGAGCATGCGGGCAAGACTCACCAGCCAACACCCAAAAAGGAATTCCCTGCAGTAACTCAGTTCCCATCCCATCGAAGGTCTCATCTCCAAGGGTGGGCACTCTGCTGCCCCTTCCACCTTGATAAACATAAAACTTTAACCACACCTGCAGTTTATTTCCTCTGAAGTATTATTGAGTAAGCAGCTTTCAGGTAATCACCTGAAAGGATATTCATGTCTATTCCCTTGCATTAAAGGAAATGGAAAGGTGTTTTCCCCGGCTTCTCCTGACTACAGGAGGAAGAGATGTTCCTTCAGGCTGAGAAAGACTTGCCTGCCTGTACCATTATAATAATATTACTGTGGTATTTAATTGTAGCTCCCATAGGTTGAGTGACAGGCCCAAGGCCACAGCATGAGTCATTGTCAGAAATGGGATTAGAATTCAGGAGTTTCTGTCTCTCAGTCTTGTGCCCTGACTACGAAACCATGCTTCGCTCTTTCAGCTCTATTATTGCTGTTCTACAGTAATAGCCCAAAATCCTGAGAATTGTTGAAGCACACGTGGCATTTACTTTTAAATCAATCACACAGAACCAAAAAGAGTCACTTAAAGAGAAGTAATAATTCCTACCCAAGTATAAGTAGGGGGTTTGAAATGGAAAAGTTTTCAGAGAATTCTCATTTTGAATTCACAGTGTATTGCGCCACAATCAATCATTTGGGGGAATAGGAACTATTTCCTCTAGGTGTTTCCCATATGCTCTAAAATGACCAGAATTTCGTTGGTCCTGAGGATTTTTTATTTTTGTTTTTATCCAGGGGAGAAATGAAAAACTAGACCAGTGTCATGTCAGGAACACAACTGCTGCTGGCTGCTGTGCCATTCCCAGAGCTAGAGGGCGAAGGCCATTACCACCTGTAGTGTGGAGTGCTTTCTTTGAAGGAATTAAATAACCGCAGAAATCTAACACATTATCCTTCACTATCATTTCCATGGATTTCAAGGCCAGAAGGAAATGTTATGATTGTTTCTCTAGGTCCTTCTGTATGACACAGCCATAGAATTTCACCCAGAAATTCCTGCACCTAGAACAACAAATTTCGGTATAGCTAAAGCATATCTTTTAGAAAGACATCCAATCCTGATTTACACTGAGTGCATCAAGCCCTTCTGCATAACCTGCTCAATATCAACTTTTAACCACAGATGACAACCTGTAGGTGTTTGAACATTTGATTCGGAAGCAAAGCCGTGTGTATTCATAAAAAGGAGAACTGTCTAAAAAGTACATACAGATCTCTCATTCATAAGTTTACATGTTAACAAACCCATTAGCAATGCCGCAAAGTCAGCCAGCCTGAATTTGAGAAGGTGAAGGCTAAGGGAGCTATTTACTCAAACTAACTCGTGGAAAAAAAGGGAAGCTGCCTTCAAGTTAGGACACTAAGCAATCTCCTTGAAATACAGGGATATTTCTATGACAAACACAACTAGATCTTCCTTTACAGTAAAGCCACAGATCAGGAAGGTGCTTGGAAAAAGATAAGCAGGAGTCTATAGCTACAATTGTCACTAACACGTTTTGAAGAGGGAAGAAGATAAGCAGTTGGTACATCAGAAGCAGGTAGGTGCTATGAAGTAAGCAGTGATGTACTTACTCTTCATTGGTGTTGTTGCTGTTGTTGACATTAAATCTGGCCAGGGACCAGTGACTGTAGCAAGTTAAATAGAACACAGTAAAGGACACATAAAAGCCTGGGACATTTTGTGCACGTGCTTACCAACATGACAGACTAAACTGCTGCTTGTTCTACACATACTCTGAAAAGATTAAGAGGGTCAACTTTGACCGTAGCTGTAAGCCACTTTACATAACTATTCAGGACATCAGTTGCCCTTGATCATGTACAGAACATACACGTTTGTGACCATGTCAGGTGTCTGAAGCACTTTAGCCTGCTCTCAGGCGTATTAATGCTTGACAGCATGAATCTTGCTATTTATAGCAGCGTTCCCATTTGGCTGCTCTTATAAGTGTTTCTCAAGTCTTTCAAGTCTTCTTCACAGAAGGAGTGCCAAGAATCCGGGACAGACAGCAGAAATTACCTACTGTTGCTGCACAATTAACTCTCCCTAAAGTCACAACAATTCGAGGCTGTTATCACAAGGCAACAGCAGTGTAATCTGAGATGGGGAGACTGGGTATCTCAGAATCTGGCTATCTAAAGTAATAACATGGTTGGCACATGATCAGTTTTGTCCACTCTAATGATTTTAAATCTGAAACACTAATGGGCTTCTGATGCAGAAATCAGAAATCTCTTGGCTGTTGACTTGAGAGACTAGAAGATAGTAGCATGACTAATCTGACAAAATATATTAGACATGCAATGAAATACACTGCTTCCAAGATTGAATTATTAAGAAGCAGTTTCAGTAAAGATGGAATCAGTAAATCTGTGTGGTCTTCACTATAAATTGAATTGCCAGCTGCAAATTCAAACCAAATCCACCAATAATTCATCTCCTTATCCATCTGAGACTGTGCCACAAACTACGTGAGCCTGAGCTTCAAAGTAATGAGCCTGCCAAAAAATTATGTTCCATCCCTGTTTTTAACAACCCCCAAGATTTTTTTTTAGCCAACTGTGTGGGGTTAATTTAGGCCACTAAGGCCTGGTCTACACTAAAGAGGTAAGTCATCACAAGGCAATTTATGTTGACCTAACTCTGTACGTGTCTATGCTAAAATTTCACTCCTGCCATTGTAACTGCCCTGCTACACCAACTTAACTACTCCACCTCCACGAGAGGCTGAATCAGTGTTGATGTAGTTAGGTCAACGCAGTGTCAGTGCAAACACTGCATTGCTTACATCGACTGTTAGTGGCTTTCAGAAGCCATCCCACAATGCCCTTCACTGGCAGTACAATCGGTGCAAGCACTCCCGGTGAGGACATGCACCACTGACACAAGGAGCAAAATGTAGACACACACACAAATGATGCAATTACTGTGGCAGCTGTACGCGGACATAAATTAGGTCAACTTAATTTTGTCGTGTAGGCATGTCCTAAGTCATGTATTATGTTCATTTGAAAACTAGAAAGCCTGGAGACATACGAAGAGCTTACTTGAAGGCATTAGTTCATTTATTTAAAAAAAGATTTGAGACATGACTAAACCTGCTTGTGGTGGTGATAAGTGAACATTTTCTAATGACTCAACTCAGTAGCCAAAAAAATTTCTGATTTCTGGATCAGAAGCCTATCGATGATGTTGATGGATGATATTTGAATGGATAGGATTCAGTGTTAATGCATTTTGCACAAATTCTTCTAGTGGAGTTTCCAAGCACTAGAGGTTACGTATCCAGATTTGAAATGTTTTTGCACTGGGTGCTGCTTTTATTCCCAGTATAGAGTAGCAGAGTGAGAGCAGGTAAGTTGACCATATACCAGTGTGCTCTTTTGTGAAGTGTTTTCTTCCCAAGTGGTAGAGTGAAGTTCAGGGGTAAGGGATTGTTATGTCATAGGCAATGCAAGCTAAAAACTCCACTTCTGAAACCCTTGCCAACATGTTTTTGAAGAAGAAAACATTTAAAAGGAAACAGTGTTCGTTATCATTATTCGTGTGATGCTCACACCACTGGTTTGTTCACTGTTTGAACAGGATTTGATTGGTATTGATGTTTACGCTACAACCTGTTTCTCACAGGAAAAAGTGAGGAAATTGGGGCATACCAGTATTCAGGGGGACAAAGCGTTTATTTTCTCCATTCAGGAACTGAGTTTGTTACTCTTACAAATAGAGAAATAGCATTTCTAAGCTGTAGTTGCACATTGGCTAGCAAGTACAATGACTGCAGACAAAAGCAGCAGGAATGCATTAGTTGTAGCAAAAGTATCAACATCATCTGCACATTGCACCCATATGTAAGAATTTCTTACGTCTTATCAGCTGATGGGAAAACATATCATTCAGCTAAGTGCTTCTGCAAGCTACTTGCAACCGAAGGCTTGGGCCTCCATCTGTGAGATCAAAGACCACAGAACTGCAATTTCAAATTGAACCATGCCCTGCTCGGCTACTTATCCAGGGAGATCTGCCAAAGCAACGGTAACCTTCAGCTGATTATGCATAAAAAACATAGCATTATGATTCCTAAAGAAATTAAATTAATTAAGCAGCTATATCTCATTTCTGTCCCATTGTTGGCCAAGCTCTACTCTACTGAAACTTATGTAAATAGATATGCTAACTTCTGGAGAATTAGGAAACCCCAGTCTTGGACTATACCCAATATTGCTTTGTCTAGTTTTCTTGGAAGTTGGAGGACTTAAATTACTTTCAGGAAAGTTCCTACTCATATCCTATCCTCAAATAAAACCCAGCATGCTCACAGCCCATTCACAGAAAGAACCCACTTGATTACCCCAAGAGACCACTTTTGTCCCACTAAAGCATAATTAAATCAACTTACCTTTTCATTTTGCCTGGCTGCTCATAGTTGCTCAAATTGGAGTGAGTGTTACTTTCCCTATTGAACACCTCTTTGAGTTCTGGCCCTCGGATACGCTCAAGGAAAGAATCTGGCCTTTGGTCTTCATGATGCAAATGTCTTGTCGCCCATGATCTCAGTAATAAGATGAAATGTGATAACCTGCAAGGAAGAAACGTTGCTGAAACTGAACAGACAAGAATCCCAGATGACGTAAGACTTTCCCCAGGGCTATAGCCACCACCATTAGCAGCTAGAACTTCAGCCTCAATGGGGCTTGGGCAGAGAGTAGCCCAGATGGGGTTTTCACAGCCTCTGGACCCCTGTTACATCTTTGGAATCTGACTTTTTGCTGTATAATCCTAGCCAGCTGCAACAACTTCCATATAGGGGCCTCCCCACCCTCTCACATGGTAGAGGAACCAGGAAGACACCTTATTCACCAGGCCTCAATGTTCCCTGTCAACACCACATGGGACAGGAGCCAAAGAAACATCACTAGCTGTCTGATCAGCAGGCAGCTTCCCAAGAGGGTAGGGACTGGAAACCACCTAGAGTTCTGGAAGCCTCTGACATTAGGAGTAATGTAAAGAGGTGAGGGATCCTGTGCTGGGGGAAGTGGGGAGATGTAGACTCCTCATGTGTGACATACCCAAAGGTCGCCAAGCAAAATAAGGACAAGGGTGATTGGATGGTGAAGCTGGATAGGTTGTGAAAAGATAGCCGGAAAGTGATGGAGGTTGGAGATTCAGATTAAGGGGGACCCTTTCCCTATGAGGATATTTTAGTGAGTTGAGAATATGGATGAATTTTATAAGTAACAGTGCAAACTTTATTTTATAAATCTCATCTATAACGCTGGCAGACCAGGTGCCAGCTCCTGCCATGATTGCAGGCATTAACAAAGAACTGACAAACTCACAGCTGGAGACCAGATCAGTTTACCTGTACATTAGGTTTGCTCAAAATAGGCATTAGTCTTACAAGACTGAATTTAGTGTTTAGACTTTATGGCATGCTTGCAAGTTGCTACACGCATTAATCTCGCTTTGTAATGTCTGCATTTCACACTATAAGGAAATATGTAAGTTTTGCTTTACAACTTGGAAAAAGTTTGCTCTGAATTTTTGAACCCAGGCATGGGAATCCTTCCTTCCCTTCCCAAACCCATCCAGGAGGACTATCAACATCTAAGTGGGCCATTATAAGACAAAAGCTTTGTTAACTGTTTCACCTATCCATGCAGAAGGCAAGGCCTCCTACCATCCCTCTGAATGCTGGAAGAGGGAAATAGTTGATGTGAAGATTTTTCATCTCTTTGCTGTTTGAGCCCTCACAGGGCCAGAGAAATCAAACTGAAACCAGAGATCCCCAGGGGTCATCTCCTGGGTTCCCTGTGAAAGACGCTTTGAATTGACAGATCTCTACAACTCTGTCGCTCTCAGGATTTAGATGGTAACTCATTTATGTGTATATGTTTGCTTGCTTTAACCTGTAAACAACTCTCATTTTCTCCCTAGTTAATAACCCTTTAGATAGTTTATTACTATAGGATTGGCTTCAGGCGTTATTTTTGGTGTAAGATCTAGGGTACCAACTGTTTTGGGATAAGTGACTGGTCTTTTAGGAGTGGAAGTAACCTGAACATGAGGTGATTTTTTTATATAAATGACCTTTTATCACTAAGTCCAGTTTGCCTGGGTGGCAAGAGAGACTGGAGAGTCCAGGGGGACTGTCTGTGACTCCACGGTAAGACTATCATAGTGATCCAGGATTTCACATTTGTTACTGGCTTGGTAAAATTTAATTATAGAACATGCCACAAGTTTGAAGTATCTGTCCTGTTTTTGACAGACAGTCCTGAGGTAGGCACTCATGGTTGTGAGCCACTCCAGATAGCATGACATCATCTACCTATCTTCCTATTTCACTTCCTACTGTTTGTAGCTTTTTCCTATTGTGTCATGACAATTATTAGATTGTAAATATTGTAAGGCAGACAATATATCTATCTGTACATTCTCTAAGGTGTCTAGCATACTGTGTGCATTATGAATAATTAATTATGATAATAGGACTGGCCCCTGATATGACAACCACTAATTGCCTGTTGCATATAAACTAGCATTCCCTCATGTTAAAAGCTTAATGGAGCACTAGAACATAAACATACTCATGATGCCCATATAAGCTTTATCACTGCTGCAATGTTTCTGTTTATGTTCTTCCCACTCCAAGTTATATGTTCTTAAAGGATAACAGTTGTAGTTTGTAAAAGGTGCAAAGTGAGTATTTTGCTTCTAAAATGTGACTGAAATCCCCAGCAGTGATAAGAGTTTATCAATGCAATATTCCATAGAGAAGACTATTTCCCTCTAATGGCAGCCCAGTCTGGACAGGTGCAGTATATTTGTATGCTTCCCAGACCTGCCCTAAGCAAACAACATGGTGAAATACTGAACAGAACAGAACTTCTTTGATAGGCCTTGCAATATCCAAGGAAATTTGTTTAGATTTCTCCAGATAAGCTATCATTACATCTGTCCAGAATGCACAAAGATGACACAGAGATGATGAAAAACACTAGTGTGTACAATATACATGCCACTTAAACGACAATTTTCAAGGGCCTAAGACAATAGCTTCTAACAGACTTTCCTAAGAATGTCTTACCCTTGAGTTGCAAAGGATAAAAAAGGAGGGAACACAGAAATCAAAGGAAAGTTTTTCACATTCCTGTTTCTTTGTTTGTTTCCACATCAGATCAGTGTCATACATATCATCTTAAAACTATCATGAATTAAGGGATAGAATGTAATTCCAAGACTACAAAACAAAAACATCACCACGCACATGGAATAACTGATATAGCCTTCACCTCATTGACAAAAACCTTCAGCTATGAGATTAATGTCCAGTATCTTTCTGACTGTCTTGAAGACCACAGTTTGCAGTTTGCAAAGATAATTAAAATGATTCAATAGGGTGGTCTTAACTACACTTGACTAGAAAGCAGAACATTTTAAAAGGACAGTCACCTCTTTTAGGCATCTGTTTTACAAACCTAATGTCAGTCAAGATGTTCCAAATATATACTTTGATTTCATGGAAAACAACTCACCAATGGAATTTGCAACCCACACATTTCAGCACTGTATTACTGCATGAAAACCTGAAAGTAAAAGTAACTAGAAGCAAAAGGGGAAGTGAGTAGTTTATTTTCCATTGTCCCAGATGAGAAAAACGGTGAATAATGAACTGCATTTGCAAAACAACTTCAGCTTTAATCATCATTGTTTTCTTTTGAAGTATGTGACATTAAACTTGAAGGTGTCCTTCAACATATTTAATGACTGTATCAGAAACAGAGCTCTGAACTCAGCAGAAATTCTTTAGGTCAGGCACAGAGGGCCCCTCTTTAGGAATGCAGTTAAATCCATGCTCATAGACTCACCGACAAGGGGGGGATAAAGAGGGGAATTGCCCAGGGGCTTGATGATTTTAAAAGGGCCTGGGCCATTGGTGAAGGGATGCTTCCCTCCAGGAGGCTTGCTCCCTGTCCTGCCTCTTCCGCCCAAGGTCCCACCTGCAGTCCACCTCCACTCCGCCTCAGACCCCAGCTCCGCCCCTTCCCCCACTCTGCTCACTGCATCTCTCCCTCCTTCCCTGTTCAGGCCCCCCTCCTCTCTTCCACCCCACTTGGCCTCCCCGCTGTCACATCCCTTCTCCCTGCTCGGCCCCCCTGCCAGTGCTCACTGCGTGCATCCCTCCTCTCCCCCTCCCCGGGAAGTGGGGTTAGGAAGAGAGCAGGGGGACCAAGCAAGGGGGAAACGGACATGGCAGTAAGATGGAGGGGTTGGGGCCTGTGGTGACACCTGGGGTACAGCGGGGGTGGAGTGTGGGCAGGGCCGTGGGTGGAAGAGGTGGGACGGGAAACTAGCCTCCCCAAGGAGAAGCATCACCCGCCACCCATGGTCATGAACCTCAGCCCTCTCTTTGTAGTCAATGATTGTTCTGCCCTGGGGCATCAACTTCAGATGTGCTTAATTCCCATTGAACTAAATGGGACTTAAGCACATTTGCAAAGATAAGCACATACTTAAATGCTGTCCTGGGTAGAGATGCTTTCCTGAATCTGGGCCAAAGTCAGCACCTCCAAACTTGGTTGACTGAGGCTCCAAGTGCATCACAGACATAATTTAAACCTAAAAATACCCAGCAATCCCTGTATCCCATAGCCTACTGTCTGTTTTCTGGTCTGTGCCATCCACCATCAAGACTGGGAGGGAATAGTTATTACACTCTTATTACATAAGGTTATATCCAGTTAACAGGCTGAGCAGAAACTTCTTATTTATCCCTTCACTTACTGTGTGACTTTACTATTTATTTTTCCTCAATATTCAATTTTCAGCGCTGATTTTCTAAAGATTAAACCTTTTTCTCATTTGGACTAGAATGTGCTTTTCTGCCTGAGTAGCCACTAGCCAAGTCCAGCACACTAAAAATTCTATTACAGTCTGATTGAGCCATAGGGTACAAAAATTAAGGTCAAAACATCTTTTGTTCCATTTTATGTTCATTATAGGCTTTTCTATTTTCAGATGGACTGAACTCATTTTCTAGAAAAATCTATGACCACCACCCCTTGCCTCCCATACTCAACATCCTCTTGCAGATATGCTATCCTTTAATATCGGAAATGAAGCTAGTCAGTTACCTAGCCATTCCTCCTGTGTCTGTGAATGAGCTCCTGCTGGATTCAGACAGGCCTCTTGTCTCCATGGAAATGACTCTCTGTAATTCTGAAGAAGTGTCCTCACACAGTGAATGGGTCCTGCAAAATCAATTTTTAAAAAAGGATTTTATTCAGCCTGCAGTGCATTTGCCACTCATTAAATTCTTTTAATCACATAATAACGGGAGGACAATACTCTTCTCTCCATCAGCAAAACTACTGCAGCCAGATACAGAATGAACACATGATAAGCCTAGTTTACTAATTTTCTGGCATAGTCTTGCACTCACTTAAGTCAATGGAAGTTCTGCTACTGATGGAAGCAGACACAAAAGTTGACGTTTTATTGCTAAATATACAATTCAAAGATCATACAGAAGTTAGTGCAACAGAATGGTGTCACATATCAGTGTTACCAATTACATGAGTTCAAAAATTATGAGTCAGCATTCCACCCCTCAAAAAATCATGACATTGGCTATAAGATCATAAGATTTTAAAAATAGTGAGTGAAATCCTGTCTTTACTGAAGTCAATAGGGGTTTTGAAATTGATTTAAATGGGCCAAGATTTCATCTCACCCAATATGTTCTACATTCTTTTTAATTACCTCCTGGTTTTTCACTCCTTTAACATTATCAAGCTCTTCTCTGCAACCAAGAAGGCTAGAAACTTACTATTTTTAATGAAAGTGAGAACCTCCCATTATCACATGACTCTGTAAGATGAGGCTTTTAGAAGAACACCAAATATCATGTGACTTGCAATGACATTGAAAGAGTTGGCAACAATTGTGTACGCCCCAGTGGTGGAATTTAGTTAACTAACCTGGGTCTCTGTTCTGTGGAGAAAATGACTAGCACCAGCAGACTAAGACTATCACTTCCTCATGCAATCTGAAAAAAATTCCATTACCAAATGCTCCAGAAACTATTGGGATTCTCCCCATGTTGATGGTATTCTTATTTTCTTCCTGATACAAAGAGATAACACACATCCAACCTGATGTTGGAAAGGCTGTATAAATCTGACCCAGACCTCGTCAGATTATATATGCATAGTGATCTTAGGTACCATTACGACTATAATGTTATTATTGCAATTACTGTTCACATTATTTTTGTCTTATAAGTCTTAGAAATACTTTTCTTCAAAAAGGAGAGAGTGGAATGGGAGTTCTTATAGAAACAACTCTTAGATTCAAAAATGCAGAGTGAGAAAGGAATGTCTTCTAGAGAAACCCTACAGATGTCTAAGAAAATCAGGCCTGTATATACTGAGGGTAGAAGACAGAAGATTTCTTATTCCAGAATCAAAGGGCATATCATTCATCTTGCACAACCACAATAGACCTTTGTTTCTGAAAAGTTAGATTAAGGGTATATCTACATTGTAAACAAACCATCCTTAGCTCTGCTCAAGCTAGAGTGCTAAAAATAGAAATGTAGACATAGTAGTGTGAACAATAAGAGGCACTAACTGCCGCGATTATCATCCCATTAGGGACCATAAGTACCTACTTGTCTAGCTAGCTTGTCTTGCCACTTGTGCCACTGGGCCTATTTTTAGCTTGCTAACTAGTGCAAGTACGTCAACTTGAACTAGAAAATTACACCTTCCAGTTCTAGTGTAGACAAACCCCCAAAATGGCACATCTTCTCAGTGATGGGCATGTGATCTCAGAATGAACATCTGTTTGGAAAGTCTGGATTAGGCACTGGGCCATTTATGTTGGATGGGCATCCATAGGACCTAATTCTGATCTCATTCTACAGAGAATCCCTCCTCTGTGACTGCTCATTCTTTCAGAAGCCAGGAGGTAGAAGTGGCTGCTGAGAGAGAGAGAAAGGATAGCTGGGAGGAAGCAGGAAAAAGGCTATTGAACTGTTGCTAGGAAAAGAGCCTGCACTGGACACAGGTCAATCTTTGTGGGACAGGCAACCGTGGGTGGAAAGAAGGTGGTGAAGGAGCCAGATACTTTTGGGGGAGGAAGGGAGGCATCCATGGGTGAAGAGATATTGGAGGGAAGGGACAGCAGGCAACCATAGGGAGGAGAAAGACATGGTAGCAATTAGGGAAACAGAACAAATAAGGGAAATTTCAAGTGTGGCAGAAGAGAAGTGGGGAAGTTGAGGGAGAAACTTGTATAGAGGCAGGGAACAGAAAACGGGGAAATCAAGGGGAGCAGAAGGAGAACATCAACCAAGGGTGCAGGAGGGAAGATGGTGTCAGTGAGAGAACAAAAGTAGCAGGGAGAAGCATGGGAGCAAAAAAAGAGGCAGAAAAAGCATTAGGACTGGAGTAAAAATAGGGGGAGTTCTGGAAAGTATGAGGACAAGAGAAGTCATAGGTGGGACAAACAACATTTTTAAAAGGGCAATTTTTCAAATAAAAATTTGAAAGAAATTTTTAAAAGGGGCAGAGGGTAGTGACTACTGAAGGGTTATATATGCATTTTGTTCAACTTCAGAATTTCCTGTGCCCTTTTTCTTTTGCCCTTCTAAGAAGGACATAGAAGTATAAATCCTTGTGAATTTTAGGCTGATTGTCTCATAGCCTCCAGGCCTATGACATATTTGAACATTTGCCTTTGGCTAAATCTGTGACATCTTGGTAACTATGACTATAGCCAATGGCAATGATAACCAACTATCCAACAAAGAAATTAGGCTATCAGAGCCAGTTGTACAAATACGCCCCAGCTGCTGGCAAGCAGATGAAACAATATAACCACACAAGTCAACAACAGTGTGTGAAGCCCTTTCTTGTGGTGGGAGAAAAGGGGGGGGGGAAAAAGAGTTTTGCACATATTGGTTCTACCTGAGAAAGACAACTGATTGTAGAAAGAAAAGGAGATGAAAAAATGTAACTGAATGAAAGAGCACAAAGAAAGAGAGAGTTGTTTCCTAGTTACAGTCAAACCAAAAGTAGAGAGAGGTCAGTGGGTTTTAGGGCTTTGTCTATACACAAACTTGTAATGGTGAAGATAAATTGGAAAGAATTAACGTAAGCTACATCAATATAAGACATTTCTAAAACTATTTAAATGTCCACACAGGAGTTTGCATCAGTTTAACTAAAACTATTTATTTAAACTAGAGCAAATCTAATTTGGGGTGTAGACATGCCCTTAATGTACCTGGAGACTTAATATGAGGAGTCCCAGTAGAAAAGTCAGCAACAATTCAAAAAAATCAAAGTAAACATAGATTAAAATATTTTGGCCATGCTTTCCTGAAGACAACTAGAAATAAAACCTTATGTTCTGTCTTTATATGTCACTTACAAACCTCCTGGACAATGATCTGAAACAGCAGATTTGGCCAATCAGATTTTGCTGCAGACAGGAACAAATATCAGAGGGATTTTAATTTCAATGGTATTAGACTCTGGAAGCACTCGGACACAAAATTAACACTGAAACTAACATAACTGTGCTGGTTTATTAGTAGGAAAAAAAGCCAAGCAGGAGGTAAGACTCGCTACCAGAGAAACCTTATGTTCTAGTTAACTTGACTTGTTTTTCCTTAAAACCAATCTAATTTCCTTCTTCGACAAGATTACTGATTTAGTGGATGGGGAGAAGACGTAGACATGATTGTGACTCTGTTTGGATTCAGGGTGACCATTTATAATATTATTTAATAACAATATGACAAAACTGCAATGATTCCTAATAGATATGCCAGGTCAGGTACCATTGGAAAGGTTATAATTTGCTAAGTATGATAATATTGTTTGTGTATGTATCATCTTTGTATTGTAAGACAGGGATCTGTGCGATATATATCTGTATCCAAACTTTTGTGCTGTGCTACTGGGTCACACCCCACAGGTAAATTTTTGTCAGCATTGATGACTCATCGACAGCCATTACCTTTACAATGAGCCCAGGGAGAGAAGCCAGGAAGGCACTTATGAGTCATCAGGACACGTCTGTGGTCAAGGGGACTGCAAGTGCCTTTTCCTCCCATATGTTGTGAGCTTGTGTCTGAAACAAGCCACATGGCAGACCAGAGACTATAAAATGCAGCTTCATGATCTCCATCTTGTCTTCATCCTGCTTCCTATCTAGCTCTGGATCAACTACCAGTGGCGTACTAAAGGAGGGGGGGGCAGGTCCCCAGGCACGGGCCTGCGCGTGGGTGGGGGAGGTGCTGGGCCCACCTTTCAGGATGCACAGGGGGGCGGCTCAGCACCACCTTGCCCCCAGGCTGGGGGTGAGGCCACCCCATCCAAGCCGGTGCCGGGCTACGGGGCTGGAGCAAGAGAAGCGGGCGCCATGCGGCGGGTAAGTGTGGGCGGGGGAGTGGCGCAACCTCAATGAGCACCAGAAAGCCCCCCAAGAAAGAGGTGATAAGCAGCCCCCCAAGAGGTACAGACCCTCCCTCCCTTGGGCAGCTCTGGGGCGGTGCCATCTGGTGAGAGCCAGGGACCCCTCCTGCCCTGTGCCGGGGGAGGGGCGTGATGCCTGGGGGGACGCAAATACGGCTTAGCCCCTGGGTGCTGGAGACCCACAGTACACCACGGTCAACTACTCTACATCTGAAGCTGTGAAACAAAGGACTGAGACCCATCCAGGTAATGGATGTACACCAGAGGAGCTGTACAAACTTGTAAACTCCACAATTCTGCTGAGAATCTGATATATATGGACTTTAAAGTCATGTGTATGTACCTGATTGCTCTGACCATTTAACATCTATCTTATTTGTTTCTTTCTTTTATAATAAACTTTTAGTTTTAGTTGCAAAAGGATTGGCTGGCAGCGGTGTATTTTGGGTAAGATCCAAACTTATATTGATCTGGTAATGTGGCTGACTCTTTGGGGTCAGGAGAACATTCTGATAAAGAGAATAGAGTTTAAATAACTTCTCTCTTTACTAGACCCAGTTACTGATTGGGAGCAGAGACTGAAATGCAATAAAGAAGGCTGTGTGTTTCTTGTTGTAGCTTCTTCATAACCAGTGTGGGAAATCAGGAGCACTGTTTGTAACTGGTCAGGGAATCTAACTTCAGTGTTACCCACTAGTTTTGAGAGAATCCTTTTGCACCTGCCCTGAAAAGCTCTCCTTTTGCACCTGCCCTGACCTTGGCATTTTCAGGTGGGCTACTCTAGGCACAGATGAGTCACAATTATATAGCTTGATTTAATAAACCTTTTGACAAGCTCAGACGAGCAGATGGAAGTAGGACCAAAGAATTCTGAGGAGCTGCTGGGTGAGGAACCTGGACGGTGGAAGCATGTGACTAGTCATCCAGTAGGCTGGATGAGCAAGCAACTCAGAGAG
>ML675610.1:72618691-72641109 GCA_007922155.1 Mesoclemmys tuberculata
TATTGGTCCCTTCTGACCTATGAGTCTATGAGTCTATGAGACACAGTCCCACATGACATTCTAATAAGCAAATTAGGGAAATGTGATTCTATGAAATTACTATAAGGTGGTAGTAAAACTTGTTGAAATACCAAACTGAAAGAATAGTTATCAATCTGACTGTCAATCTGACACTGTCAATCTGAGGGATATATCTAGTGAGATCATGCAGGGGTCTGTCCTGGGTCCATTACCATTCAGTATTTTCATTAATGACTTGAATAATGGAATGGACGGCTACTTATAAAATTTGTGGATGGGATTAGTAGGACTCTGGAGGACAGGATTAGAATTCAAAACAACATCGACAAATTGGAGAATTAGTCTGAAATCAACAAGATGAAATTCAGTAGACAAGTGCAAAATACTATACATAGGAAGAAAAAATCAAATACACAACTACAAAATGGGGAATAACTGGCTAAAAGGATCTGGGGGTTATAGTGGATCTCAAATTGAATATAAGTCAACAATGTGATGCAATTGTGAAAAAGGCTAATATCGTTCCGGGATATATGAATAGGAGTGTGGTATTTAAGACATGGGAGGTCTTACTCTACTCAGCACTGATGGGGCCTTGGGTAGAGAATTGAGTCCAATTCTAGATACTTTAAGAAAGATGTGGACAAACGGGGGCGAGTCCAAAGAAGATCAATAAACATGATAAAAGGTCTAGAAAACTTGACCTATGTATGAGAAAAGGTTAAACAAAATGGGCATAGTAGTTTTGAGAAAAGACAACTGAGGGGAGACCTGATAACAGTCTTCAGGTATGTTAAAGGCTGTTATAAAGAGAATTGTGATCAGTTGTTTTCCATGTCCACGGAAGGTAGAACAAGAAGTAATTGGCTTAATCGGCAGCAAAGGAGATGTATGTTAGATATTAGGAAACAATTATTAACTATCATGATAATTAAATACTAGAATAGTCTTCCAAGGGAGGTTGTGGAATCCTCTCATTGAAGGTTTTTAAGAACAGGTTAGACAAACATCCGCCAGGGATGGTTGAGGTATACTTGGTCCTTCCTCATTGCAGAAGGCTAGACTAGATGACCTTTTGAGGTTCCTTCCAGTCCTATGTTTCTATGATTTCCATGAAAACTCTCTAACCCCAACTTTCTGTGTTCTGATGCCAGCACAGCTGTATCTACATACTTGCTAGTGTTAGGTAAGGAGTTAAGCAAGCAGCTGATGAAGTCCCACTCTGTAAGACAAGTATCTATTGTGAAAGCCTTCTGGTCCATGGCTGCCTCTTGAGTACACTGTAGTCCTCTCAGAAACTGAAAATCCGGAGTCCATTGCCTCCCCCCAGCAAGATTGAGACTCTGAAGTTTCAGCAGGGGAATACGAAACTACCCACCCAGTTGCTAGTGTTAGCTACAGGGATTATATTAAACCAGATCTTCATCAGCTGCGCGAGTTCTGTGTTTGAGTCTGAGTGTTGACTTTGGTCTATAAAAATATATATTTTGAGTCCTGGCTCTTTGATAGATCAACTGTTCAGCTCGTTGAAATCAGATGGCACACTCAGGTTTACAGTCACCAGATTTAATCACCAAGGATCCAACCCAGTGCTCACTGAAATCAATGGAATGACTCCCATTGATTCAGTGGACATTGGGTTAGATCCCCCCATGACCAGGTATTCTTAGGAAAGGGTCCTTGACTCTAGAATTTACAACCTCTGCTGCTCCATCAGAGCCAGAATCTGCTTCACTTCAGGAAAAGGAACAAAGCCCATCTCTTTCTTCAGCCTTTGGCTAAGGGGCTGGTGCTGTGGCGGAATAGATGACACTGTCATTGTGTTTTGGGAGGTCTTGTTTTTCGTTCTTGGTGCTTGACTTTTGTTTTAAAAGGGTCATGTACTGTATTAAGTTGTGTACATGCCCTGATATTTTTGCAATTGGTCTTATTTTATCAATAAATATATGCTCTGTACGTGTATAACGTGGACGTGTAACTTAGGGAAAACAGAACCCTGGTGAGACAACTGTACTGAAGCGATCACATTCCAAGTAATGGGTTCCATACATTTGCAAGTAGATTAAAAAATAACCTTACAAATGTATCAGATATCTTGTTTTTGAAAGTGGCATTCTCTCAATCACGCTCCCCGTCACAATTCTAAGTTACAGAGACCAAACTCTCACTGTAAATTGTGTGGGGCAGAAACTACCTCTCTTCCAGTACTGACAATTCTCACTACATTTTATGTTTATCTTAAAGCCCAAGCTTTTGGAGTCCTGTTATTACACAAAAATCTCAGTTTTCAATTTCTTAAAGTATATTTTTAGTCTCCGTAGTTTGGAGAAAGGTTTGAAAATGTGTACTTAAAGGCTTAAAAATGAGAAGGCAAACAAAAATACCCCATCCTTGTTTGTTTTATTAAAATCTTATGATTCTTAAACTATTCTCATGATTTCTGAGAGGCTTGACTCCTGATTTGTGACTGTTTGGAGTTGGCATTGTTGTCCTTATAACTTCTGTACTACATATATCATGTCAGTGCCCAAAAATAAATCATAATTAATATGACTGACAGCAGGGTGCTGATGGTGGCGTTTCTGTCCGGTGGGGAAATGTGCTGCAGATTGGGATTTTTAAACTAGTTTGGTCTATTTGGGGATTAGGCCCCAACTAAGCAAAAGAACCCTATTCATGATCTGATAGAACTCACGTCCTCCTATCCTTGGGATCTTGAAAACAGCAAAACAAGGACAGCTGCCTTCAGAAAGGCAGGTTGCAACCAACTCAGGCTGAGTTTACACTGACAGCAGCAAATTCTCCACTGACAGATCGATTGCTCTGGATCGACTGAGCGGTTTGTGTAGATGCGCTCAGTCGATCCAGCAAGCGACACAGGAAAACCACCCTGGTAAGTGGCGTAGCGCTGCGTTGAAGGGAACGCAGCGCAGTGTGGACAGCGCGCGGAGCGGACGGCGCAAAGTCGATGGGAGATACGCAACTGATTTACATCACCTGCATATTTCCCGTCGTCTGCTGCTGAATCCCAAAGATAAGTGTAGACCGGGCCTCAGAGAAATAGTAGGCAAGCTCCCATGGAGAGACCAATTAGAAAGAAAAGGAATCAAAGGGACCTGTCAGTTCCTAAAAGGTGTAATACTAGAGGCTCAATATCAAGTTACTCCAATGCAGAGGATAAGAAAAGCCACAAGAAACCAACATGGCTGCACAAGTTGCTTTTTAGCTATCAAAAACCAAAAACATGCAGGAAATGGAAGGAGGCGCTTGTCACCAAGGAAGTATACACAGGAATAGCATGAGCTTGTGGGGACAAAATCAGGCAAGACAAGACAAGGAATGAATGACAACTGGCAAGAAATGTTAGCGACAAAAAGAAGGGCTTCTACAAATAAGTCAGACAAAAAAGGAAGTTCAGGGATGTTGTGGGTCCGCCGCTCAATGAAGATGGTGAGCTAGTAATGCAAGATGATAAGAAGGCAGCACTGCTCAATGACGACTTTGCCTCAGTCGTCACACAAAAAATAGAATGTGATTGGATGACTAGCGAAGTTATCACAGACAATAAAATGGAAGGGATGCAGATCAGGATACGTAAAGAACACGTTGCAGATCTTCTAACTAATTTGAATGAATTCAAGTCAAGAGGGCCTGATTCTAATCACCCGAGGGTGCTGAAGCAATTATCTAATTCAGAGCCACTGACAATAATATTTGCAAACTCCTGAATGACAGGAGAGGTCCCAGAAGACTGAAAAAGTGCTAACTTATCACCCATCCTTTAAATGGGGGAAAAGGAGGAGCCAAGGAACTATAGACCAGTCAGCCTGACCTTGATACTTGGGAAGCTTCTAGAGCAATGTATAAAACATTCAATTTGCAAATATCTGGAGGATGAAGAGTTGATCACTAGCAGCTATCATGGATTCACCAAGGACAAATCATGCCAATTCAGCTTGATTTCCTTCTTTGACAAGGTAACTGTTTTGGTAGGTGGGGGGAATGCAGTGGACATAATATACCTGGATTTTAGCAAGGCTTTTTGACACAGTCCTACATGGCATTCTCATAAGTCAGCTGAAGAAATGAGGGCTTGGTAGAACTGCCATTAAGTGGATATATAACTGGTTAAAAACAGCAAACAAAGAGTAACTGTTTATGGGGTAGTCTCAAGTGGGGTTCCATAGGATCTGTTCTGGGTCTGGTGTTATTTAGCATCTTTATTATTGACCTGGATGTAGGAATAGAGAGCATACTGATTAACTTTGCAGATGACACAAAATTAGGAGGAGAACAGAGCTAAAATTCAAAGGGATCTTGATAAATTGAAGAACAGGGCTATAGACAACAAAATGAAATTCAACAAAGATGAAGGTAAGGAGCTACACTTAGAGAAGAAAAAACAAATGCACAGATATAGAATAGGGAATAATTGGCTTGGCAGCAGCATTGCTGAGAAGAATCTGGGAGTTGTGGTGGATCATAACCTCAAAATGAATCAACAACAAGATGCTGTTGCAAAGAAAGAAAATGCAATTTTGGGGTTGCATTAACAGAGGCATAGTACGCAAGTCACAGGATCATTCTACTCAGTGCTGGTTAGGCCTCAGCTGGGGTACTGAGTCCAATTTTGGTCACCACAGTATAGAAAGGATGTAGAGAAACTGGAAAGAATCCAGAGGCAAGTGACAAAGAGGATCAAAGGGATGGAATGCAAGCCATCTGATCAAAGGCTGAAAGAACTGGGTGTATTTAGTTGGAAAAAAGGAGATTAAGAGGAGACATGACAGAGGTATTCAAATACTTGAAAGTCTGCCATGAAAAAGATGGAGAAAAATTGTTCTCTCTTGCCACAGGGGCAGGACAAAAGGCAATGGATTTAAACTACAGCATAGCAGATTTAGATTAAATCTCAGGAAAAACTTCCTAACTGTAAGAACAGTAGGACAATGGAACAAACTCCATAAGGAAGCCATGGACGCTCTTTCACTGGAGGTTTTCAGAAAGAGGCTGGATGGCTGTCTGTCTTGGATGTTTAGATACAACAAATCCTGCATCTTGACAAGGGGTTAGACTAGATGACCACTGTGGTCCCATATAACTATATGGTTCTATGATTGTCTGACTCAGAAAAACACTTAAGCACACACTTGAATCCCACTGACTTTAATGGGACCTAAGCATGTGCTTAAATGCTTCACTGAACAGGCATGAACTTTAGCACGTACTTAATTGTGGCCTAAATGGGAATTGTGGTAAAGTGAAAGGGAAGAACAAATGCCACTGCTTTGGCTAACATATGTTTTACAGTTTCTACTGCATTGTGGTTTGAATGTATGTCAAGAATGCCTAGTGCTCTGAATAGGCACCTTTTGGTGTGGAATTTATTTTAGATCAAAACTGAAGTAAACAAACAAACAAACAAGAGTTCTGCCTGCAAAAGGAAAGCGGTTTAGGTTCATGATCAGCAACTAAGCAGCACTGTCACAATGCAGAAAGGGAAGGTAATGCCATCTTCCTCCCTCCTCTCCCCGCCAAAAAAAAAAAAAATCAAACTCTCAACAGATTTATAAATACAGAAAAGCTAAGGAGACACACACATTCTTTCAGAGCTTTCTGCTGAGGACTTTGACATTTTAATTCAGGCAAATTGTTAAGAACAATAAAGAAGGGAAGCAAACATCCAGGTTAGAAAAAGCGAGAGGGAAAATGTTGATAAAGAACTTAGGTCTGATCTATGCCTAAAATTTAGGCTGACATAGCAACATGGTCAGGGAAACCAGCGTGGCTGCTTTGAAAACGGAGTTAAACTGACCTAAGCCCTGGTGTAGACACCACTAGGTTAACAGAAGAATTCTTCTGGCAGCCTTGGCACCGTCTCTCAGTGGGGTGATTTACTAGAGAGAGAAAAACCCCTCCAGTCACCCTTGCAAGTGTCTACGCTACAGTGGCATAGCTGCAGCGCCACAGCTATGACCCTAAAGACCTATAGTTTGGGTAAACGCTTACTCTGAGTATGGGGGGTGAGAGGAATTGGCCTGGGAAGTCCAACCCCTGCCCTCCTAGTGCAGGGAAGAGCCTTGGAAAACAAAATGAGAACTTGATAAGCCATCCCCTACAATCTGGGCTGGGATTAAGGAGCAGGACACGTCTGTTTGTAAGGCCTTCAGCAGCAAGGAGAGGATAGCAGAGGGACAGTTGGAAAGATGACCTGGGTGGGAAGGTGCACTAGTCAGATCTCTTCTTCTACTTCATGTTCCAACCTCTCTGTTTAGGCGGCCTAGTTATTTTCTGTCTCTATCTCCTCAGTACACTGCTGGGAGTCTAGTCCTCCTACTATTGCCTCAGACTGGAGAATGAGAGATATAAGAGAACTGGAGATGTGGATTTCTGCTTGTCTCTGATAATGACTCATGGAGGCTTATAACAAAAGCCTTAATGTGGGTTTGAGGTCAGGACCACCTTTTGAGATCTGTGAAAAACAACAATTTAAACAATGGTGCATTACTACACATAAGCTCCCAAAATTCCCCATTCACCCACTCTCTTTCCACAATTCCAAACTTTCTGAAATTTTCCCTAAACACATGGCCTGTAAGCTATATTTCCCATTTTCATTTAAATCATACTGGTAATGTTTTTGCAAAACATTGCACGAGCTTCATGGAATGCTTCACTGTTATCAAAAAATTCACAAGTTTGTCTCATTGTTGCTTAGAATTAGATTCTAATTCACGGCCAGACTAAGCCAAATTACTTTGTCTCTTAATAAATATGTCTCACTGAGTGTATATATCATTTTAGACTGCTGACTGATGTTACAAGGGTATTTTATATTTTCTAGCAAACATCTTACAACTCTTCTCTCTCTCTGTCTTTCACACACACACGAAAATGTAATATCTTTAATGCACCATCTCTTTTAAAGAGAGATTACAACTTTTTTACTCATCTGTAAATTCCTGTAATTAATGTTGGCCACAGCAAACAGAATGTTCAAAATAAGTCTTTCCAGGATTACCATCATCCTGATAGAGTGCAGCCCCGTTAGCTGTCATAATTCAGTCTTTACCTCAGATGGTGTCATTGAATGCAGTGCCTCAGTTATCATTTAAACCTTTTGAAAAATGCACTCACCACAGCATCAGTAATTTTGTTCTGCAAACTGTCAATCAGCGCTACCCTTTACTAAAAGGACACAGAGGAAAGAGGGAAAGAAAGACCCTTGCTTTCAGCCACACTTTCTTTGTTTTCCAGAGATGTCACTGTGCACGGATGCAAACCAGTGCTCAGATCTGCGGTCATGGCAACTGGAGATCTCCCCAAATGATGACATTGTGCAGTATCTCTAGGTCAAATAGCCCATTCTGAATGGAATAAAGGCAATTCTGCTTTCACTATGTAGCTGTGTACAGACATAGCCCACGTGCAGGAGGAAGGTGCCCAGGCTCTACAGAAGGAAAAGACAGTGGACCCCAGAAGGGGAAAGTGGGTGTGGCCAGGCTCCCTGCTTGTTACTCATTATCCCAGGCCCAACATTCACACAAGTCCAGTCAGGCTAATGTGTTTCTCCTGTCTTAGACTCAGAGCACAAATAATAAGCAATACACAGTGATTGGTCTTAAGAAGAGGCAAGCTTGGTTGAGAAGCTTGGTGGCATCAAAGCACAAACTATCAAATCAAGCACAAACCAAGCCATATTTTGGGCTACTGTAAATGCACTGCAGAACTTTCACGGTAAATTCTGCTCTCCCTCTTCTCCCTGCAGGCACAGGGCTTGTCAAGACTGAGGAAATGAGTGCTACAGTAGTCCCTCTCTATATCGCGGTTCACTTATCAAGGCCTCACTGTATCGCGGGATTTTTTAAAATATTATATTTAATTATTTATCGCGGATTTTTCGCTATATCGCGGGATTTTGCGGTACTGTAGACGCAGTCATGATATCCAACCGGATATCACTGCGGAGAGTGTGCCCTGCGATGCTGAGTCTCCCCCTCTGCCGAAATTGACAAGGCAGCGTCAATTTCACAGTGGAGAGCAGTTCCTACTTGGTGGATTTTCACCTATCGCGGGGGTCTAGGAACGTAATACCCGCAATAAGTGAGGGATCACTGTATTTCATAACACATTAACTCATTTCCTAATATCTTATAAACACCATGCAGCCTCCAAGTCTATAGAGAGCCCTGAGAAAGGCAGCTTGTACAGTTCCACTGTACAGGGAGAAGATTTGAGGAGCTTGCAAAGCAACACAGCATTCCTATGAGCATGCAGCCATGTAAGGGACTTCTTTTGCCCCAGACTGCAGAGATGATTGAGAGATGACCAGTCATTGGAGCCAGTGGATTTTCAACTATGCAGATTCAACAGCCGTTCCCCCTGGGGAAGCAGTAGCATGGCATGGAGAGAGGACCCCTTCTCCTCCAACACCTCTAAGTCATCCCAGTACACAGCACAAAAATTTGAGTAGTACTCTTGTGAACAGGATTTGGCTTTCCTTGAGCACTTCCAATTCCCACTGAAGAGAATAATATTGCTATCCAAGAAATGCAGGATTTAACTCCAGAAGCAGAAGCAATAGTAACTTTCCTACTGTTGTGCCTTTTGCTCATTACAGCTAAGTGTTGAAACTCAGTTAACATCACTGGATCAAAGACTGTGAGGGCAAGCACTCCCATAATGCATTGCTCTACGGGATTGCCTCAAAATATGCATCAATTTCAGTCCTCTTGACTGTGATAAAAAGAATATGTTACCTGCTAAAGCCATTTTCAATTCTTTCAATGTCTTCATCAGTGGTCCTAACAGCCAGCCTGTGAATAGCAGGGTAGGAGTGCTGCGTGTTGATTTTAGCCATTTTGCTTTACATATCAGCATCCAAATGACAGCTAAAACACAAAAATAACATATTGTAAAGGCTGCAATAGAGATAAAATTGTGCTAAATATTTAAAAAGTGATTTATTAAAAAAGAAAAATCTATTAGTAGTTTGTAAAATGGCCAGTGATACTTATAAATGTAGTGTGACCATTGCTTGGTACATTGAAACTAGACAAGGCAAAACATTAGTTAATGTCAACAGAGAAAATTCTGCATTGGCAGAAAAAAGAGCTAGATGATTTAATAGACCTTTTCAGCCTTTACGAATACTTACTAACAGCCATAGTTTATATGCTAAAATTGCATTACAAAAATCTTGTTAACAGAACATTCAGATTGCAAAATCAAGAAAAAAAATGTTAGGTAATCCCTGAATTAAGGTTACCGGTACAATCTGAATTTGGCTCCCTTGTGCATTATGACACAATCTTTAATTACATGCTCACATATTTTTTCCACAGGACCCCTGCCTCATTCGGTGCACAGGATGGACAGTGCTCATTGAATGGGTAGATAGCCAATGCTTCTTTTTTATCCTCATCACTCAACATGTGGCTCCATACATTATTTACGATTCACAATCCAAACCCAGCACTGACTGAAAAATTATTAATTTCCTTATGGGCCTTTCCATGGTGTCCTCACTGTAGTGTCTTAGCCCCTGATCCTCAGATATATTTAGACACCTAATTCCCATTGAAAAACCAATGGGAGTTAGGTACCTAAATACATTTAGGGATGGAGGCACACACTTTGCTGCTTGGTTTCATAGATATTTGCTAGATAGCAAAGGAATATTGAGACTCTGGACTCCTGGATTCATTCATCAGATTCCAGAAGGGAATATTCTATAATAGTTACAGACTCTTCTGCCCCCACCCATCCCCCCTCCCCAACCTTTCTGCATGCCTTCCAGCTCCTATTCCTCCTTCCCTCTGCAACCTCTGCCCCTGTCTCCTATTTCTAATCCCTCAATTAATGTACCACACAGACACATGCTCTTATCCTACCCCATTCCTGGCTCCTGCCCCTGGCTCCAGTGCCCACTACAGTTTCCCTCCCTCGCCTCCAGACCCTGCCTTCTGCTCCCCTCTTTCCAATGGGCTCCTGCCCCTGCCCCCCAACCTTCCATCTCCTCTCCTACCCCACTCAGCATCTCTCTGCATCCCGCTCAAATTACTTCCTCCTTCACCACCACAATGTCTGGGAAGCAGCAGGGAGAGCACTGAGAGCACGGAAGGAACATTGTCCCTGCTCTACCAGCGCCTAGCACCACCATAGCCTCTGGCAGCCAGGAGTAGTAATTGCAGGGAAAGGTCGGCTCAACTTCTGCAGCCTTCAGACAGAGCATCCTCAGTCATTCTATAGTTATAGCACATGCACTGTCGGGTTAGGCTGTAGGAGCTGTGAGGAGATGGAGACAGGATCTTTGGGGAATTTAGCTGCCAAACTCTAACATCTCTACTGAGTATGTGCAACTGAGATTTTTAGGAGGCCCTATAATTTGGCCAAATTATAACAGGAATGGCAAAAGACATATTCCTGACACAACTGCCCCACTGCCCAGCTTCAAGCCCTTTTCAGAAGAGGTTGTGCTAAAATTATGAAGCCTTCAGGATTCAAACAGTTTCATAAATTAACCAGCAAGCTCAATACTAAAAAAAAAAAAAAACTCCATAAATAACTCACCATCATGAAAATATTCACAAATCAGTTTTTGTATTATTTGACCATTTCAAGCATATACACACATGCACAGAATCATGGATATGACATGCACATGGATAGACATATGACATGCACATGGATAGACATATGAAGACACAGTTCTGATCATTTGTTTGTTATATTATTTAATTTGTCTCAATTGCAAGAGTTCTGGGAACAGCCATTTCTCAATGCATTAATTTGTGATTAATTTGAGCTGGTGAAAAAAGGTTACCCTCCTTACAAACACTCCTGTTGTCATCAGTGATTGCTTCACAGTTCAGTTTACTAAGGGTATGTCTATACTGATGGAAGCAAAGTCGCTGTCATCAGATCGATCTTTCTGGATCGACTGAGCAGTCAGTGCAAACCCACCCAATCAATCAGGAAGTCGACACGGGTAATCTACCTCCCCAGGTGGCGTAGTGCTGGGTCGATGGAAACACTGCTCCCATCGGCACAGTGCTGTGAAGACACCGCCCAGAAGGGAATCGCAACAGTCAACGGAGTTATGCAAGCTACTCTTTGTCAACTGCCACCAAATTTCCAGGTTAAGTGTAGACCAGGGCTAAGATATGCAGCTCAATTCTGTAATTTATGTTCTGCCACTCTGTGATGATTTTCAGGTATGGGGTCATGACCCCTAAGCGGGCTACAAGGAAGAGGTCATGGTGTCAGAGTCAAAAATCTCTCCATTGAAAAACAAAACAGCATGCCTATTTGCAGGCAAATTGTTGGACAAAGAGGGAGAATAGCGCAGAGAATGAAAAAATTGTTTCCTCCTGCTGATGATCTGCTTCTGCAGCCTCTCTAGCACCTGTTATTCATTCCCATCTCCTTGCACTGTACTAGGCTCCAGAAAAGGCATCTTTTAAGGACAGTGGGGTCAGCAGCCTGGATTCTGCTGCTGTGTATGGCCCCGCTGCTTTCAGGACTAAGCCACTTTCTTTAAGTAGCTTCTTACACAAAAGCAGAGCACTTCAGGGGAGTGAAGTAAGCTAAACTGACACCCTTTCATCCAGTAGCTCCTAGCACCCTCCAGACCCCCTATGCCATTTTTAATTTTGCTCTAGTTTAATTTTTTTTAAATGGGTGAAGGGAAAACAGAATGGGTCACAAGATTAGTAATAAATTGAGTTACACTGCCTTTTATCTCCAAGGATCTCTTCACTAGAAAATGACATGGTTAGGATACAATCTTGAAGCGTTATGATAACTAATATGGCATTGACCATGACTTTGCAGTTGATATTTACCACCACCCAGTTGGCATAATGACAAATCTGACTTATCCATCTACACTGGCTGCAAAGTCCTGGTCAACATAATTTAAAATTCAATAAGTCAACAACCCCAAAAGGTATACATCAGAGAGTGCTGATGGAGCATAAGTGGAAGTTGCTAACAATAATAAGCAATATCATTTAAAAAAAGCCACCCAAAGATTAGAAAGTAACAAAATGTTATATTTTAAAGGGGGCTGTGACCCAGGACCTGTAAGCTGTACATTTATTCCAGGTAAATTGGTTGAAACAACAATTAAAAATAGAACAAACACCACCTGAAATTAGTCTGGTTTCTGCAAAAGAAAATTATTTCTTACTTGTCAATAAAGTAGTAGATAACGGAGAACAGTTGATATAATTATTTAGAACTTCCAGAAGGCTTTGTCCCACAGAGGAAGCTACTAAATAAACTAAGTAAGCAGGGAATCAGAAGCAAAGCATTGTTATGGATCAACAATTGATGAGGAGGCAGAAAGCAAAGATTAGGATTAGCTGGTCAATTTTCATCACCAGAGTGCCTCCAGGTTTTGTACTAGATCCCATGTTGTTTAATATATTTATGAATGGTCTAGAAAGGGTGGTGAGTAGTGAGACAGCAAAATCTGCAGATGACACTAAGTTATTTAAGCAAAGAGGACTGTGAGAAACTTCAGGGAGGCCTAAGTACACTAGGTGAATGGGCAACACTATGATAAATGAAATTCAATGTTGATAAATGCAAAGTAACATACATTGGATGGGAAAACTATTCACATGCCCTCAAGCGTTCTAAATTAACTGTTTCAACTCAGGAAAGGGATCTGTGCATCACTATAGACAGCTCAATGAAGACCTCTGCTCAATGCACAGCTTTGGTCAAAAAAGCTAACAAGATATTAGGATTCACAAAGAATACTGTAAAAACTTTATATAAATCAGTTGTGCCACCTCATCTGGAAAACTGTGTGCTGTATTTCACCGCATCTCAAAAAGGATATTGCAGAACTAGACAGAGGTTCAGAGAAGAGTGACAAGAATGATCAAGGGCATGGAAAACATATTGAGAGATTCAAAAGATGAGTTCCAGAGGGGTAGCCATATTAGTTTTCAGCAAAACAACGAGAGTTCTGTGGCACCTTAAAGCAAATAAATAAGTAACAGAAAATAAAGTTGTAACAGTGTATGATCAGATAGCCAGTAACTTAATTATAGTGATTGATCCTGCAAACCCTTGCTTCTGAGAAGCAATTATTCACGAAAATTCCTATGACAGTGTGAGGGAGGGCTACTCAGATGAGTAACGGATGTATGATTGTGCCACAAGATATTACAAAATGCATTTTGATACAGCAAATGTATATAATTATGCTTATGTATTAGAAAAGAAGAGACAACTTCCTGACATGCAGTCCTTACTCCCGTAAGTAATTCTTATTCCCATGAATAGGCTCATTTAAATCAATGGGACTACTCACATGACACAGTTGCATAAGATTAGGCCTATGGCAATGACTGTACTTCAAGCATAACAGGAAATATAGTATTGCCTCTTTATAAATCCATGGTACACCCACATCTTGAATACTGTGTGCAGATCTGGTCACCCCATCTCAAAAAAGAAATATTGGAATTGGAAAAGGTACAGAAAAGGGCAACCAAAATGATTAAGGATGTAGAAAAGCTTCCATATGAGGAGAGATTAATAAGACTGGAATTTTTCAGCTTGGAAAAGAAATGACTAAGGGGGGATATGATAGAGGTCTATAAAATCATGACTGGTGTGGAGAAAGTAAACAAGAAACTGTTATTTACTCCAGCTCATAACACAAGAATTAGGGGTTACCAAATGAAATTAATAGCCAGCAAGTTTAAAACGAACAAAAGGAAGTAATTCTTCATATAACGCACAGTCTACCTGTGGAACTCCTTGCAAGAGGATGTTGTGAAGGCCAAGACTATAACGGGGTTCAAAAAAGAAGTAGATAAATTCATGGAAGATAGGTCCATCAATGGCTACTAGCCAGGATAGGCAGGGATTGTTGTTTGCCACAGGCTAGGAATGGCTGTCAGGATGGTCAGCTTGATGATTACCTGTTCTATTCATTCCCTCTGAAGAACCTGGCATTAGCCACTGTTGGAATAGAGGGTACCCAGTAAGGCCATTTTTATGTTCAAGGACATTTTTTTGCTCTTAAACGTGTAAGGTTCATGTGTTCTTAGGAGATTGATTTCCATATTTCGTTTTCTCTTTTGAGATCTGATCAGTATTTTAGAGTTCTAAAATCTTTAAAAGAATTGAAAATTTAAACGTAATTTACTCCCAGCTGTATAGAATGAAAGTCCCACGCAGGGAAAGAGGATAGACTATAACCCTCCTATAAACTAATTAATGATGAACTAATCTTGCTGTTACCCTGTGCTAGGACTAAATACATTCCTATTTTCCCATCTCCTTTCCCTGTATCTTCCACCTAAAGACAAGCAGTAAAAGCTTGAGGCCAAATCCTGCTTCCACTGAAGTCATTGGAAGTTTTGCCACTGATTTCAATGGCAGAACCATTGCCCTTATCTATCCCCGTAGGCTGACTGTCCACTCCCTTGTACCCAGTGAAGTCATTTACAGCTAGGTAAATGTGAGTGTTAAGTGGATATAAACCACTTCCAGATCAGAATGGTAGCATAGTACACCTGCTTTGCTGAGATGTAAATGACTACATGAGGTACAAAGCAGCAGTGAATCAGGTCTGCATTATAAAGTATGAAAATATTGCAAACAGTTGTATACCTATATAGGAACAAAGCTAGTCCTACTGAAATCAATAGGAAAACTCCAGCTGACCTCAATGGGACCAGATTTTGGCCTGTATCTGTCTGTCTGTCTGTCTGTCTTAGATCTTTGTAAACATCCAACACCAGTACGTAAGTATTTTAAGCACCATGTGCAGATTTAGTCACTGAAATATCCTGTCTCTTCAGGGCCCTTTCCACTTTGAGTACTGAAAGCTAGAAGAGTAGTGCCAAATCATCAAACTTGGGCAACTATGATAAATCCATATTTAGACACTTAAAATAGGTATTTAGCCAGTAGGTGGTTAAAATGACTAAATGTGTATTTAGTCCCTCAAATCAAAATCTAGCTGCCTATCTTTAGGCACCCAAGTTTAAAAATTGGGCCCTCAATGTACTGCTGTAATTTTAAAATATTCAGAATTCTGGGATTTGTCTTTAAGCACAGTATGTCATGGAAAACGTTTGTGGCCCAGGTGTCAATACTTTTCAATAGAAGCAAAGCATTTCCCAGTGTCAAACAACAAACAGACTCTTCTAACTGAAACAACCCTAACTCTTGTAAGTCTGACATCTTTAACAACAATGTAAGCGGTATTTTTACTCTATTTTGGAAACTAATTTAACATTTATCTCTTCAAAATTAATTCTGGTAATCTGAAAGGGTTGAATAATAATTGCACTTCTTAGAATGTTACTTGTGCATATATTAATCGTTAAGATTGAAACTAGGACTAAAAGGGAAATTTATATCATCCTACTAAAAATACAATGAATTATATATAGAGAGAGCTGTTTATTTCACATGCAAATAATTTAAGTACTTTTTAATCCTTCTTGCTTTTAGATTTGAACAGCTACTAATTTGTTGTTTGACATTAATGAACATAACAAAAGGTACATTTTATGTAAGAGTGAATCAAGTGTTTGACAACAAATATAGATTCAGATGAGATTTGATGATTTCAGATTCTGATAGTATCTTTTCATTTGGAAGAAAAGATTTTGCTCCTCTATCTGTATAAATGTAACCAATAGAGACTTGGGCCTCATTCACGACTGTTTTACAGGATCATCTTTTTTATTTGTATTTCTACAATGCCTAGCAAAATGTAGCTCTGGTCCATGAGGGGGACTCCTAAGCACTAACGCAATACAAATAAATAATAATTTTACACAAGTGTATCGCTATTGAAATCCAGGAATTAATGTGATCCTGAATCAAGTCAATACAGTTTTGGTATGTCCCAACTTCACATATACCGGTAATCAAAATTCAGACAGGTGAAATTCAGACAAGACAAAAAAGCCTGCTAAATAAAAAAATTAACTTTTCATGGTATTTTATATTAAATAAAAATATGTCTCCTTACTCACCTCTAGACCTAATTCTCATTTACACTGATGCCACTTTATACCACTCTAGTAGTGCAAACTTAAAACAGAAGAAAAATATATACACTTTAAGGCCCTTCTACAGTTCTAGAGTGGCACAAGGTGGCCTTAGTGTAGATGAGAATAAGGCCCGCTATAATTAAACAGTGTTCCTCATCTTATTGAAAAGTACACATGGTCATATAAATTATGAAGTTTTAAACTAAAATATAAGTGTAATAAATAGTTTTAATTGAATATAATTTTTTACCATCTAAGCAGAAGCTGCAGATACCAATTCTGTTTTCAGCTTCAGTAGTGTTAATATGGAGAAACTCTGTTGACCTGATTTACATCAGAATAAATTAGATCAGAATTTGGCTCATAGTTTCACCACTAAAGTCCAAAACTTTGGCTGTTTCGGGTAAAATTCTTACTTACTCAAAGTGCCAATGATATCGCTGTTGGGAATAAAATGTATTACTGAACTTAGAAACAACTGAAAGTTGAGTATACTGCACATATCCTTCCATTACTACAGTTGAAAAAGGATAAGAATAATATAGTTTACATTTACCCAATGAATATTTAAAACAGTCTCCTTTTGTAACTGTGAGAAATATGTCACCCTGGGGAGGGCTTGTTATGAACTCTGCTCTTCTAGAAATTTAATAACAAAAAATTGTTGTAACACTATAGTTTCAATACATCCATCTGACATCAACAGGAGTTTTACTGGAGTGAATAAGATCAAACTCTTTACATAAGAATTTCATATTCCAAAAGCTGTTATATTTAGATTATCAGAACTGTGTGCAGAAAAACGGCACAATTTTTATTCAGCTTTCAAGGTGGAGTGTTTATCATTGTCATAAAAAGAAGGCAGTTTTACCAACTACACAAATGCAAGCCTACTATTTCCTCCCCATTGTAAACATTAAGATAAATAACAAATAAGAGATTTTTTGTAAATATTTGACTTATTATCCTAGTAGCAGTTATGCTATGCACAGATTTACCTACATCATTTACAGAAGAAAGGCTTCAATCCTTGAACAGCAAGTCTCTCAGCTACCTCTCTGATAAGTCTTTTATACCTTGGCATTTGACCTCCATGTAATTATCCTTGTTACAACATCACTTCATAATAGCTGGATTGAAACGGCTGACTATCCAAAAATACAACTGAAGGCCTGATTTCACGGGCCTTATTGGGTCTGATTCGAGTAAACATACCCACCCTCCCCAACATGCAAGACCAGGATCCACTAAGTGACCTGACCTAAACGCCTATGCCATGCCATTCATGAGGGAGAGTGTCAAGGAAGTTTGGTCCCTCAGAGAAAGGATGGATAATGGTCCTGAGTCTCCACTCTTTTACAGTGGGTTTATAACAGTATAATATGTCCATTGAAATAATGGATTTACACTGGCATAAAACCAGTGTAATGGAGTACTGAATCAACCAAGCCTGATGTGATTAAACTGGTGTTTAAGGGGAATAATGGATGGAAGTTCCTTATTAAACAGGAGAGAGAGGGAACCTGCGCTGTGTCCAAGTCATGGTTGTGGAAACTAATGTCCGTGTAAATAAATGGAGAATTTTGATTTAATTATACTTTGCACAGGTGTAAACGACCACACAAGGTACAAGCCAGTGGGGACCAGGTCCATGTTTCTCCACAGTGGCTCAAGTTATTACCTGACAGAATTCCCAGTCAACACAAAACAGCTGCTATTCCATAGCACTGAAGTGTGTGCTGAACAATACGGAACATACAAACTGGTATGAGCCTCTACAATCTGGAAGACACCTGCAGCCTCAGATTTGTCACCTTAGTCTGAACTAATCATGGCCCTTACTTTAACAGAATTTGCATTGGCCTGAGTGTGTAGTTTACCTCTCTCTCTCATATATTCCAGCTTCAAAAAGAGTTTTATCTGCAAAAGAACTGTAAAAGTGGGCCCTCAGAGTGACAATATAGGAAGGTGAACCTTTTCCGTCAAGCTCCATTATTGTTGAATTCTCTATCCCTGACTCAAGACTTTTTTTATTTTCACTTTAATTTTGCTTTGTTGTTGTCACGGCTTTGATTGTTATTTTAATGCAGGTATGACGGGAATTTCCTCATGGTTTTGTTCAGTGGTGCTTTTAGTGGAATATTATAGCATGCAGCTTTGTTTTTCATAATCATTTTTTGTTTGAAATCTTTGTAGCCTTGTTCAGGCCATTTGTGCAATGGGCTTCAAGAAATTTAAACTATTATAATATTCAGCATGCTATTCCACTATGCAAAATGCTTGGCTCCCAGGAGTGGAATTAGCATGAAGGAGATGAACTAGAAGAGAATGAAAGTATCCTGTGTTGTGTTGCTTAGAAAACAATACATTTAGGCCCCAATCCTGAAGTGAAAACCATGAGGGCAGTCCTCTGTGCCCATGGGGAGCTCCATTAAAGTCAGTAGGGATCTCACTGGAGGATCAGGGCTTTCACTATAGGAATAATGAATACATAAAACAACAACAAAATATGCTATTTCCAATCAATTCTCAGACATTATTTAATCCTACACTGTTACTGCTGAATTGTATTATATCTCCTTGATTCTTCCATGCTAAGTTAAATAATAAAAAAGAAAAAAATACTTTAGCTTTTTTAAAAATGGAGAGAATGTTAGTGTTCAAGAAAAATTGTTCTGATTGCACATGCTAGCAGAAAGAATGACAAAGATGGGCTGGTTGCTTATTTTCTCAACCAGCTTTGACAATTTGCTTTAATCCTGACATGCAATATCTCTGCTATATTGGGGGTCCTTGCCTGAGAAAACATTGATTTTTGTGGTGTTGAAGAACTCCTTAGATATGGGATGAGACTAAAACATCCATTGTAATTGTGATCTAAACTATATTTTAGCCCCCCTCCCTTCCCCCAAACACTTTGTCCCTCCATCAAAAGCACTTGCCTAACTTTATATATTTGAAGTCACATTGCGCCAGATTCTCAAAGGTATTTAGGCACCTAAAGAGAGGTGCCAAGTGAGATTTCCAAAAGCAAGTAGGTGCCTAATTCCCAACCTTACTAGACATCTATCTACATCTTTATGCACCTAAATACCTTTGAAAATCTGACCTTTTAACTTCAAGCAACTGTAAGCTCTGAAGTCAATGGGACTATTTATATGTTTAAGAGAAATACTTAAGTGCTTTGCTGAATTGGAGCATTGTGCTAAAACCTACAGTCTGCAAACTCTAATGGACTTCAGATTTGTTTGTGTAAAGGCTACTGGATAAAGCCCAGCAAGATGAAAAGAGTAATAAATAAGCTGCATCACTTAGGCCTCTGGTGCTTTCCTTTTGAAGGATTAAAGTAATAGTTTAAAACTGTAATTTTAACTATTCCTCTGAGGGGTTTTTTAATACATGTTTTATTTAAACTCTTGTGAATATTAATCAAGTTATATGGTACTTTCTGTAATCTCTGGGATCATTATCCAATTAATATGCAAATAATTTATATGTGCCTCTCTCCTTAATCTTGGTAGCAATTATTCCTCTAAACAAAACCCATATATATATATAATCTTCTCAACAAGTGCTTGAAAATATAGACATATACACTTGTGTATATATATTCACATACCGTTTTAATATAAAGAAGAGTTACTGGAATGAATTTCACAGGACTGTCCTTGAACCATTCATTAACTTTGTTGGAGTTTTGCTAACTTTTAGCTAGAGCTGAGTGAACAGTTCTTAGCAAATAATTTATTAAATAATTTGAATGGACTTTTTTCTGTTCCTGAATTGCCTCTAAGCATATTTCAATTTTCTAAGATTTATTCACCATTTGACATTTTGCTAGATAATTTCTATGTATAATTACTGGATAGCAGATTTTTAAGGAGCAATCAGCTGGAAATATTCAACACAATGTTATAAATTCATATTCCAAGCTATGCTTAGTTTTGATTGGATACCCAGATCACATAGGCCTGTTTTTGTTCCATGACTGGATTAGCATAACACTTAAAAGCAGATTTCTCATGTTTATTTGTTCACAAATAACTGTCTGCAAATATTCTCTAACATTTGCCTAAAATTGCTATTTCTTCAAACATTTTTGACAATACATTTATTTGCTAGAATACTTATGAAAAGTGAACACAACAGAGGGATAAACACAGTTAAAGCAAATGCATATTTTTATTTAAGTGAATATTTATGGGATTTTTTTTTAAATTATTCACTCAAATTTGCTTTTAGCATACTTAGACTACCACACAAGTACAACCTGATTTGGAAGGAAAAACATAAGAGCTCATTTGTGTCACGTTTTACATGTGGTAAGGAGGTGTTCAGCAGAGGAGGATATAAAAAGACCTTAATGAAAAAGGGATAGCAATATCAGAGAATGCTACAAGATAATGTGGTGACCTGAAATGACAGAACCAAGGTGCAATGTATTCAACTGTAGCCATGAAAATTACAGAGCTCCAAATACAGAACCCCTATTACTACTTATTTTGAGCGTAATCTTTCTGAATATGGACAGCAAAGAATAAAAACAATTGTTAGCTACTACAAAATGTTGACCTTTATTTTTATTTCTTTAGAGATTACAAAATTAACGTTCTAATAAACTGGACCAAGTTTTCTTTGGCTTTTACCTTTGAAAAATTAGTGTATTATATATTAAATAAATGCACTGATCATAATAATCATTGTAGGTGCCTATTATGAGATGCACCATAACCTTCTCTACACCAGGAAAGTTTTGCAAAAATGTCTCATCATTGTTAACACATCAGTTAATACACACATCACTTTCATGAAACACTGGGAACCATAGTGTAGAGGGGCGACTAGATGCCATCACTGTTTTAAGCACCATGTTGATTAGAACTGTGGTAAGCATGGTTTGATAAGGCATTGCTTAAAACACTGGCAATTGCCAGCAGGCCATCTAGACTAAGGCTCCTAACATTGCTAACGCTGGGGAAGCTGAATTGGAGCTGGCAGCAGTTGGGATAATTTTTCCAAAATTTGATAGACGAGATTCCATGTATAGTGAGTGTGCCCATACAATATTTGTGCTAGTTGTGTATGTCATGCACTCTTGATTCAGATAATGGGGTGAAGAATTGAAATTCAGTTTTGTGTCCTTTGAAGAGAAAGTAGAGGGATATGTTGTTGGTGTTTGTTTGTGTGGGGATGAAGGGGGAGGTCAAAGAGGGTGTTTGTTTTACATTTACTATTACGTTAAGTTTTAAGGTGTTCCTGCTCCCACTAAAGTCACACAAAACTTCCAAAACCTCTTGCATGGTTTATTTTTGGAGAGGGAGAGAGATTGAGCGAGTGAGTATTCATTTTGCTGGGCGAGGGCTTGAGTTTGGAGTGGGTTTCATTAGGTCTTATTTGCATTTGCTTTTCAGACATTGTTGAGCATAATGAAAACCTGCATTTCATGGCAATGAAACTGCACTCCTTGAGAAAACTAATCAACCTCATTAAAAACAAACAAACAAAAAACAGAACCCTATCCTGGGAGATGCTCAGTGCCCTCACCTATGGAAGTCATGGGCCCTATTCTGCCCCTTCGTTGTAATAGGACCATTTGCAGAGTACGGTACTACTCATCCTGAAGGAGGGATGAGGAGACCAGAATCCAACCCAATGGGAGCTGCAGGTCCTTTGCACCTTACAGGCTGCCATCCAAATCATGCATCTTGGTTCCCTTAAGGGCAGTTTTGGCTAGCACTCAATAGCTATTCAGAGATTGGAAAGCTAAAGGAGGACCTGGAAACCACTTGGATCAAGTCTGATTCATTTGCACATGTGCGTGATTATACAGAAAAGTTTAAAAACTGTACTTTACATGTAGACCAGAAGTCCCATGGGAAATATGGGGCACAGGGGCCAAGTGCAAGGTGCTGTAAGATCCCATGTAGACTATGCAAACCTTGGACAGGAGAGAGGCAGGTGTGGAGCTGGTAGCTGCTGGGCCAGGGAGTTTGCTGCTCTGAGAGGAGCCTGAGGAAGCGCCCTGCGTAGCAGCACCAGTGCTTGGCGTATTAAGATTACAGAGAAAGCCCAGAAGTAAAGCTGGCTAAAAGAACAAGGAGATCTAGGGTTTTGCTATCCTGTTAAGTTCTTTCCAAGGATCAAACTGTCAAGCAATTGGTTTGTGCAAGGCACGTTCCTGGCCACCCTGAGAAAAGTGTGAACCAGACCAACCTATTAGCACCTCACCACCCGCCAAACTGCCCTGCTGAAGAGAGCCTCCTTGCCCCAGCACCAGCCCTGCCCGTGGATTTCCACAGACAGCCATAGCAGAGAGACATGGTTACTGACTGCGCAGCAGTCTCACCATTGCTGCTAAGT
>ML675610.1:72646109-72713559 GCA_007922155.1 Mesoclemmys tuberculata
CCCGGCTCGCACGGCAGCGCCGCCCCGCAGCCGGCCCGGCGGGAGGGGCGCAGCCTCTGCGCAGCCCATGCCGGGGCGCGGGGCTCGCCGCGCCGCCGCGAGCTCGGAGGCTGCGGAGCAGGACCCGGCGGCTCGCTCCGCGGGGCACAACCCGGCCCCGCCCCCCCTTAATCCACCCGGGACGGGAGCGGCTCCGAGCCCAGCCCCGAGCTGCGGCGCCGACAGCTGCTGCCCGCCAGCCGCGGCTCCCCCGGGCCGGGAGGAGCCAGAGCGTCCCCCCTCCACCGCTCCTCCCGCGGGCCGAGCCGGGCGCGGGCGATGGGGGGCACGGGAAAGGAATTCAGCCACGCTCAGGCCGAGCCCCCCTTGCACGAACGACTGGGGCTGGCGGGAGCGAGCACTTCGCCCTGCGCCCGCCCCCCAGCTCCAGGGGAAGCCGTGGCGTTTAGCCCCGCACAGCCCTGGGGCGACAGTCCCCCCTCTGCAAAGTTTCCCGTGCCCAGCGATTGTCTAGCGGGACAGGAAAGCCCGTACGCTGACGATGCTCCCACGGCCCATCGGCTAAGAAGAGTTTGTCCCCTGTTCCGAGTAAGGGTTTTCTTGGAGATCTGGCGTTCTGGCTGAATTCTTAAACGGAGCTGCCGCCGCCGACTCCCCCCGCCCCCCTTTGATTTTTCAAGTTACAGGAAACAAACACGACTTGCCTCCCTCCTATTTTGTTTTTCCTGCTTGAATTTGCAGCTGACTTTCATGCTTCTCTGAACTTGTATTTTATCCATTCTGATTCTGCAAGGCTTTTATCTTCATTTCAGAGCCCTTCAAAACTGCTGTGAAAGCTGGAAACAAGAGATCATAACATTAGACACAAAAACTCCGTACCAATAGCGTTCAGGTTGGAAACCCCACTGACAAAAGCCATGCAATTCAAAATGAAAGAGGCTTCAGCACAGCTGCATGGGTCTCAGCTGCAATTTCCAATACAATCTTAATACAAAGGGACTGAGAATAAGGAGGTATCAAATGCACTTGAGACCCCATTTGTTTATTTATTTATTTTGATTTAAATAAAAGGAGACAGCTATCCACTGGTCTAGGCACCCTGACAATTATTTCAAATAACAAAGGCTAACTGCCCAGAATCATAACAAACCACCAAGACCCAAATTAACCATCCATTAATTTAAGTAGCAAAAACAAAAATGTGACCCAGACCATAAATGGTATCTCACCTAAACCCTTCAGCCTCTGCAAAAGCTTTAGCACAGAGAAGGTTATTGTGGCATGTCAAACCAAGGTCAACAGACTCAGGCTATTTTGGATTAATGTAAGGGAAGTTCCAGAAGCCTGGGGCATAAAATATATGAAGAGCATCTTTCTTTCTTGCTACAGCGCTCCTCATGGTGGTGTGTTGGAAGTCATTGGTATCGTAATCAACATTACTGGAGTTAAGGCTAAAGCGTTAGCCCATAGTTTGCTTTCAGGAAGTTGGAGTGCTGGTAGACGAAAAATACTATTAAAACATTCAGGCTGGTGAACGCAAAGTAGGAGTAAAATCATCCATGATTTAATAAAAAGACCAGGCCTGGTCTTCCATGTATTACTGATATTTCATAGGAGAACACTGCCACTGATTTTGCCCAGCTGGGAATTTGGTAAAGCACAAAGCTAAGGAGCATAAGCTGCAGAAGTACGATGGCTGATCCTACCTGAAATAAGGAGATTGCCCAATCTAAAACTGGATCCAGTTGGTTATTTGAACTTGGATTAAAGGTGGGCAAGAGTAAATTTTGCCCATGTCGTAAAATTACCATTGCCTCCTGTGGTTCAGGTTCCATTGCAGCAATCCTTACTGGTCCCGTTTGGATGGTCCATATCATGAGACTAATGGATCCTAAGTGTTTCTAGGTGGTTCTGAAGGAGGAAATTTCTCTGGCAGACTACTATTTATGGATGGGTAGGATTTTATAAAGATCTTTGGCCTTTCACCATCAACATTGAGACCTCAAAGCATCATGGTTCATGCAGATCTGCAACAAGTGAAGTGGGCAGGCAGATGGCTAGAGTGCTAGCAGCGGTATCTTTTATAATTTGACCAGTTCCTCTTAAAGATTTTTGTTAAAAATTCTTATATAGTGTTCCTGTGTGGGAGGTGAACAGATTTATTTGTCTCAACCAAAAAACATCCATAAAGTCTCAGCTAGCAGGTTTGTTTCAGGTAGTGAATCCTGGTTAATCTGGATGTTCTCCTCTGACTCAGTGGTTGATATGAGTCCCTCATTTTGAGGGAATTTTGTGTTATTTTGCTGATATAACACTACAGATTAAGAATGAATTGTCTGTAGGAACAGGGTAGTATTTTGGGATGATAAATACTAAGTCTGCTCTGCTTGTGCTTTCTGGAGGAAAAAAGAATTAAATATGAAAGCCTACTTAAAATGAAGTCATTCCAAAAAAACCAAAGAGGAAAACTGTAAAGCACAGAAAAATATATTTTTTTGAAACTTCTTGTTTTCTACTACACTTCGATCTTTTAATTATCTTGTCCTATCTACACCCATTTGTTTGTTTCATCTACCCGTTGCATTCTGACACGGAGACTGTAAACTCTTTGGGACGTGGACTGTCTTCTTTGTTATTTTTCTGTACAGTAGCTAATACAATGAGGCCCTGATCCTAGATCCTACAATAATAATGGACAAGATTTTGAAAGGCGACTGTTCAATTTTGGGTGCCTCTGTTCTTGGGTGTCCTGCTTAAGACACTTTAAAGGACCAATATTTTCAGAGTTCTGAACAACCACCATTTAAAAATCAGGCCCCTTTAAAGGTGACTCAAGTTGGGTACCCAAGTATGGAGAAACCCAAATTTACTAGTCTCTTGCAATTGTGGGCCAACAATAATAAGTCACTAGAAATACATCTACATTAAAAGTTATATTTTACCCAAAATCTAGGACAGATCTTGCAGCCCTTACTCACACAAGGAACTAATCATGTGAGTAAGAGCTATAAAACTGGGTCCTCTGTCTCAAGTATTCTCACTTTATAAAAGTTAGTAATGCTTCTTCTACTGTTGGCATAACTGGACTGTATTACACTTATGTATATATAGAGTTTAAAATTGCTCATTTCGTGCACTGTACAACATTTGCTGTTAAATTACATAAATTCATATTTTTTCTTTCCAAAATTCACATTTTTTTAAATGGCTGAAACAACAAAAATGAAGATATCCATGTCTAGTATGACAACAGTGTTTACCAATTTACAAGGTTTTATGTCAGTTCTCTTCAATATTATGACTTACTTTTCAGAGGTGCTTAATAACCTCAGGTCCCAATGAAGTCAATGGAAAAAACAGGGATAAAGCAACTTTGAAAATCAGGCTAATAAAATATAAAGATCATCCTTATTTTCTAATAAAAGAAAAAGTTTTAACTATGAAGAGATGCTTTCTAATACATGGTCTAGCTAGATGCTGGAAACTCTGACCTTAAAATCATTATCTGAAAGCAGATATTACACTTGTAATTCATGAAGGATCCCATATTAGAAGGGAACAAAAAGGTGGAAGTGTTTTATAGTTATGATGTAACACATTGAATAGAATAATGATCAAATTAAGTCACAACATCTAAGTAGATGATAACTTGAGGGGATTTGTATGGTAAAATACCAGGATGATGTATATGGCGTAAGTGCCTTGATCTATAGACAGCGGTGCAGAGTGCATCCTTTTTATTTTGATAGTAGATGGTTCTTTAACGAGAATAGCAAGATCAAATGGCTGGACGATGAAGCTAGATAAATTCAGGCTAGAAATTACTCATTTTTCACAGTGAGGGTAATTAGTTACTGGAACAACATTCACATAAAAGTGGTGGATTCTCCATCACTTGAAATCTTTAAATCAAGATCAGATGTCTAAAAGATATGCTTGCTGCAGCTCTGCCCAAAATTTATGGGTTTGATGCAGAAATCACTAGGTGAAATTCTATGGCCTGTGTAATACAGAAAGTCAAACAAGATCATCATAATCGTCCCTTCTGGTCTCAACAATCTATGAGATAACATCTGTACCTGAGCTACATACATTTCAAAACAGAAGGATGAGGTGATTATGATCTCAGGATAAAGTTATTACAGAATTAAAAAAGAGCACACTCAAGTTAACATTGTACTGAAAATGTGTTCCTCCTCCTCTGATTCTTTTCCTTTACCTCCTTCCCACCTTCCATTCATCACAGAAAATCCTATAAAACTGAACGGAGAATCATGACCATTCCATAGAAGTTACAAACCCACTCATCAAATTCTCCATAGGCATAGAATTCTCAATTAAATTCTATCATGGATATCAGTCTTTCTTAAATTCTAGAGGTTGGTTTTAAAATAAAATCTATATAAAAGATGAGATATAGCTGTTCAAAGCAATTGCTAGGTAACCATATATAATTTAATAGGATAAAATAACTCTTTTCTGTAAAGGCTCCCACCCCTATATTTCACAGCCCTCCTGCTGCATTGGAAAGATTAACCCCCAGTCCCAACATGGGTATATTTTGTATATAATATTTATTTTAAAAATTGCAAGTCTTCTTCTCACCTTCCTCTTCCATCCTGCCTAAAAACAAGTATTTTTCCCATTTGAAATTATTTAAAAGATGAATTAGAGGAAGGTACTGGATTCTTCTTTAATCAGTGCTGCTGTTAAGGAAGCAGAGGTAAAGTGAGAGCAGTTCTTAGAAAAGGGCGATGAAGAGACCATAAGCATGTAAAAAGCTGGGGAAGCCATGTTTGGTATAGACACATGACTGAGAAATTCTGAGGGCAATATTCAACCAGAGTGCAGGGAAATGAGAAATAACTGTACAGTTGTCAGTCAGTAACTAAGTATCCCTCCTTCTTGCTGGTAAGACAATATTCTTCCAGTATAATTGAAGATAAAGGAATAATTAGTTTTTAATGATCAAAGTTAACCTATTTAAAATACATTGGGCTAAATTGAACACTGCTGGATCAGTTGATGGCATTGGCACCTGCAGGTGCTCGGCACTCCTGAAAAATTAGTCTCTGGGGCTCAGATCCACAAAAGTACTTTCAGGCACCGAGAAGACCACAGTAACAACAGTGCAACCATAAAGCCTGAGTTGGGTGCCTAGATTCCCTGTACAGAGATCAACAAAAGTCAGCACTAGGCGGGGGCACCTAAGCTAGTCAATGAGCAATATGTTCTAAGCTCCATCCCTCTCCTGGAGATGGGCACCTAAGTGTGGGCTGAAGGGAGGCGCCTATGTCAGCTTGGGAACCCACCACAAATGGAGTCTGGCAGCTTAGGCCCCTTCATTGTTTTTTGTGAAAATGAGTTGGACACCTGCCTCCCTCTGTACACCTAAAGCACTCACCTGGAATGCGGGACACTCAGGATCAAATTTCACCCTCTGTCTAAGGGGGAAAGGGGATTTGAAACAGATGCTGCCACCTTTCAGGAGGGTGCTCTAACTACCGAGCAAAGGGTTATTCTGCTGCAGGATTCCTTCCATCTCTGTTTTTGAAACTGTTGCACTCCAGATAAACAAAGAAAGAGTCACTAGACCAGGGAGATTGGACTCTACTGGGTGACCTAACCACTAGGCTACAAAGTCGTTTTTTTCTCTCTCTGCCACTGATCTGCTGTGTGATATTGGGTAAATCAGTTATCTGTGCTTCTGTTCGTCCTTTGTCTTTTCTATTTGGACTGTAAGCTCTTTGCAGCAGGGAGTGAAGATGCAGTGTTTGGTTATACTGTAATGCCTGTTTGCTTCACTATTTTAAATTAAAGTTTTTAATTTTATCACTCATTGTCATTCATAGTCTTCCACTGAATTAAATTTTCTGAAACCACTCTTAAAGAATTCAGTTATTTTTTATTCCTTATTTTTAAATTACTAATTGGGAACACATCAATCTAAGGTTACAGCAGTCACTCCACCTACTTTCCCCTGTACAACTTCACTATGGAGTGAAGTGTTGCTGGGGGATTGCAGCAGCCTTTCACCCATGGTGTGCCCACACCATGGATTTATAAAGGGGCATTATGATATTTTCTGTTTTATTTTCTATCCCTTTCCTAATAGTTCCTAACGTTCTGTTAGCCTTCCATTGCACAAATGGAATTAGATAGAAATAAATCAATTAAAATTTAAGGTAGGGGTGCGTGCGTGCACACAATGGGGCCCTGATCTCACTGATGCCTCTAGGCAATAGCACACTACTACCACAACCACCCAAAACAACCAGACCCATAGGTCTTTGGTTTAACTACAAGATCATTCTTCCTCTTAATAATATTAAAACAAAATACACTGCACTCCCATTGCATGCAGACACACAATATCTTAAATTATATTTAAAAAATTAAGGCCAAAATTCAGAGAGGTGCTGAGCACCTGTAACTTTATTGCTCTCAGGATTTGGGCATACTTGACTATACTGGGTCTTGTGGTGAGGTGGACAAAGGATATTGTACAAAAATATTTAATGGCAGTTTTGAGAATATCAGTGATCAAAGTACTATGTATTAATATGTAAAAAGTCACCTTGAGTATTCTGGTTAAAATTTGCACACTTTTCTAATGCTAATACAGAGGGTGTTTATTCACACCTGTTAACAAAGAGTTATGCTGATGTGCTTAAGTATAAAAGGTTACACAGAGAAGAGAAGAATTGTTGCTGCTTTCCATTCTCTGAACTGCTGAAAATAATTTGAACGATTAGCAATAACATATACTTAATCTTCATCCTTTCCAACATTCGCTTCATTTCCACATTACTTTCTTTCCTAATGTAGCTTGTGATGCATTTGTACAATCATATTAAACCAAAGCCAAAAATAATGTGAAGGTTCTAAATGCTTACAGCTGCAAAACATGCTACATAAAGCATAATCAAAGACTATGCCTTGCTAGATACGTTTTAGACTTTTAGATGCATATTTTATTTGCTTGTAACCATCTCTACCTTTATTTCTTTTAGTTGGCATCAGTTAGCTTATGTCCTGTGGTTGATAAACATGTTTTATTTTAATCTAAATGAACCCGGTGCTGTGTTTGAACTGAAGTAATCGTTAACTCCAGTTAATGTGGCAAACTGCTGGATATTGTCTCTTTAATGGAGCAAACAAATCTTTCTATTTCTCTGAGTAGTCCAGGAGAGGGCTGAACACATCAGGACAGACAGTTTGGGGAAATTCAGGACTGGAAGCGTGTTGGGATCACCCAGCAAATATTTACCGAGGCTGATGAAAAACAGGGTGGGGCTGTCGTGTTGTCTGTGGCGAGAGCACTGAATCAGGCTGCACAGCAGACAGATACTCAGGGAACTGCATGCCTGTCTGCTGGCTGTTGCAGTCTGCGCTGTGAGCCACAACAGCAGAGCATTCAAGGCACCCAGAGTTACTGGACAGGTGGTGACAACCCTTTACTGGTCTGGATTGTGTCCCAAAACATGTCACTTACCAAAGACTGTTTTCGTGGTTTAGGAATAAGGGCCCACAGAAAGGCAGTTGCAACAGCAGCAAAGCGCCTCCTACTTCCATGTCAGGACACTGGCTCTTCACTGACTTAAAAAGAAGAGGGCCATGTGCTGAGTCCCACTCCATGGAGGCTTCCAAAGCCTGGCCTGGCACAGTGCAACCCAATACAATCACAGGGTAAGGAGGCTTGGTTGCAGGTCAGAGACTTAAGTTATGTGCTCATAATCACAAAGGAGAGGCCTATATTTTACTCTGTAACCCTTGTTCACAGAGGCACGTTTGAACTGATACAAATGATACTTTGTATCAGTTCTGTTGCTAGTAAGGTGACCAGACAGCAAATGTGAATAAATTGGGATACTTTTTCGGTGGGGGGGAGGGGAAAAGGGTATGGTGGCACATAAAAGACAAAGCTCCTAATATCAGGATATCTAGTCATCCTAGCTGCTAACTTGCTAATGTGAGGAGATGCTGTTGGAACTTCATAATTCCAGTGATGATAAAATGCACTTGGTAGGGACCATGATATTTAAGTTTCCAGAACAGTTTTCATTACATAACCTTTTATTTATACATGCTCGTGTGTTTCGGTCACCCTTTAGGTTGAAATGTTCAAAGCTTGGTCTCTGTCCCATGGTAATGTTATTTTTAATGGAGCAAAATCAGCTTTGTATTTTTGAGTGAGAATGTGAAATCCTCTTGCCAGTATACTGTGCATACAAAAATCATAATTTCTTTACCATGGCTACAGCCAAGATAGCTGAGGTTTGTAAATTGCAATTTGGCATTGAGTACTCTTTCCATACAACTTCGATATGATGTTTAATGACAGCCAATCAGAAGGCATTACTTGCTTCATGAGTCCAGGTTACTTTGTTATACCCTATAAAATATATGTGAGCAGTAAGAGGTAATTACTGATCAGCTCCCGGGCTTTGTGGAAGAGTAGTAAAAGCATGCTTTCAAATTTGATTGAGTCAAGGAAACACAATTGCAACTATAGCAACAACTTGCCTGAAAAGATTAATCTGAAACTAAAAAGAGTAACACCTTGAACAGTACACTTCCATATCTTGTTGAAAGAACAAAGAATGACTCCAACTCAAATACAGTCTTTCTCTGTAAATACTTCACCAAAAGAAAAGACTATTTCAGTGAATTATACAAGGATACCAAGAACTACATTTGAGTGTTCTTAAAACATGTGACTTGACATTTTCATATGGCTATCTCTGAGAAGAAAATAGATAAGCTTCCTAGGGGCCAAGTTCATCCCCAATAAAATCTTAAAAGAATTACACTGGGTATGAATGTTGTCCATTGATTCAGCATGAGGTTGGTTTGATTGTACAATGCCCATTAAATGCAGTGTTACAAAATAGCATTTCCTCTACGGGTTCATATTGGGTGCTGATGAGGCCCAGGGTGGGAAATGGACATCAAATCTAAACGGAGAAAGTGTCCTTTCACACCAGATGATGTTTCCGACCGACTTCTAATGTCAGACATCTATGTACATGGAACTGATCCTTCTCCCACTGACAAGTGGTGTGAATCACAAGTAATGCCATGGAAGTCAGTAGTGTTACGGAGTGTAAAATCAGATAGCAGAATCAGGCTCTGTAAGGAAGATTTTAAAAGACACAAATGGAAAGTAAGTATTTAACTATGAGAGCTAGGTGCTTAATTGTAATTTGTGCCCTTGAAAGTCTCCTCCTATAACTTTTAGGTGATTAAAAAAATAATCTGTAATATGTCCAAGAAGTAATGGCTTACCCTTTTAAGAAGGCCTTCTTGTTTATTACACTGAGTTCCAAATCCTCACCTGGTGTAGACTGATATAGCTCTAGAGAAAACAAGGCTATGCTTATTTACACCAGCTGAGGATTTGGCCACACACATCTGCAGTAAAGGACATTTAAATCATGCAGGTTGCTCTAGCAGATTTGCTAAATAAACAAGATCTGTTACAGGAAAATGAGGCTTTTTAACTTTGTTTTAGAAGTTTTAATTCTTTTCAGTGTTTGCACTATAGCTTTGAGCTTTTTTCTTCTGATTGGCCAAGTTAGATTGCTTCCCATGAGCATGCACAGGTCTCTAAAATAATTGCACTAAAACCCTAAGCCAGGGAAGCTCATCTGGTTGCATTAACAAGTAAAAAATCTGGCCAGATTTTCCTACAGGGCCCCCAACATTCATGCTCCTTTCAGTAAACCTGGACAGCAGTGTTATAGTTTGGAAGCCAAGCATCACTTGGTGGGATCCACTGAATTTGTGTTGAAATTTTGAGTTTGTTCAAACACAGAGACACAAAGCAAAAAGATTCCCCAGGAACCTAAACTACAGTTTTGCACAGCTCCACTCCAGCCTGGTCCTCTGAGGTGTTAAACGCCCTCAACTGCAGTGGGAGCTGAAAGTACTTTTCTGTTCACAAGAAAAAATCCCTAGGGAGTGGGACAATGTGCCATTTCCATTTACAAAAGACCCGTGGTAATACTGTGTAATTTCAAAGGAAAATGTGAGTTTAGCACAGCTTCGCACAAAAAATAGCAAATGAAAGCAGTTTACACAGGCAGCTCGATCCTGGTCCAACTGAAGTCAGTGGAAAATATTCTATTAATTTGGGTGGGAGCAGGATTGGGCCTATCATGTATAATTTAAAACCTTGTAGTAACACCTGAAGTCATTCATTTTAAAAGTAAAATCATAATACGAGCCTCTTTAGGCTACATTTGCAATGAATGTAATTTAAGCATCTAATGCTGAATGGTGCTATTACTGACACGTATTGACAACACAAAAACATACTTGCATAAGAACAACCTTGTGCAGTTCATAGATAAGGAACTTTCATGTGAGCACTCAGATGCATTGTCATATTATTTCTATAGCACCACAAGTTTACAGAGCAACATACAGCAAAGCAAACAAGACCCTGCTTCAAGCAGTTTGCAAAACACAAGGATGCATAATAGAATATAATGGAATGGAGAACACACACCAAGTGCGGCATAGCTATTGTATAGACTAGAATAGTTCATGGAATATGTGAGGGAGGGGATGAGTTTTTGAAGGGAGGGGTGGAAAAGGAGCATGGAGAATATTGATTAGGAGGACTTTGTGAGCATGAGCATGGCAGAAAGAATGAAGTCTTTATTGGGTGAGGGAGAAAAAGGGAGCTGTTAAGAAAAAGCCAGGGGACAAGCACAGAGGAGTGGGAAGGGATATGGCAGAGGCTCAGGGTGGAAAGATGCAAAATATTAAACAAAAAAAAGTAAGCAAATTTTTAAAAAAAAATTACAAAAATGGCTATACTCATAATTATGCACATTTACCCCTCTTCCCCCAACATTTGCACTATGTAAGTGGCTTATAAACAACCCTGCTTTCCCTTCATTCAAACAATCAAAATGATAGTTGCAGGAAATGCTCTGGTCATTACTGATGCAAGAACCAAAATGTGACTTTAATGTATTGATATATTTGGTTTTTCAGGGAAAGTTTCAGAGATGCAGATTTATTTTGGTAGTACTCTGGTTTCACTTCAGATCGTATAAATATTTCTGGTACTGTCACACTACAATAGAGACAGGGAAAGCTTGAGACACTGCACAGCAGAAAATTTAATTGTTCCTTTTTATTCAGGAAAAATATACTACAAAAACACTCCTCAAAATATGTGGAGTTGAGTAAGACAAAGTTAAAAGATAGATTTTCAGAGGAGATTTCAAATGAAATGGAGGCCTGGTTGACTGGTGAAAGAAAATTCCATATTTGCCTAAAGGCTGACAGAAATAGTAATATTTCATTTATTAATTTTATGCTACTCAGATGTTGGTATTTAAAACTGAAAAAACCCTATGTTTGTGTTTGCATGAGGAACACTCCGCACCTAGTTAAGGAATGGCTGGCTTGAGGTGTGAGAGGGAATGGGAAGGGGAAAAAACAGACGCATAGTTTCTAAACTTTACATTTAAAAACATGTGAAGGTGCTTTTTCTTTTTAATTATGACTTCTAAGTCCCCATTTTCAAGTCACAATAAAGTCTTTTGGGATCTTTTCAAGGCAGTAAATAAGCAGCAGCAGCTATCAGAGACTGGGGTATAGGTAGTAATATCTAGTGGTCAGAGCCAGAAAATGAGCAGGGCAAGAACAGGAGCAGCTGCAGACAACAGTCTTGAGCAGCCATCAGCCTAACATTGCATTGCTGCTGTGCTTCACAGCCCATCTGTTGGTTCCTCCAGCCTCTTGGGTTGTCTGACCAATCAGGTGATTCAGCTGCAAGCCAACTTTGATTCAGCTGTGAGTCCTCTGCTGGTCACTAGGGAGGTAGAACTAGCTGGTCCCAGGGTCAGCTGCAAGCTCTAATTGCTGGCATAAGTTCCTACAACACTTCTGATCTTACATCTCAAAACACATTACAATAGAAGGCAGGTTTTATTAGCCCCTTTTACAGATGGGGAAATGGAGGTGAAGTGACTTGCCCAGGATCACACAGCAGTTTGGTGGCAGAGCTGGCTATAGGGCTCCCATGCTACCTCCCTTGTGTTCAGTGTGGCTTTTGTAAGACCTGTCAGTGAGGTGTTCAGGTCAGTCAACGTGATGGCACAGTGAATTCCTCCTACCCTACTCCACACAGAGGTTTTACAGGTAGGTTCTGCTGAGATGCTTTCAGACACATTCCACAAAGGACAGAGAAAGGCATCTGCCAAGTGGCCTAAAATAATGGTCTGCACTCCAGTGCTCTCTTCCTTGTCTCAGGTTTTCATGCTATGGCTTTTCAGGAATGCGCAGTAACTAGGGAGAGAATGTCTCGTCTTGGAACCAGGCTTGGAACAGCTCCCCTAGTGCCGGTGAGAGAAAAAGCAAGAGAGAAGTAAAGAGGAGTTTTCTTGTTTCTTTGACACTCTATGCTTTCCTCCGTTACTCAGCAAGGAGGGAAGCAAAGTAGCCAGGAGAAGGGCACACAGGGATCTGAACCTGCAGACCAACATGATGTGCGCTCCTCGCCCTCAAAGCCTGGGGGTGCCTCTCTGTGGATTTTGAAGGGGGGAATACTGGGAGCAGTGAGTGAATGCTGGGAGTATCCGCTCTGCACAGCATGTTCCCCTCCCAGTTTGGCCCATTCCCAAGCAAAGGTCTGTTAATGCCACTCACAGCAACTCCCAATTCACAGCTTTTGGCCCTCCCCACAAAGAGTAGACAGTGGTTAGCCTACAACTTCCAGTCTCCTGAGTGATTCATAGAGCAAGAGGGCGTGAGGCCCAGTGAACCATACCGAGGTGTTGTCAGTCCTCACAGAGGCCCACGGAGCTGCAGAGATTTCCCTGTGGATCCTCAGACTTCACCATCTGAAGGCAATTCGACTGCCAGTGCTTCCCCGCAGAGGAGAATGATGCTTTAACTTGGGGACTTTCCGGAAGGGGAAGGAGGAAAATGCAGTCTTTGGAGAGGTCAGCAATGACAAATATCACCCCCAGTGGATTAACAACAGTGATTTCTAGCAACTATGCTTGACTATTATACCTCTCTCCTATCAACACAGAGTCTCTGCTGTTACTCCAGCATTCGAGGAGCATGTTTATTTCATAGCTTGTTGCTCATGGCAAGCCTCTCTTTCTGCAGACACCCATCCTGATATCCTGAGGAGGTTTTCAGCAACATGCCAGTCAGGTCTAAGGAGTGTTGGGAAAAACAGATTAGGACTTCTCCAAACAGAATAAATCTGCATTTAAGCCACATAGTGGGTGGTCCATTACCACACAAGCAGAAGAAGAAAGAAATCAAGCAAGGATAAAAGCTTTTTCCCTAAGGCTCCAATCCATCATCTTTTATGAAGACAGTCACTGTCAGCATCAAGCCACACTAATTAATCTTGGAAAATCCAGTTGACAATCTGTGGTCAAACGTTGCTAATCACAGATTACAGTCATCTCCTTCATGAACTCAGAAATTCCTTTCTTTGGCTCCAACAGCAAGAACAGCCTGCTAGTTGGTTAGTGTCCTGACAGAAATAACTGCAAATATGAACGGCAGGGCCCGAGCTGCTTTCTATAAATACTGCGCTAAATCTGGGAGGAACTAAAATAAGAAGGTCTATTGGAAAGCTAAAGCAGGTTACTAAATCTAAGTAATCACCTTCATTAGCATTCACCTCATTAGCAAACATTCCAACAATCCATCTCATCATTAAAACAGAAAGCTGGGATGTGTGCTGGTCACTGAGCAAGGAGGAATTGAAAGGATCCTGTCCACTTTCTGTTTTGCTTTTGTTTTATTTTGGCCAGTCCTGTTTTATTTCAAGTTGTACATGTATGATGCTCAGGGTGGAGATTGTCACTAATAAAAAATTGAACTGATTTAGATCATAGCCATCAGAAAGTTTAATTTAAATTTAAAAATAACAGATACAGAGCCTACAACACCTAAATAAATAGCACAATCAGAACTTAGTGCCTAAAATTCCCTAATAACTCTTTGATTACATGACAATACTTACGTTTATTTGACTTTCCACAAATTGAGCATGAAGTATGACAATGGTCTCTTCTAGCTTTATAATCTGTGATAGCAACAATCTGATTTTGGCATCATGCCATCAAATAAAACACGCAGAGAATTTGGAATATAGCCACCATATGAAATGACCAACTGCCTCCCAAAAAGTTACAGAACTTGGATTATGCAAACTTAAAATACTAAAGGTGCTAGAATGCCTTTTAAACCTGTACTTCATGTACTGAAATTAAGAGGCTGCTTCAATGTACTACTGTTTTATGTTATAGTAGGAATCAACCACTATATAAAAAAAAAATTCTGCCTTTCAAAAAATTACATCAGTTCCTTACTTTATGCTTTTACCTGTCTTTCTGGTAACTGGATTTTTTCCCCAGCCAATGTCCTCAGTTTCCTTATTCTCTCTCTATTCATGGTATTATCACATTTAGATGTGGGGGCAGAATAAGCCACTGTAGCATTGTGGTACAAAACTCCAGATTAGCAGCCTGCAATGAGATTGCTACTAATCTTCGGATAACTTTGGTAAATCAAATGAGAAATGGCATTGCAGCTACTGCTGGGAAGGGAGATTTCTCAGATGCAGTGCTGTGCTTTAAACAGATTGTTAACAGTTAAAGATACGTTGGACAATAAACAAAACTAAGAAAACATTTAAATCTAGTACATTTGAAAATAGCTTGACAGGATGGTAGTGACATGAAAGAATACAAAGGGCTATTCCTGCCAAAAACACGTTTAGCTGATAAGGATTAACCCTGACTGCACTTGCCTATACTAGGAAAAAAAAAAAAACCACTGCCTCCTAGACGTGCTGGGCAGGTTGGCTGATCTTGGCTATGGCTTTGATGTAGTGATGAGAATGGTTTCTACGGAAAGGATCATTATTTCCCCCATACATTGCCTAAAGCAGATCATGGAAAGCTGAGTTTTCATTTTCCTAGAAAAGCTCAGCAGGGGCATCCCTAAAACTTTCAGATCTCCGTTCCAGGGGAGAGGGGGGATGTTTCTCAAAACTGAAATCTTCAGGTCAGGAGGTCACTGTACTAAATTTGTGCAGCTCCTTCTTCAGTATCACTTAGCATTTATATAGTGCTTTGCATACAATAATGAATGGATCCTCACAACACATTGACAGGTAGTACATAGGATGTAGTGTTCTACCGATTTTTCTCCCCAGGTGAAGAGGATGAGGCAAAGATGTATGTACTTACACTGACAATTTACTGGTCATAGGCTACGCAGTGAACTACTGTCAGAGGTGAGATTAGAACTCAGGGAGCTCTGTTACCCAGTCTCCTGTTACACACCTTTCTCCTGAAGCTGCTGCCTTAACCTTAAGCTACCTCTCCAGGGGAGAGATGTATGCAAAGAACCTCACAAACTAACAGTTCCATAGTTCTCAGTACCTCTTCCTCATCCCAGCCCAGTTAAAAAACGAAGTTTTATTCTGGAGAAATTTGTCCAAAACATCACTCTCACCGTTATTGGCACAGACAAATACATTTGGCTGTAGCACTATATCGGTAGCTTGAGACAGATTTGTATGCAGTCTCCGCCACTCAGGAGTACCATATCACTCAAAGCCCACAAGTCTATGCTAAATATTAATACAGATTCTTATCCATAACTCATTCATCTGGATCATTTCACTTCATTCAGGAGGAAAAATTCCCACAAAATCTTTTAAGGTGGGTTGGGATCACTGTAATTTAAACAACCAACCATCATTCACAGCTATCCAGCCAACTATCAACTGCTGCCATAAAAGGAAATCGTGGACCAAATCTTCAGCTTCGTAAGTTGCTGATTGCTGCACCAAAGTCAGTAGAATTATGCAGATCATATCAATCCAGGATCCAGTCATAGGGTTTCCGAGTGGGTGCTTCTAATCTTCAGCAGCCATGAGTTAAGGTGCTTGAATACATAATGCAGGAGGAATACAATCAAAATCGAAGGAGGTGGTAGGATTGTAGGTGCTTGATGAATCTTTCCATTGATTTCACTGGGAGTTGGATCAGACCTTTGCTAAAAATTTTTAAATAAATCAATCTCTTATTTAATTGGACTTCACTGTGAGTTGTGGATGGTCAGCCTCTCTCAGGAACAAGCCCTAAAATTGTGTTCTAAACCAAATCTACTTAAAAACCATACCATTTCATGTGATTTTTTCCAAAAAGAATTCATACAGAGCTAGTTAGTTCACTGATCACTGCCTTACAGGAGGGCTATCCCCCTTCAGACGATTCATTACCAGAGTTCAGTCAATAAAAGATTAAGTCCGTTGGCAGGGTAATAACACATTCAGGGAACAGACAGTAAGTACTTCATGCAACTCAATGAGCCATTTTCATTGTGGCTCTATTTTATTTATGCATAACATACAGGAATGAACAGTAGAGGGTGTTAGCTTAAAGGAAAACTCCAGTCTACTAAAAGAAATAATCTAGTCATGACGACTAATTACAAAGAATAAATTACAAAGAGTAAATCATTATAAAAAATTGAAGTGCAAGTTGACTCTTAGAAGTAGCTCAGTAAAAATGACACGGGAGTAATAGGTCCCTTGTCTATCCATGAACTGAGATAAAAGGTGCTCCAGTTTAAAAAAGAAAAATTCCTAACTGCTAATGCTGCAAACTCAACATAGACACTGCGACAGAGTCAGCCTGTTCTTTCTGTCTCATGCTTCTTCAACAATAATAAAGCTTCTTCAATACAAATTAGGTCTTCAGTTATACTTAGGTTCTCAGTGACACCTTGCTGCCTCTTTGCCTTCAGTAGGTTTGCACAGATGGGTCTGAGTGGAACTTGATCCTGCAAATTACTGAGTTCTCCTAAAAACCTTCTTAGCACCCTCAATTCCCACTGTAAGGTCTGAGGCCTTTTTTTTTGGCTAAGTTAGGCCTTGTTCTTGGGCTAAGCAGTAGCAGCCATATTAGGAGTGACAGCAGCCATAAGCTAAGTGGCATGTAGTCACATCTTCACGTTCCTGAAATTACATCAAGACAATGTAATATCAGGCTGTTAAGAAGGTACTACTTTCCTAATAGTATCTACCACCACCAGATAAAAAACAGATCTTAAGATGTTTAAAGAAAACTTTGATTGATTGATTCCATGCCAGACAGAATGCTCTTAGCAATAGCTGTGGTTGTAAAATCTGTAAGATACAGCTAAGCAGGACCCAAGTTTTAACTATATAAACTGAGGTCCAAAAGGAAGTTTTTTGGAACCGAACTCCAGGACACACAGCACAAGAAGAAGAGCTGCCAGACCTCAACACCCTGTATCAATTGTATTTACAGAAGTTGGAGTCCCCAGATGATCTAATCCAGCAGAAGTTTGTCTGCTTTATTGGGAGTGGTGAGCACTGTATGTTTAGCGTGTGTATTCTGTTTTGGTAACTGTTAATAAACAGAGAATAAGGATATTACTGTGTAAGGCTCCTTCACTGGTAAAAGAACTTGCAAACTCGCAGAGATTTACACCTGGAGCCCTACGAATTGGGAAAGGGTGGATACTTAAATTAACCAGGTTATGCCCAGGGCCCTACAGCCTGGGAATGGGGAACCCTAAGCCCTAGAGTATAGAGGGTAGGTGCCTTTCCCCTGGAGCCCTTACTTGGGTTATCCCTTGAGCCCTGTGGATTGGGGTAGAGGTGTGGTGCCTAGCGTGCAGGTAACACCACGGGCTCCAGTGGGAGCTTAGAGACAGATTTTTAAAATGTGTCTAGGACCCTAAACATGCAGCTAGTCACCCAGTGTAATTTTCAGAAGCTCCTAGCACCTAACCACCATTGGGGGCTAGGCACCTAAATGCTTCTAAAAATTCTACCAGGTACCTCTCTGCATCTTTAAGTGCTTAAATACCATTACAAGTTTGTCCCTTGGAGCAAAGAGCACATCACAGGAGTGCTCATCATCTTGTAGGTCTGAGCCCTAAGCAACCAATTCTATTCTTATTATGCAAGAAGAGACAGAATCCAGCTCACCCTCCTCACCACACTGGGTTTTGCTGCATTAATAGGAGTAAAAAGCAGTACAGATGTATTTCTGTCACTTATGTGAGCAAATATGATTTTGAATTCACACAACAAGCATATCTCTTGAGTAAGAAGACATAATTTTACATAGTGTATTTTCAAAGTAAAGTTGCATTTAAGAGTCTGATCCTCCATGTACTGCTGAAGTCAGCCCTAGGTGTAGGCAACATAGATTTGAAGAGAATAAGTACTGTAAACAGCAGGAGGAAACCACTGTCTTATAATTCAGCAGCCTAACATAAAACTGAAAACATTGGCTTTACCATCAGAAAGTTTCAAAGTAGAAATTCCATGATAAATTCTGTCATTTAAAACCATTTTTAGGCTTGAATTGGTAAATTCACTTTTAAATGAATCCCCCCAAATGTGTAAATGAATACATTTCCCTACAGCAGCTCAGCACCTTTCTGGAGTGGGATTTTCAAAAGCACTAAAGTGACTTTGGGTCCAGAGTCTCCAACATATTTAGATGCCTAACTTCCATTGATTTTATGCTTGTGTCTAAATACCTTTGAGGATCTGGGCCTTGGAGCGAGAAGCCGAGTGACTGTCAGTTAGATTTGTGCTCCTGAGGGTACATCTACACTGCAAAAACAAAACCAGGCACCCCACACAGCAGAGAGTCTCTGAGCCCACGTCAGGTGACTCAGCCTCCCCTCTGGAGGTTCAAAATGGCGGTGTAGAAGTTCCTGCTCTGAAATCTGGTGAAGGGGATGGGTCCCGGGGCCCAGGCTCCAGCCCAAGCTGCAACATCTGCACTGCTATTTTTAGCTCTGTAGCATGAGCCCCACAAGCCCAAGTCAGTTGACCAGGCTCTGAGACTCACTGCCCTCGTGGGAGGATAGGAAGGGAAGGTATGTTTTGCAGTCTAGACATGCCCTAAGTGACTCACAGGCTTGTGAAAACCCACCCCTAATTTTCTAAGTCTTTTAAGAGCAAAGCTGATTCTTCCCAATTCTTGCATAGTCAAACAGGCCCTCTTCTCATAATTCATATCAACCATCTCCCAGTGAGATACACCTGCCTCTTTCAGTGGAGGGATGTGGCTGTCTGTTTTAATTCTGTATCTCTGAAAAGAAAAGCTGGTTTAAAAATTCTGTAATATATATATATATATATATATAGTTTTTTTCAGCAAACATTTCTATGATAATAAGAGGCTAGAGTTGGATCCCAGACACACAGGCATTCATCTACTACAAGTCTTTCATGTTTGTGGATATACACACACCCACTTCCCAGAGTAGCTAATAGTACCTGTTCCCATACATTTTAAATCACAGGTAGCATTTAGATCACAAATAGTATACATTTTCAAATCAGTAACAGGGCTAAAGATCAGGAGAGTATTATGAATGCTAATGAGAGTCATGAACATGGATAAATTCCTTTCCACGACTTTTCAAATATAGCCCTAAATAATTATTTGTGGCCACTATGGCAATGAAGAGATCAAGATTGAAACCCCTTTGAGCTAGGTACTGCACTAACACATAAAATGACAGTCCCTGTCCTAAAGAATTCACAATATAAATTGACAAACGAAAAAAGACACAAATAAGCAGATAATGTATAATTGAAGTTAAGAATTAACTTCTATTCCTTTTGATCTAAACACTTACTCCCTGCCCTATATTTAGCTGTTACCTAACTGTTCTCAGAGGTGCCTATGCCAGCTTCTGTAAATAAATGTCTGACCTCTTTTTGTTCCACTGAATTGTTAGAAGCTACAGTGCTGAGCATATAAGCTACAGTGCTGAGCATATATTGCCTGAGCATATATAAAAACAAATACAGACAGGTTGGGAGCAGAGCAGACTGGGGAAGGTGTAGTCTGTAAGGAAAAAAAATTTGGAATTGTGTTCTGCTCAGTGTCTCTGCAAGTTACAGCAATGATCAAAAAGCACTGTAATTACAACGGTTGTGCCTATCCACACAGCACTCCTTCTGTCACCGAAGCACTTCCACACTTGGTGCTCAAGCATCGACAGTGAGAGCAGTGCATTGTGGGCAGCTAGCTCACTGTGCAACTCGCCACCTTGTGCCGCTAGAGGTTGTGGGAAGGTGGAGAGGATCGCAGTGCATCATGGGTGTGAGCTCAACGTCCCATGATGCAATGATTTCAGTCCTGTCATTCCATGGGTTTCCGACTGCATTTTGTGGCATTTTTCAACAGTCCCAGTTTCCTGAGCACCTGTCTCTATCTGAAAGGATAGATCCTGCCTTGCTCTCCACTGTTTTCAGTGTTCTGAACACATTGCGGCTGGTCATGCAGTATATCATGAGCTCCCAATCAGAATTGGAATCCAAGGTGAAATCCAAGGAGCCTGACCTGTGTGCGCCATGCAACTGAACAACACCAGATTACTGTTTGCATTCATGGAGCATCTGCACATGGTGCACCGCTGCTTTTGGGCACGTGAAACAAGCACTGAGTGGTGGGATCCTACTGTTATGCAGGTCTGGGATGACGAGCAGTGGCTGCAGAACCTTAGAATTTGCAAAGCCACCTTCATGGAACTCTGTGCAGAGCTTGCTCCTGCCTTATGGCACCAGGACACCAGAATGAGAGCTGCCCTCTCAGAGGAGAACTGCAGGCACTTGCCAGGTGAAGAGGCTCACAATGGCACATATATAGAACACAATAAACCAATGAACAGGAGCATGATTGTGAGTGCAATAACAGCACTGATGCATTGCTGTAACATACATCTCTTTCTCATTGCCCGCTGGCAAGCACACGGGTTGACGATCAAGCAGGGCATGATGAGTTGTGCCCAAGGGGAGGGGCACTCAAACTGGGGAAAAGGTTCTGAGTGGCTGTTTGGAGTATTGATGCATGCAGCTTCTTCTTAGGACATGGCAGCAGTGCTTTACCTGAAGTTTCTGCAAAAAGCAGTTGTCTGTTTTCCTTGAACTTCAGTTCACAGTAGGATGTGTGTATATTTTGCAAATAAACATTACACTAAGAAAATACCCTGCCACCATGACACTAATTTTTCAGACAAATTATAGCTGATTTTGGGGCCTTGCAGGTCAGTTTATGGTTCCCAAAGAAGCTGAAATACTGTAGTGCAGTGGTTCTTAACCTGTGGCCCGCGGGCCAAAAATGGCCCATTGCTCCCCTCTCTGGCTACAGAAGGGAGCCGCTGCTTAAGGATCCAAGCAGATCCTGTTGCCATGGGGCTACAAGACCAGTGCAGGCTCCTTGCTGCAGTCAAGGGGACAGGAGATCAGTGCTTCCCTCCCCCGGGCAGTAGCTGGGAGCACGGCAAAGTGCTCCGCCTAGATCCTTGGCTCTGGGGTCCCTGCTGGCGCCAGAGGGAGGGAAGCACTGATCTCCTGTCCCCCTGGCTGCAGAAAGGAGCCACTGCCTAGGACCCAGGTGGAGTGCACAGGGCTACAGGATGCATGCGGTTTCCCAGGTGCAGCCAGGAGGATGGGAGATCAGCGAGGAGCTCCTTGCTGAATTCTTTCCGTCGGCTGCAGTTGGGGGAGGGGCTATTGGCAGAGACTGGTGGCTTTTCAGCGTTGTAAAAATGATATCTGTGGTCCTCAAGCCAAAACAGTTGGGAACTACTGCTGTAGTGTGATGAAGACTGTACTGGAATCGTAAGTTATCACTTTAAGAGTTGCAGGGTTTCCTGCTCGTGCTTGCAAGCTATAGGGCTCTTTAGGGAAGCGTGTAATCAGAGTGAATGTGGAAAAAACCTGCATTCACCAAGGTGGATTGAGCTGTGCCTCTCTTCCTTGTAGGCCTGGCTTGACGTAAGAACCTTGAAATAAGTAACTTGACTCATTCCTTCGTGGGCATGACTGAGAAGGTGAATGGAAGGTCAAGTTGCCATAATAAACAGTATGCTGGAGTCAGGAGGGCTAGCTAAAATCAGTAGGAATATTCTGGGATTACTAAACAAGCCTAAATGCAAGATAAGGTAAAGGCCAAATTATGTATTGACAGAGCATGCTGGACAGGGGCTGGTTCCTACAAAGTTACCAAGCCAATCTGAAAATGTGTGATGCCATGTAAATGCAATATAATGTGTAAATACATAAAGGAAGAGATTTACAGTGTAACTTTGGATGTGTGGTACGCCTGCACCCACCCCGTGCTTGAATCTGACCAACTCAGAGTAGCTTTGTTGTATGCCAAATAAAAGATACCTGAGTGACAAAATCTGGAGTTGAAATGAGTTGAACTGAGCCAAGTGGAAAGAGGTCTCAGAAAGAATCCCAACACGCCTTAAGGAGCAGTCTGCTTTGTCTCTCTCTGGTTGTGGATTCTTTTATGTTATTCTGAATTCTAAGAAATAAAAAAGTGATACTTTGCAACCCTTCAGCAAGATCATTTGTTTTTAATTTTTCTGTGTTTATGCAGTGAATGAAACAAATACAAGCACTGAAATGTGTTACATACACTACTTTGGTGGCTGGTCCATAACTGTATCACCAGTAGCAGCTAAAAGTTGTTCCTCTATCTCAGGCAGAAACAGTCATGCTTTTAGGCTTGGAGGGCCTAGGTTCAGTGATATTCCACAATGGTGATTTGTACAAAAAACACACTAAGCTTTCCCACCTTTTATGTCTCCGTACACAGAAAGCCAAACTCTTTCAATTGTTGCCCTAGGCATACCTGTATTTACACAAATACAATAATATTGTACAAACTGTGCTTTGTGAGGTGTCATTTGAAAATGACACCACACTGCTCAATATCATCATTGTGAAATATATGCACCAATGTTACATGTGAAATTAATTTTTCTCTGTAGAACGTTAATGGAACATGTTTAAAACCATACAGCCTAGCCTAGATACAGGTGATAAACAGGTTTAGCCTAGAAAAAGGAATAAGGGTTTACCTCAATTTACATATTAGCAGTCAACAAAGCCATCAACCTAACCTAGTGGGGGTTACCTTGAGAATGAACTCAAGAGACAGAGAATTAACATGGCTCCTGCACCCCAGAGAGACACGGGAGACTGAAGGCCCAGGAGGCCTTCCTGACTTTTAGGACAGAGACAATTCCTTTGGGAATATAAGGGACAGAGACACACCCCTCCCCCCATCTTGAACCTTCATTTTAAGGAAACACAGAAACGAAGCAATGTGATCTCTGTGATGGGTCCCGGCCCAGCTGGCCAGTGAAAAGCTGAAAATAATACTGTGGGTGAGGAAAAAACCATCTTGAACAAAGACCATCTTGCTAGATTAAGTTTTAAGCTTTTAGATGCATGGTTTTACCTCTATTTGCTTGTAACCACCTCTGTCTTTATTTGTTTTACTTGATACCACCTAATCCATGCTCTTTTGTTAATAAACTTGTTTTGTTTTCATCATAACTCCTCAGTGCTGGGTCAGTTCAGTAAAGTGTGTGCTTCTAGTAAGCAAATACCTTTTCTGGAAGGATCCAGTGAGAGTGACTGGATCCTGCAGGAGGATTATTGTGGAGGCAGATTCGGGGCTGGAGGGATACTAAGATCAGACTGCAAGGAGTATCCAAGTTGGGCAAAACGAGAGTGAGGCTTGTAGGCTGCTGGCAGTCTATTGGGGTCAGAGCTCTGAACCACAGCTGCACAGTCACAAGACACCTAGGGTTACAACTCCTTTCTGGTCTGGCTGAACCCCACAATGGCACACCATCTAAACAGAAGGAACATCTAAATGAAGGAAAACAAGAAATAAAAAGATAGTCCACAGTGTGCATCTCCTCTTCGGTAGGCTTCTGAAAACAAAGAGCTGCTATCTATGCAGAGAGGCAGAGATCTGAAAAATGGAAGTAGTATGCAGAAAGCAGAATCGTTTTCGGTAACGTGGCATACATAGCCTGAACTCACGCCACACCATCTGCAAAAGCCTTGGTAAACTTGAGGTGCAGCCCCCCCAAATCCAGTTTCCTTTCTATTGCTTTGTACTGTTAAACTGAAAGATACCAATGACTGGATGAATCATAGATCTCAGAAAGCACTGCTATCTCAGACTTTGCAAGAAACAATGACCTATCAGTGGAGAGCTGCAGCTAGGTGAGTTGTCCCCAGAGGCAACCTGGTTACATTATACAGATGGCAGCACATTTTAGATGGCCCAGTGTCCACATAAAGACTAAGTTTAGTTAAACTTCTCAGAGCAACATCACATCTCTTTCTATGTTTGGTGACTCCCATTAGAAGGATCAGGCTTTGTAGCTAACTGGAGCTCAGCCAGATAATCAGTCAATTAGGGCTTCGTGATAAAGGTGGCAGTTTTACTATTTGGTGGGGAAAGGGAATTGAGTGGAGGGAGGAGGGAAAGACCCGCTGTATATCTTCAGGAAGCGGGTCAAAGTTTCCTGCAGATCCTTCTTTCATGGAACTGCCTCTTTTGTATGAAGGAAAGAATACTCATTTGAAAGGACAATTCTGCAACCCAAATGCCAGGTTACACATAAGCATTTTTTCCCCATTTCTCTATGGTTCTACGAAGTAGCCTGGTCTAATCTTCTTATTTTTTCCACCCACTTCCTTTGAAGCCTCAGTAGATGGTTAATGCCCAGTGCCAGAAGCAGTATCTCTGACTTGAAGGATCAAATCTCTGATCCAGAATGACAAATCCTATAGTATGTTCCAGGTAGGTAGGTTATGTGACAGCTTCTTTCCCAGATTTTGTTTTTGTATCAGAGAGAAACCACAGGGGAGGAAGGAGCACACACAGTGAGTAATATCCTAATAGTGAGCAGGGAATTACACAAGGGAAACATCTTGCTGACAGAGCATATTGACACGTGCCTTCTCATCACAGATCAGAGGAAAGAAGGTGACAAATGAAAACATATCCTCTTGTACATGCTCAGTGCTGTGTGAATTCCAGGTCAGAACTCAAAACATGCACATTAAAATTGTCCAGAACAATAAACAGTATAAATTGTGTAGACAGTTTCTAGACCTAATGAGATATAATGAAACAGAAAAGTTTAACAGAACTGACAGAAAATCCTTCAGGGGTCACAATAGGTAGAATTAATAAATGTTATCCCATGAGAGGTGATATGAGGGGTCAAACTGCAGACCCAGAAAAGAACAATAATGTGGACCCTTAATAAGAGGGGGGAAAAGGGAAATCGCCTATCACTTTTCATATCTCTACAATGAATCCATTTTTAAAAACTAGTTTATATCTAAAGAGCCAACAGATCTACGATCAGCCCTTTGTGAAATGTGATTCCCCATAAACATTGATTACATTTCCAGTTCTAAGATTCCGATATGCTGACATTTTTGTTTACATTTCTCACACATTGGGATTACATCCGATAGAAAATTGTAATTCCTCCTGGGGCCAAGTTTTCAAAGGGGCATCAGCCTTTACCTCTGTTGGTTGGTGCACAACTTTTTATATGCAAGTGTTTGCACGAACAGTTACAGTATCACACAACTATTCATGACAGAATGTGTGTGCAAAACTCATTTTTGACACAATTTTTTTAATGCCATGGGGTTTGCACGTGTTGGGCCAAATTTTTAAAAGTGCTCTGTACCCATACCTTTCTCTCTTTGGTAGCAATGGGAGCTGCTAGGTTCTGAGTAGAGCTGGTGAAAATTTTCCACAGAAAAAATACAGGATTTTCAGTTAAACATTTTTTTGTTAAAAGCATCCATTTCAATTCTTTTTATAGAAAAATTGAATTCCTGAAAAACAAAATATTTTGGCTGAAAACTAAAATATTGATTTGGATATGGTACATGTACAAGGGTCAGCGCCAGCATCAACATTTTCCACAGAACCACCCCTCCTCCCCCAATCCATTTGCTGACTAGATCTAGTAAATCTGGCCCATAAATTCCACTTACTGGAGGCTGAAGTGATTGCAGGCTCAATTCGGTGAATGCGCAAGTAGAAAACACATTTTGAAAATATGGCCCTTTAACATAAAACAGCTATTTCTAAAGATTGGGGTCTCTAACAGAGTCCAACTCCTTTCAAACAAGCATCTTTGAAAAGGGAACTATGCACCTATCACATGCACATACATGCAGACAGGCAGACAATCTGTTGTACACACCTACACATTATCTCCTCAGTGATGGCATCAGGTCACATTCAGATTTCATATACACTGAGTAATATGTGAAGCAATTCCATTGACACTAAAGGTATTAGAGTACTCTAGATTTACTGAGATCAGAACTGGGTATCTTCATTTTTGTCACGCCTGCACAAGGTTTTATTAGAGAAATTTCATTACATTGTTTTGTGGCAGGAGATTTTCCCCAAGTTCAATGTAGTTACACCAGTGATTTGTGAAATTGTCAATGGGGATAATCCACACAGAAGTCCTGAAGCTACAGACCAAGTCAAATATAAAATGTAGTGTATTTAACAAATACACACACATATATATATACTCTCTCTATATGTATATGTAAATATACTGACCTCATTGTTCTTTGTATCCCATTTTGGATAGGAGAATATTTTATAGGATGTGTCTTAATCAAATCACCTTTGAAATATACAGCGCGAATACCAGACTTCTTAATGCAAGATTGCACTGGAGGTTGTTAATGCTAAGAGAGTGTGATTGACCTTCCAATGCTGCAGAATTCTTAGCTAAAAACTAGTGCTTTCTAAGGGGTTAGCTCAGAAGACATGAATGGAAATAAGCATAATAAATCCACTCTTTACTTTGAAGCTGTGCTCTTTATGCAAACACATTGGAAGGACTGTTTAAACATCTTTGGAGCAGACCAGAAGAAAAATGGGCTGTTTCTCCATTGCAAAGGTCAGAGAACAAAAATAGCATTTAAACTAAGTGCACAAAGGTAATATCTCATCACTTAGCCACCAAAGAGAATAAAAGAGGGGATGGGAACCAGCTTTAAAAAATAGTATGTGTAGTGAGGAGAACCAAGAGATTTAAAAACAGACAGGAGATAAGTGAGAAACCGAGATGTAAGATAGAAACCTGCTCTACAGTAAATATCGCAGCTAAATCTTTTATATTAACCGCACCAAAATTCTTACAATATAAAGTATTGAAAAATTATGAATAATCTTTGGCAATTCCTGGGAAACCACTCCAGACCATACAGCTACTTTATTTTTGCTCAGCTTGGCTGTATGAGAGTTCTTTGGATATTATGTCTGACCATTGCCCTAACTCAACTGTGAAAGGATCACAATCCTTCTGTTTTCGTCTCCCTGAGTAAAAGACTCATGTTTCAGCATCTACATAATTTCAGGACACTGTAAAAGCTACTATTCCATCCAACATTTATTAAGTCAGATACATTTAACCCAAGTCATCCCATTTAGGGCCTAACCACGTGAGATGCCCAGCAACCTGAGTTCCACCCAACACAATGTGGGGTTTGTGCACACAAATAGCTAGTGCTGCTGTCAGAGGATAACAGGAGGCAGAGCAATATTACATCATCTCCAAGAGTGCTGTAGCTCCTGCTCTCTCTCCACACTTCCCAGAGATCTATGGGCCTCCCACTTTTCCTAGTGGAGTGGTATAGTTCCTCACTGCCTACAGTATTGGGTGACACTTAAAAGGCAAAACAGAGCCCAGGATTTGTAGTATGTGCAAATGTAGAAGCATGGCTGAAACTCTGGCCCAAAAGGAACATACTGTTTTTAATTTCCTTGGAATTAATACTAATAAACTTCTGTTCATCTGCCTCCTTTTTGGTTACACAGCAGACCTTTCCTTCTTTCTAGACTTTCCATTTAAACACATCATTTTATTTTCACTCTTCTTTACCTGAGGACACTGTTTTACTTGTTTCTTCAGCAGAAGTGGCTGTAAGAGCATGACAACTTCACAGAGATACAAATTAGTCAGCCCATCTCCAAGAGCTCTCAGGAGCATAAATAATAAAGAACTTACACACAGCTAGTGTCTTATGAACTCCTTGTTTCTTGTCTTAGTCCCTATGACAATCAATTAAGTTAAATTACATCCCACAACCTATACAAGCTGGACTGAAAGAATACAACGTCTTTTTTGAACTTTTAACAAAAAAAGTCCGCTTTTTTTTTTTAAAAAACCCACACGTCCAGCAGCTTCAATGAAAACAAACCTTTCTGTGAAATGTTTGTGTTCAAGCCCATTTTTTCACTAAAACAAGCCTTTAACTATCTCTTGAAAGAATAGTGTTAAGTAGGGAGAAGCTAATTGTACAAGCAGCAAAATGAAGCAAATAAAATAAAGCATTACTGAACATTTAAAACACCCCAAACCTTGTTTTCAGAGGAATCCTTTATGTCTTAGCACAGGCATGCAGATGGGTGCATTCAAACTTGCCTCTCATCCCTCATGCAGCCTCCATGGGTCTGAGGAAATGCAACACCAGAATGTTTGGCATTTTCCTTTTTTTCAGTCAATGCTGAGTTGGAGGGACAGGCCTGTTTACAGTGGCATGCCCCACGCAAAGGTTTCCCACCTCTTCCTATGATTGAGCAGGCCTGCCCTAAGGGCCATGATTGACAAATATGTTCTGAGGTGCCTTTTTTCTCTGAGAGAGATCAATGATAACTTTTATCACAATAAGTTTGCTTACCATTAACAGCAATGCACATTTTTACAGTGAGGGTAGTTAACCAGGGGAACACTTACCAATGGATGTAATGGATTCTTTACCACTTGACACCTTTAAATCTGTCAGGGCCTGTAACATGGTTGGAGCCTGGAGTAGCATTACAGTAGTGGTCATGCCAAGGGTCAAAGCCGGAGTCAGCAGCTGGGGTCAGGGTGAGTGTGACATTCCCCACGGTACAATCTGGATGGTTCAACAGCTATGTCCTCTCAACTTTCTAGTGTTTCTGCCCAGTCTGTTTCAGCATCAAAGTTTCCCCATGAAGAGCTGAAAACTACAAAGAGCCGGGAGAAACCACAAGAGAGTGACCAGCAGAGATCACAGTAGAGAAGCAGACGACAGCAGAAGCAGAAGCTGATGGTGTGCATTGGTGACAGCTGGCAGGACAGCCAGTGGAACCACCAGACAGAAGAGCAAGCAAGGTGCCTTCTTCGTTTCCCCACTCCCTCCCAACCAGGCTGGAAGGTGAACTCTGGAGCTGCACCGCCAAACTCTGGGTCTGCACTGATTAAGGGCAACAAGTGTGAGGGGGGTGCTGTGAAACGAGGGGCACATTAAAGGAACTTCTGGTTGCTGGACCTCATAACCTGAGTCACAAGGAAACTGCCCAAAGTACTCTGGGGTGGGTGTTTTGCTCATGGTTTTATGCTTGTGAAACCTGCTTGCGGCATTTCCCCAAGTTCATGCCAGGTTACTTTCCCCCTTTTATTAAAAGTTTCTTTTATATGATCAGTCTCTGTGCTTGCAAGTGGGAAGCATTGCCTCTAGAGGCACCCAAAGGGTGGTGTGTGATTGTCCCAAGTTACTGGGTGAGGGTTCGAGACGGTTTTGTGTTGTATTGTTGAAAGGAACTCCTAGATATTGAACCCGGCGGTTGTTGCTGCTGACTTCCTGGAAGAAGGTTATACTATAATTTCCTATAAGCATATGGTATGCCGAATTAAGAACCATGAAGGCTTTAGTTTATAGTGAAGATCAAATTTTCAAACCTAAATGCCTAATGTTCGGCTCCAAAATCCCTCATGTCCCTAAATAACAACAGACTGATTTTGAAGTTACTGAGCATCTGCTGCTCCTATTGGCTTCAATAGGATTATTCAGTAGGCACTGGATCAAGCTTTAAGTGCATAAATGTGGATTCAGGGGTCTAATTTTAGGCACCCAGGTTTGAAAATTTTACCCACAAATTCTGAGTAACTTTTTATTCAGTACCTATTGAGTTGAAAATAAAATATGATAACAGGTATAAATAAATTATTTGTAACAGTTTTCCTTTCTTTTCTGCAGTCAGCCTACTATACACCCACTAGGTAGACAAGCTCTGACTTCCTTTAGATAATTTTCACATTCCCACTTGTCTACTGTATTCCGTTTGCAGTGATGCAAAAATTGGCTGAAATGAAACAGCAAGTTTTTTCATATAAAGAACACAAAAATGTTTTGTTTCAGAGAAACAAACATTAAGGGTTGAAATCCTGGCCTCATAGAAGTCCATTGGTTTTACCACTGAAATCTTTGGGGTTAGGATTTCATGCATGATATTTATATCTCTCTGATTTTAACATGACTGACCGAAGCCTAGAAGCACTGCAGTTCTAAATATGCCACATTTATGAAGGGAAAGTCAGAAATGGCTGTTATGAGAGAATGAATCTTTTGGTCGTCTAACAGCATTCCATCATCTGTTTTACTTTACAGTTTCTTACACTATGACCATGTGAGATGAAGATTCATGACTGCCTACAAACAAAACAGTGCTGCAATTTATACCTAAAATCAAGTTTGTGTGAACTTTAAATACCAATCCACCTTTACATGCTGGTAGTAAGAATCAATCTTCATGTTATTAATAGAAACCCTTAGTTAGACAGAGAATCACTGACAACCAGTTCTGCAGCTTAGAGTACTATAGCTTACTATCTTTAGAGCCTAAGACTACTTTCATGTACACTGGTGTAATGTTGGAGCAACTCCACTGACTTGAAAAGAGTGACACCAGCTTTATGCCAAACAGCCAAGGAGAATGTAGCCTTTGCTGTTTGTCAAGGTGTTCAAAAGAATTGTTAGTACTTAAAGGGAACAGTACTTGGTCATGCTACCAATGGCAGGTTTAAAAGCAGGTCAGCTGCACTGAAAGAGCAGGCACAGTGGAAACCTTGAGAAGATCTCCTCTGATCTTCACAACTCCCTATAGGCTGAGTATGGAAGGTGTATAACTAGTGGTTTGTGAATTGAATGAGACTAGTGGGTCAAAATTATAGTGTGTGAAATTGGGAGGAGACTGTATCTACAGTGAAAATTGAGGGACAAGAACCTATGCAGAATAGAATATCTGCTACTTTTCCTTATGGTCCATATTAGTGGACCACAGTTTGGCTATGCAGGCAACCTGTCATTTTGGGACTGATGATTCCATTCTTCAGACCTTGATGTTCTTTTCTTACTGCACAAAGCCCTTTTATGCATATCTTATTCCTTCCCCAGTATTTGGTTGTACGTCTCTTGAGAAGATCAGTTTGTTACTTTGCTAACTCCTGGTCTTCAGGTAACTTAAGGTTGTGCTGGAGAGCCTTCATATGCGTCATTTCTTCCATATCCTCTTAAATCTACCGCTAACTAGAACTATTAAAAAGGACATGCAAATACCTTTCTAAATCTTTATAATTGTTTCGTTAAAGTTTTCAAAACAATTTCTTACTCATTCCATTTCTCAAAGATTGAAAGACGTATGCATGTGTGTGTTTGTGTGTGTGTGATGGAACTGAAACCAATTTGGTTGGATTTTTGTTTTGTTTTATTTCCTCAGGTGAACACCAACTTCATTGATGATGTCTGCAGGAATGTATCTAGCTCTGGTAAAATTTGATAGTTTATTGCAGCAATAGAGCTAGCAAGAGAAGCTTGCATTTTTTGTGGGAAATTTTCCTTAGTTTTTTAAAGTGTCTAAATCAAAACTATCCATGTAAACTAGACTATGTTAATGTATGATTGGCATCCTTTTATCTGTGAGAGACAGTGGAAATTGCAGCCTATAATATAGAGGGTTTGCAGTATCTCATGTGACTAAATAGTTCAATCTGAGAGTTGCATAATCTTTGACAGTTATTGCAAATATGTACGTCTTGGCTGGGAGCTACTTGCTTCCTACAAGTTCTTTTCTCTTCAAGCTGTAGGAGCCAGCTCCTGTCATGGACTTGGATGCCCTGATGGAGATTATGGCGCTACTTGTTAGGATTACTTGCCAAGGGTTTCCATCTGTCAGGATCAATTCCAAATTCCTTAATAGCTTGCTTGCATATGTCTTTGTAGCAAAGCTTGGGAAGTCCTGGTGTTCTTGTTCCCTCGGATAGCTCTCTGTATAGTATGGCCTTAGGTATGCATCCATCTTCCAGCCTGCTCCGATGGCCCAGCCAGCGCAGTCATCTTTGCTTGAGCGGGGCTCTCACATTGGGTACATTTGCCCTTTGAAGAACTTCTGCACTGGTAACTCTCTTACCGTTTGGTGTTGAGGGCAGAGCACAAGCAACATAAGTGGAAAAGGTGTAAGTTGTCCATGTTTCCCTGCCATATATGAAAGTGCTGAGGACGCAACCTTGGTACACTACTATTTTGGTCTTCATGGTAAGCTTTGAGTTATTCCATGCTCTTTTGGTTAGCCTACTAAAAGTGGTGGCAGCCTTTCCAATGCAAACACTTAGTCTTCATCCAGTGAGATATTGGTAGTTGCTGCAGAACCTAAATAGCTGAACATTTGGACTACTTCTAAGTGGTTTGCATGTAAAGTGATTATGGGTCTTATGGAAACCCTTGTCCTAATACAACCATTTTATTAATACCGATGATGAGAGCAAATGCCTGACAAGCATTTGAAAGGTGGTCCATGAATTCTTTTAGTAGGGCTATAAGGGAAGCATCATCAGCAAATAACAGTTCCCTGATTAGCACCTTTTTATTTCGTCCTTGCCTTCAGTCATGAGAGATTGAAGGCAGATGTTAATGCATGCTGTTTACAATTCATTAGAAATCAATTGTCTAGAATATAATTGAAGTCACAGCAACAATTATTTTCTTTTCGAAAGTTGACTCATTGTTCCCATTCGCCTTCAAACAGCCATAAATAAAAAGGTATTGTTTTAAGTCTGAAGATACTTTTCTGAGTGCTGGTCCATATTTAAAAATTAGATCAACCTAGCTATTTTGCTCAAGGGTGTGAAAAATTCCCACCTCTGAGCACCATAATTAAGGCAACCTAACCCCCTGTGTAGACATAGCTAGGTTGACAGAAGAATTTTTCCAGCCATCTAGCTACTGCTGTGTGGAGAGGTGGGTTACCTACAGCGACAGAAAAACCTTTCTATTGCTGTAGGAAGCATCTATGCAACAACATACTGTGGCACAGCTCCACCATCATAGCTGTGACACTATCACCTGTAGTGTAGACTGGGCACCAATGACACTGAAATATAAATCTCTTTACTACGGTTACGTTTTGGTTATTGTTGATTCGCAGCTAAATACAATTTAGAAACTCCACTGTTCACCAATTAATCACCAGGCTCACAAATTTTGATTTTTTTCATAAATCTGAGGTCAAATTCTTGGGTTGGGAGGTGATGCAGTTCTCTCTGATTTCAGTGGGACTTGAGGGTGCTGTGACCCGTACCTGCCTAGGATAACCCACTGAAAATGCCAAGGTCAGGGCAGGCTGCAATAAGAAGAGCAGATTCTCCCAACACAGGTGGCTAACAGTGAAGTTAGATTCACCAACCAGTTACAAACAGTGCTTCTGATTCCCCCACACTGGTTATCAAGAAGCTAAAACAAGAAGTTACACAGCCTCCTTTATTGCATTTCAGTCTCTGGCTCCCAATCAGCAAGTAGGCCCAGTAAAGAGACCAGGTATTTAAAAACTCTATTCACTTTACCAAAAAGTTCTCCTGATCCCCAAAGGGTCAGCCACATTACCAGATCAAAATACTTTTGGATCTTACCCAAAATACCACGACAGGCAATTCTTTATTATATAAAACTAAAGATTTATTAAAAAAGGAAACAAATGAGAGATGTTAAATGATCAAAACAATCACATACATTCAAATGACTTCAGAGTCCATATATATTAGGTTCTTGGCAAAATCGTGGAGTTTGTAGGCTCCATACAGTTCCCATGGCGTACATCCATTACCTGAATGAGTCTAAGTCCTTTGTTTCACAACTTCAGATGTAAAATCATTAATACAGGGGTAGGAAGCAGGAATGAAGAAAAAATAGAAATGGTGCAACTGCCTTTTGTGTCATTTTGCTATGTGGCTTGTCTCAAACTCAGCCACACAGCACATGGCATGGAAAAGCCTCAGAGTCCCCTGTTCAGAGGTATGTTTCTATATGTCCTGATGCCTCAAAGTGTCAAAGGTGTCTCTATATGTCCTGATGTCCTCTATATAGAAAGGTGTTTCTATATGTCCTGATGACTCAAAGGGTTCTTTCACTGGATTCATGGTGTAGTTAATGGCCCTTGATAAGTCATCAATGCTGACACTAATCTGCCTCAGGGTGTAACCCAGTAATACAGCACAAGTTTTTGGATACAGATATATATCACACGTATCCATAACTTAAGTGCAAAGCTGACACATGCATATTAACAATATCATACTTAGCAAATCATAACCTTTGCAATGGTACCTGACATGGCATACCATGCAAGAATCATTGCAATTGTGTCATATTGGTATTAATAATATAAATGGTCACTCATATTCCAGACAGCACCATGGGTGCTTAGTGCCTCTAAAATCAGGCCACTCTTTATTTAGGTATCTAAATGTACATTTGGGCCCCCCTTCAGTTGTGAAAATATTGGCCATTGTTTCTACATCGTCTAGTGGATCATGTAGCATTTCCACACAGTTTCAGGACCTATGTGAAAGTGACAGTCACTAATATCAATATACACCCAGATGAGGAAGAAAAGTTCACTACCCGGTACAGTATACTATTCACTGTTCTGGTACTGGTACTATTCAGTATTGCCACTTAACCTTTTTTTAAAAACCCACACAAATACTTCTCTTCCATTGCCCCAAAATAACTTTGTAAGTCCATAAGCAATTTTATATTAACTAGTCAGTTTTTTGTTGATAAGATAGGGAAAATACCTGGTGCCTGTGAAATGCTATCTGTGACCTGTTCTATCCCTCACAGGCTTCTGGGTCATGCAGGACAGATGCCTTTTCCTTTAATCTATATAGCGCTGGCACTGCCCTGTCAATTCTTCCAGCCTCTGGCTGGTTGCAATAAGGTTACTGTTGGGTTCTGTGTAGCCCTGCTGATCTGTAGTGACAGAGCAAGAGCAATGAGGATGCTTTGGTAACCTGTGAGTTCAAGTGTTTAGGAGACAACCAAGTGTCAGACCTGATGGACACCGAATTGAGCAGATACTGGCAGAGAACACAAACTATTTAGTGAAACAAAAATTGATTTTATATGTTAGAAATATCTGAAGAATAAATAAAATCATAAGCAAAAAGCCCTGTAACTTATATCATACAACATGTTCTCCCAGAAGCAGAAGTGACTCCAGCACTGTGATAGTGCAAGACCCTTGTATAAAGAGGAATCTTCACTGCTCTCAGCACCCACATAGTTCTGGTCACCTTGCCCTTAACAACCTATAGCTTTCTCTCAATGTATTATTATTTCCCATATTTGTATCTTAATAGGTCTGCTGTTCATATTAGTCTGATGTTAAGGATAAATTATTATTTATGAAGCACTGATGTTTTATAGGGTCCCCTGCCCAAGAAGCTCACAGTATAAATTAGACCATTAACACAATGAACTGACATGAGGAAAGAAAGTGGACAAAAACAGTCAGAATACTATTTTCCAGGTCAAACAAGATTGCATATATTGTTTTGTTTTTTCTTGGGCGAGAGAGTGAGTTTTAAAACAATCATACAAGACAGGTGCTGGAATGGTGGAATACCAGTTGAAAGAAAGCTTTTTTGAGGAGACATTTGAAGGAAAAAAGGTAGATACACTGGAAGGAGGAGCTCTACCGCTTGACAGGAAAAGAGAGATAGAGTAATAAGCGGAAGAAAGAGGAAAAAGAAAACAAAAACAGCTGCTCCAAGGCATGGAATATTCAGTGCAAACCAAATGTGAAAATCCCTCCTCCCCACACAGGCAATCACACTCATTTCTGCAGTCAAGTACCTGTTTTGTGCACTCCTGCACACATTTACATGCAAATGTACCTCTGTCACCAGGAAGGTGTATTTTGTGTGCACCACTTACAGCAAAGCACCTGCTTTTTTATTTATTTTGAATTGCTATGAAAACATCATCTCAGACTTTAGCATATCTTCTAGATTTTTAAAATATATTTTAATAACTTTATTCTGCATCTCCTAAGTCTTTCATGCACGCTGGTAAGTGGCACTGAGTGACTGTGAAGCTATGATTTTCTTCTCCATCCATAAGCTGCATAGGGCCCAGTACAGCTCCCAGTAAAGCTGATGGAAGACTCTGACTGATTTCAGTAGGAGTGGATCAGACCCATAGACACTTCATTTCTGTCAATCTCCATATAAAAATCTTCCTTTTCCCAGTTGCTTATAGTTTACTTTCTCCATAAAGCCTGTTGTCCTCTGTAGATGAGTTTCTACAAATATGTTTCACTGTATACAATTTATTTTGAACTACAGCAGCATTCTTCAATGTCCTACAAAATACTTCACAATGAGACTCACCGTGGATATATTATTCGGAGCTGGAAACAGAAGCTTCTTACTGAGGCAAAATAAGAAGTCAGGAGAGAATACAGAGAAAAGTAGAAGAAAATAAAAATAGATTGTTATATTACTAATTACTTTTATTACAGTAGTGCCTAATAGTCAACTGAAAACTGGACCCCACTATGTTAGGTTCTTTACAAATACAAAATAATCGACAGCCTCTGCCCCAAAGGGCTTACAATTTAAATAATGGTGCCCATCACCATAGTTTCTGGGTACCTCAAAATGCAAGTAAACTTGCCAACAAAGGTAAGTGATGGGTGAACACAGGATGTGGACAGATGCACTGATGGGGAAAGAAAGGAAAAAGTGACTGAGGATTGGGGTCAATCATAGGCTAAAAAAATAAGAAGGTAAAAATGGAAAAAAGAAAGCATAGAAGCTAGGAGAGAGGGAGTTTCAGGCAAAAAAGTGGCATCCAATCGACGAGGCTCTTGGGGGAGGAACAGAGAGGACGTCAACATGTAAACTGAGTTCATGGAGAGGAAGACAAAGGAGACGCAAGGGGGGACATGCTGGTTCACATCCCCCCCACCCCCGATCTTTGGTTGCGACCTCACAAATCCAGACAGGCTGAGTGGGCCCATCGTGGTGAGTCAGGGAGTGGAGATGGCACTCCCTCCGCAAGCCCCAACACACGAGACTGGCCCAAGCCACCTGGCGTCGCTGTCCCAAGCAGCTGGTTTCACTGCTTGCCCCCTTGCATGCTCCTATGTGGCCTTGGAGGAGTTTAAAAACCTTGGTGGGCCAGTCATGTCCCCCAGAACCTTTAAATTGCACCACCCCACTATCAACAGTTACATGTCACCTCTGGAGGAGGACAATGTACAAAATATATGGCCATGTTTTCAGAAATGCTGAGCTTCTCTATCTCCCATTAAAGTCACTGGAACCAAACCTGCAAGAACTCAGCACTTCTGAAGTCCAGGCCAATGTATATACCAGGTCACCACTTAGATATACAAAAGGGACATTTTTATTCTTGAGCAGATGTAATCCAAGGCAGGAATCTGACGCTCCACTGGGGCTACCATTAAAATATCAGTCATATGAGAGAAATAACTGTATCCTGGAAAGGTGAAGGCATCTGATTGTATAATGCAATTAAAGGAACAATGTTTGTTGGTAAAATACTGACCACTACCACAAACATGCTATTATCTTGACCATAATTGAAGACATGCTGTCAAATCTATGTTCCCTATGATGTATCATTCACAGACATCATATTATTGTCTTTATCCAGTTCACAGACTTTCCAGAAACCTCCTCAAAAAGTTATAAATAAGCCATTTGTTGGTTGCTCCCTGAATCTTGACAGAAATGAGATTGGATAAAAATTACATTACCATATCAACTCATCTATACTTTGGTTCATGGCACATCTGCATTTTCCACTCTCTTTAGGAAAACAGCTGACTACTGGTTGAACACACTTCTTTTTTAGATGAACAGAGAGCCATGACGGGGGTAAGCCTATTTTTGAGCAGGTTGTTGCATGCCATTAGCCTATAAACAAAATCCAAATCCAAAGGCCTCTCCATAGTCCTTTTCCACCCACAGCTGCACTAATTGGCAGATTCAAGCAGAGATTAACTGACATCAACTGCTATTTATACAAGCCGTGACCAACAGATGGAAGTACTCTGATTTATTACAATGGCATTATCCAAATGCTAAATGAGCTATCTTGGAAATGAGAAAGGGAAACAAGTGTGTCTCTGGAAATATGAATAACCTAAGGGGGAAAACAAGCCCATCCACTAGCCTGCCAGTTGTCACAGCTGCCCTCTTGAACAGTTTCTTACATGCTTTAATCAGCTGGATTTGTTGTGGAAGGGGAAAAACAATTAGCAGTTTCAAAAGTCTGAGAACTACTTCAAATAGCTTTGCCACATTATTTTAAATCTTCCCCCATTACAAAATGAAAAGGAGCATTTTTGTCTGTAATTCAGTAACACATCACCTCTATTGCATCACATAATTGCATTCAAACATATCCTATCTACACTTCTCTAGAAAGATTTTTTCTTATTTCCCATTATATCCTTTCCTGTAAGTGACTTACCAGGGCACCATTTGAGTTAATTCACACGAAAATCACATTAAACTGACAAATAATTATAGGCATTTTTGGAGGTAGGGAAGAGAGAAGGTAATGGGGAGAGAGAGAAGCATTTTTCTATGGAAACAAATGCATGTGAATAGCTGCATATTATTTTAAAAGTGTTTATAGAAGCAATCATGGTAATAATAAGTGTAAGATTATATATTTGTGAATCTTGTTTTATTATTTATCTTATTTTATTATTAAATAGCTTAATAAAACTTATGTCGTATTGGGTGAAATCATGGCACCATTGAAGGTTGATGGGTGTTTTGCCATTGACTTGAATGCCAGGATTTCACCCATGCTATATCACATACCAAGAGAAATTAAGGAAGAGGACTGAGAGGAGCATATATTAAAATAGGAATGTTTTGAATAGGATACATCAATTTTGGTATAAATAGAAACAAGAGACATAGTGCTGTCAAGACAGAGATTGCAATAACAGTGGTGCAAATATGATACTCTAACTTATACAATCATGGAATCCTTATTCATTCAAGACAATGGATGTTTTTCCATGAGTAAGAATAGGGCACTCATTACATGCAACCAGATAACAGTCAAGAAAATTTTAGTTGAGAATACACAGGGGCTGGGTCTACGCTGACGGCGACAAATTCACCGCCGTCAGATCGATTGCATTGGATCGACTGAGCGGTCTGTGTAGACTCCTCAGTTGATCCAGCAATTGACGTAGGAAAACCACCCCAGTAAGTGGCGTAGTGCTGCATCGAAGGGAACTCTGTTCCCTTTGGCACAGCACAGTGTGGACGGCGCGCGGAGCAGATGCAGCGAAGTTGACAGGAGATACGCAAGTGATTTATGTCACTTACGTATCTCCCGTCGACTGCCGCTGAATCTGGAAGGTAAGTGTAGACCGGGCCTGGCTTGTAGACATTTCAAAATCCTCTAATCAATTTGCTTTAATACATTCACACAGTGCCCAAAAGCAGTGGACATATTAGGCTTCATCTAGTAGATTTTTTCAGTTGACTAAATTTACTTTGCTAGCTAAAGAAATTAAGAAATATATTGTGCAACACTTCCTCATGTTGGGGAGCTCCTGCTCCCTCTGGTAACCCCACTGAAATCTGTGGCATGTTGATGTGTGTGTATGAAATCAATGGGACTGCTCATGTGAGCAAGTGTTCACCAACACAAGCCAGGGTTCCACATTCTGGCTCTACGATATTAAACAACTATTGGAGAAAGCATAAGATGTGTCAGCCAAAGCGACACATCGGATGACTGGGTAGACTAGCATGGTTTTAAAAGGAGGAATTTTTTCATGGTGTGAAATATATCTCCCATATTACACAAGCGTGAATGGGCTATGGAAAATATGATGCATAATTATGAACTGGAAGCTTCCCTATAAGGAAACAATCAAGAGTATCAAGTAATTTCTTTTCATATAAATGAAAAGACATTCAAATTACTCAGGTATTAGAAACAATGTAAGAGGATTATAAATCTTTTAAATAAACCAATTCCCAATTCAATAGACTGCCTTCAGAAATCTTGCAAGGATAAGTGTAACCTACTTACTGTAGAATGTATTTAGGCTACTCCAAGTTATTAGTTTGTTTCTAACTATTAATGGAAATTACAACTATACATAACATTTCTTTAGAATTGCTGAGATATTGAACAAGAACAATTAAAAAGTACTGAAGACCGAAAAATATCGATGAACAGCAATGAACAGATCACTTGGAAAGTCTGTATAAATTGAAGGCTTTATATGACTATCATTTTACGGTGCTAAGGGCCAGATTTCAAAAGGCATTTAGGTGCCTAAATTTAGGTACAGATAGGCACCTAGTGGGATGTTCAAAAAATACCTAAGCAAGTTGATTGCCTAACTAATAAAGCAAATGTGGTACTGATCTTCAAAAAAGGAAAGAAGAGTAATCCTGGGAACTACTATTAGGTAAATCTAACTTCAGTCTTTAGTAAAATAATGGAACAAATATTAACCCCCTAACACATAACAGACACACGTGATCTATTCTTCATGAGGTAGCAAACATTCAAGAATGAAAGGATTAGGAGAAAAATGTAAATATCTAGGGCCAGATTTTCAAAAGTATTTAGGTACCTAAAAATGCAGATAGGATTTTTAAAAGTGCTTAGGAAATTAATGGGAGTTTAAGTGCCTAAATGCCTTTAAAATCTAGTCTCCAGGGATTAGTAGAAAAATGCATTCACAATATGTACTCATATTGATGAGTACTTTCACATGCAAGTAATCCCATTGGTTTAAACAGGAGTATTTGTCTACATGTTCATCAGTATGAGAGAGGGTTGCAAAGCTGGGATCTCAACAGGCAGCACATATAAGGCCAAACAATCAGCTAATGTAAAATGCCAGTTTACTCCAGATGAGGACCTGGCCCACAGGGAAAAAAATAATCTCAGACAAACTTTTTTTTTTAATTTATTGATTTATTTAAATAGAGTTAAAATAAATAGTGGATGAATGTACTAAACTAAATGTAATATGTCTGGTATTTAGTAACGTATTTGACACTGGCTCACAAATTTTTACTTGCAAAATTAATTCAAATTTTCTCAGCTATGATAAGCAGTGAAGACTGACTGAACACCTGCAAACAAAGCGCAACAATAAACAGAAACGTATCAAGTTGTGAGAATGAACCCAATGAAATCCTGTATGGATCAATGTAAGGTCCAGTTTTATTTAACATCTTTATTAACTGTCTGAATATCGTGGTCCTCCTACGCTCCCCTCTGTTCTGAGACACAGAGGGGAATGCAAAAAAAAAGGTAACAAAGCCAAGCCATAAAAAGGGGGCTCTGCAGCATGTTCCACTTTATGCCAGCTAAAAGAATCTCCTTTGTGGGACTCAGGTGGCCAGGCTCTGCAGATCTATGTAAGGCATGGCTGGACTTGGCCAAGGTGATGGCCACTTTCTTCAGATTCAGCCTTCCTTCAACCTGCAGGGAATTAGTAACAGAAGATGCTGATCGGATCTCACATTCATTCACCCTCTGCACATTAAAATATTGGGGAGTTCTGAGACAGCTGCCAGCAGGAAACCAATCATGAAGCTGCTGAGGAAGCTGTGCTGCTACCAGGATGGTGAGAAGCCTGGCAGTAGTGCAGTGTTATGCTATCTCAATACCAGAGAGAAGTAGAAAAACTGGATAAATTCATACAAGAACAACAAAAGATGAGTACGGATTTATGAGGAAAGATTAAAGAGCAACATACAAACAGCCTGACTTCATGATGACAGAGGAGTGACATCATAAATATTGGAAGGGTCTACGTAAACACCCAGGATGTAGAGAATTTGCTTAAGAGTGGTACTAGGGGAGTTAACTACTGTTAATGGATAAAAATCAAGAAAGCAAGCACATCCTGACACTTGAGATTAGCCAGTCTGTGGAATAGTCTCCCAATAAAAGTGGTGGGAACCCCTCTTCTGAGACATTTGAAACTAGACTGGACAAACCTCCAGAAAATATACTGCAGGGACCTTTCTGTTCTGGCAAAGGAATGGACTAAATGACCCAACGGGTCTGTTCCATCTCTAATATTTATTATTTTATTACTTGAATCAAATAATTTGCTCCCCAACCCATTTACCTTCAATTTCCTCTTTATCACTAGGCAGTGAATTCCTTCCTTTGTTTTTCACTTCCCTCTTGGAGATAAACAAAAGATCAGAGTTTGAACTCTTCTCCCTGGGATGCTTTTTGCTTTCCTCTTTCTCCTTGGTTTTATTTTTTTCCGCATCCTCTTTTGCATTTTTTTCCTTTTCTTCTTCTTCTTCTAGAGATGAGTTCTCAATGGGTTTCTCAGCCTGTACATTTGGGCTAGAAATCAGAAGAGAAGATTCATTATATACATCTGTGTTTGTAAGTGTGGTATATCATGCTATTTCAAAGCATTCATCATTATAAGGAGGTTATTTTAACAATTTTTATACCACCTTTCCCTACATCCCACCTCTCACAGTGTTGATATGAAAGGGATTCATCATTCTCACAGTGGCCTTGTGAAGTGGTCTGAGTTCAAATGTTTTCTTGTCTTCTAACTTGTCGGAAGTAACAAAAGAATGAATAAAGACCAGCCCACCCCACAACCATTGAAGCTTCTCCCTATATTCTCCCTATTTGCCACTACGCAATACAGTAATCACATGCCTACCACATGAGTGTTTTTCCAAGGAAGTTCCACTGGTCACTGAGATTCTCAATTCTAAAATTATTTCCACCTGGAAATTCATGTCATGCTGTTAATATTCTCTTTACAACTGTTAGAAATGGATTTTTCCACTTGCTTTTTGCTATGGCCAGACTCCAGCTTGGGATGGAATGCAGCTTGTTAAGCCTCAAATTAGATAAATAAATAAATAAATAGGTGGTGTTATCTTCCGAAGTCAAACACTGCAGACAATAGCAGTTTTCTAAGAAACTCACGACCAGTGTCCCAAACTGGTTTGAACCAGCCCTGGAGGAGGTGATAAGATAAATTATAGCTACCAGCTGCAGAGCACATGAGAAAACTTTATTGACCAAGGTCAGTGAGTTTCCATGCCAATAGGTGATATGCTAATTTTCTGGGGTCTCACCATAAAGCCAGGGTTCTGGTTTGGACGTGTTGGAGAGACAATAGTCTGTCATTTCGCTCAGAGACCTGGCCAACCCCAGGTACCTCCGCACACTTCAGAAGGAAGAGTGTTAAACCCCCTTGCCTGATCACCAAGGGAGTGTGCAGTTTTGTTTTGTTTTTTCTCTTTTTGCAGATCTTTTTTCTGCTTTTGGATTTTTCTTTTACTGATTCTCTTTGTTCACCTGGTTGCCCTGGATTGCAAGGCCGCACACCTTAGCATAGCCGAAGGGGATGGCAGGGGGTGTTCAACCATTGCAACTGGTTGTGGTGGGCTCTGATTTTTATAGTTGCTTATAGTCACGATGAACTGTGAGTATAGTCGTCGAGCCATTAAACGCCAAACTAGTAAAGTGCAAGGTTTGTTGAAAAGCACACAATTGGTTGACACCAGACCTGTGGGCTCTGATTTATGGCTGCTTATAGTCACGATGAACTGTAAGTACAGTCATTAAACACCAGGCTTTATCTTTTATCTCAAGAAAACAAGCTGCAGATTTGTTATCTGTCACTCCGAAAATAACATCCACATGTGGTAAATATAACCTGGTTAAATTTGGGATTTAAATTGGGAAATGTTTTTGGGGATTGTGTGTGTATGTATTATCACTGCTCCAAGTTTACTAACCCACAGATTAAAAACAAGCTGGAATCCACTTGTATTCCCCACCAGGCACCCCAGCTGACTCTTGTAACTCCTAGCCGCAAACAGCCCATGGCTAGCCTCACCGGGCCATGACCGATGGTTTCTGTGGAGCAACGGGGGGAAGCAAGGTGTTCGTGCTGTCCTGGGCTGTGCTTGTGTATTAGTGTGTGTGTATCAAGCTGGAATAATTCTTTTTGCCCACAGATTGTGCTCTTTCTCTGTCTGGTATGAGCTTTACCCTACTGAGACTGGCACTGAGGTTTTGCCTTGGGGTTGGGCACAGGAATTGGCATTGTGGTTGTGGTGGTGCTAGTGTTTGCACTTGAAGGATTTTTGTAATGTTTTAAGGAAGTAAAGTTTTGGGAATGTAGCTTATGTATGAGGGGTTGATGTGCGTGGGATTTAATAAAGAATGTCTTAGGGAAGCAGAGTTTGGGAATCTGGCTTGTGTATGAAGGGTTGGTGTATGTAGGATTTGATAAGAATTGAAGCTTTATTAATTGTAATAATAGGAATTTTTCATTTAATTCATATTTCCATTTTTATAACCCTATATACTTCAATAAAATTTACATAAACAGTGGTTAACCAAAAAATAGTGGTCTGGTCTCTTATCTCTTGATTGGGACACACTCTTGCAGTGTGGGGATTGGGCCCCTTGTGCCCCACTCCACCACAACAACAACAGGTTCCTAAAATTGGGCAAAGGGGTAGTTATCAAGCAATATAAAAGGAAATAACTCCTTTCACTGCAATCAGTGCTCCCAGTGCTTTAGTTTTGATATGGAACTTGATAATTACACTTGGTGGGATGGAAGAGGGGGGGCAGATTGTCTTGTCACAATTATTATTATGTACTTCCATTGTGGTAGTGCCTAGTGAGCCACCCCCAAAAAAATCAGATACTAATATTCAGATATTAGGATAAGGATCATATAAGGGCCATATTAGTACCTCAATAGATTATACATTGATCAGGCCCTCAATGTACTAGATGCTGTACAAGCAAACACAAAGACAATCCCTACCCCAGACAGCCCACAATCTAAGATTTACACAAAATGATACAATAGAATACCTGAACACATGCACTGCATTGCCCACCTTGATACCAGGCTCTCTCTTTGCATATGCACAGTGTCTAGCACAATGGGGCCCTGTAACAGAGTGTTGGGCAGCAATCCCTTAACCAGTCCTCTGTCACACCAGCACCAATTGAGAGAGGTAGATTGGAGCTGGCTGGGAACACCTGCACCTGACTGGGGCAGGGGAAACAGCTGTGTCCCTAATTAAGAAGGGACTATAAACAGGCCCAGGTGAGGGAAGGAGAAGCCAGGGAGTGGAAAGGGAGCAAAGGCTCTGGCTGATGAAGCTCGTGGGACAGCGAGCCAAGCTGTATGTAATAAGAAGGTGGTGGGACTGCACATTTTAAATAAACTGCTCTAGATTGCTGAACAATCATAGAATCATAGAATATTAGAGGTAGAAGGGACCTCAGGAGGTCATCTAGTCCAACCCCCTGCCCAAAGCAGGACTATCCTCAGCTAAATCATCCCAGCGAGGGTTTTGTCAAGCCTCAGCTTAAAAACCTCTAAAGATGGAGATGCCACCACCTCCCTAGGTAACCCATTCCAATGTGTCACCACTCTCCTAGTGAAAAGCTTTTTCCTAATGTCCAACCTAGACCTCCCCCACTGCAACTTGAGACCGTTGCTCCTTGTTCTGTCATCTGCCACCACTGAAAACAGCCTAGCTCCATCCTCCCTGGAACCCCCTTTCAGGTAGCTAAAGGCTGCTATCAAATCCCCCCTCATTCTTCTCTTCTGCAGACTAAACAGGCCTAGTTCTTTCAGCCTCTCCTCATAAGTCTTGTGCTCCAGCCCCCAAATCATTTTTGTTGCCCTCCGCTGGACTCTCTCCAACTTGTCCACATCCTTTTTGTAGTGGGGGTCCCAAGACTGGACACAATACTCCAAATGCAGCCTCACCAATACCGAATAGAGGGGAATAATCACTTCCCTCAATCTGCTGGCAATGCTCCTACTAATGCAGCCCAATATGCTGTTAGTCTTCTTGGCAACCAGGGCACACTGCTGACTCATATCCAGCTTCTTATCCACTGTAACCCCCAGGTCCTTTTCTGCGGAACTGCTGCCTAGCTCATCAGTCCCCAATCTGTAGCTGTGCATGGGACTCTGCACTTATCCTTGTTGAACCTCATCAGATTTCTTTTGGCCCAATCGTCCAAGAAGGTGTTGGAGTCATTTGTGACAGAGAGGGTGGCCAAAGCGGAGGAGCGGCGGTGGAGAGCCCTAATAGGAGAGCCCTGATCTCAGCTGTTACTATAATAATAGTACTAATAATCATCAAACTTCTTGGTTCCTTTGGTGATCAAATTTAATTGATTTTTGTTTCTAAAAATTATTGGTACAGATTAAACCCTAATTAATTATACTACATAATAAACATTATAGAATTTTCCAATCATAAATACAGTGATGTCCCATTAGAATATTCCAAACCAAAAAAGACAACAGCTTAGAGATCAAAGATGTCACAAAGCAAAAATATACAACAATTTATTTTCAAACTTTACTTTTGCACAGTATAATTAACAGCAAGTAGTGATTTGAATCAGAACAGGCACATGCTAGGTAATCAGAGTACATACCTGTACACCGGAGAGAAAGAAAGGAGCTGGGAGGGAAGATGTCCATTAAAGTATCCTTCTTGAATGTACCTTAACCCTACACATCACAATCACAAATTTTTACTGGTGGACTCCAGCCCTCTATAAATAAGTCCCATATACCTCCAGCATGTCCAGTAACACAAAATACAGGCACTATAAATGCAAAAGCTTAACTCAACATCAGCAACATCAGCATATGTGTCTGATAGATACATGTGAACTGATGAACTGTAGAATGGGTTGTTAGAAGAGTGAGCTTGAAGTTAAGCATCACATATGGGTCCTTTTAGAATGTCTCACATGACACGTCTCAGCTAGGAATACATTCCATAGTTGACTAAACACCCTGAAAATGGGCAATAATGGAAATGTTGACACAATCTTCATTCAAGCAGAGCAAATGGCTCAGCCAGCACTAGTACTGATTAATGTGCATCTAATGAAACATAATTGTTTAATGATTTTGAATGCAGAGCTTTTCATAGGAGGAAAACACTCGGACACTGTGTGCTAGACTACAAAAAGCGATGAGTATAAAGTAAGGTCATGAACATTGTTGAATCTTTATGGTTCAATCAGTGAATTAAGTTAGTCAATGCCTGGAAGAGGACATGATGCATACCTACATGATGTAAAAGTAAAGTGTTAAATCAGTGCTTTTCAACCTGTGGCCTGGGGGCCAAAAGTGGCCCGTGGGGTCTTTCAAAGTGGCCTGCCGCTCCCCTCCTGCTGGCTGCAGAAGCAAGTTGCTGCCTAAGGACTCAGGCAGAACGTGTTTCTGTGGGGTTATAAGGCCGGTACAGGTTCCTTGCTGCACCCAAGGGCACAGAAGATCAGCATTCCCCTTCCTCCCTGGCTCCAGCACAGAGCATGGCAAAGTGCTCTGCCTGGGTCCCTATTTGCTAGGATCCCTGCTGCAGCAAGAGGGAGGAAAGCACTGATCTCCCATCTCACTAACTGCAGAAGGGAGTCACTGCCTAGGTACCCAGGTGGAGCGCACATGGCTATAGGACACATGCGGCTTCCCTGCTGCAGCCAGGAGGACAGAAGAACAGCAAGGAGGTAGCCTCCTCACTGAACTCCTTTCATCTGTCTGCAGTGGGAGGGAGGGGGGTTCGGAGCAGCCATGACCCATCATGCTTGAGGAGGGGCAGGACTCTAAAAATCAGGGCCTTCTGGTTTGGCCTGCACTTAGCAGGTCACCCACCGTGACTTAGCTGCCAGGCCACGTGCTTCAGTGTACAGTGACAGTCACAGATCTACACTAGTGCTTTGTCTGTGATGTACTGAGAGTAATTTGTAGGTTTAAAATAGTGAATGTAAAAACGAACACAGTAGCAAAATGTTTACTTTAAATATGTAGTGATTTGTAATCCTTAACTGTGTATATGTCAATACATTTTTTTATGAATTGATAGATTGGTGGCCCTTCAGAGTTGTAAAAATGATATTTGTGGCAAGCCAGAAAGGTTAGGAACCACTGCGGGAGAAACTTCCATGAGAACATTATTCCATTCGCAAATAATGGAAACCAAAATACAGTAGCTGAGAGTGTTACCTGCAAAAGGGGAAAACTCTGAACTATTAATTGTGATCATCTGAGAGATCCTAGAGAGAGATTTATAGTGCCAACTATCAAAGGGCAGTTTCCTAGTGGATAGAGCTCTGGACTGGGACTCAGAAAACCTGGGCTCAATTGCCAGCTCTACTATTCATCTGCTGGGTGACTTGGCCAAGTCTCGTGATGGTGTTGTGCCTCAGTTTCCCCATCTGTGAAATGGGGATAATGATACTGATCTCCTTTGTAAAGCACTTCGAGATCTACTGATGAGAAGTGATGCATCAAGATCTGGATATTAGATTGCCAAGAAGCAGGAGAGAGAAAAAACCACAGCCACAACAGACAGATCTAGCCAGGATCCAACCTTTTTATAAAACAGATTAAAAATGCAGCAGAAATAGAAAAATATAGATTATTTAAGAGGATGGACAGATGGGTCGCATGAAAGAAAAGACTATAACAAATATCACTGCTAGCACATAATTTTCTCACCTAGAAAGCAAAATTCAATTCAGCAAAGCAAACAAGAGTGGTGAGTAGCAAAAATATGGAGAAGCTTAAGAGTGGTTGTGGCCGGCTGGCATGATAACTGAGGCCGGCTGGCATGATAACTGAGGCCAGCCAACTCAGAGTGAATGAGTGAGTGGATGTGAAGAAGAGAGGAATAGAACTAATGATGTATATGAGGACAAACAAAACAGAATTCCATAGTGTTCTTGGCTGGAATGCTTTAGTGTGTTCCATAATAAGTCATAATTCTGACTATGCGGAGACAGACTCCTCCTTAATGTTTAACATATTTGGGTCTTGTTTATGTCCAGCATAAGAGGAGAGAATTAGGTTTTAATAGCTTGAAATAATTTTTACTGTGAAATACAGGATATTTTGCTCAACATGATGTGGCCACGTGATTATTTGTATTCCTTGTATAAATATGCAACTTATGAATTTTTACTATAACAAATCCATGAGCTTCCTCATTTTAGCCATGACAAACAACCATCCTTAAGGGAGGCAGTGTTTCTTAGTAGTTAGAGCACTGGACTGGGACTTGGAAGACCTGGCTTCTATTCTTGTTCTGTCACTGGCCAGCTGGGTGACTTTGGGGAAGCCACTTTAACTCCCTGTGCCAGTTTTCCTACCTGTAAATGGGGATAATTATCCTGACCGCCTCTGTAAAGTGCTATGAGATCTATGAATGAAAATTGCTATTCAAGAGTTAGGTATTATTGATTATTATTACTTTAGTAATTAATATGCTATCATAACACTGACGTGAAAGTGACAGAATATTCAAAAATAGTCATTGCATGTAAGAGTAGATGAATGATTGTTCAGGTCTGCAGCCTTGGGAACTGCTGGGATATGTTTCATCATTTCAGTGAGGCATCATACCAACTATGTGAAATCAAGGTTAAGGTCTACACTTTGCCTGTAATACTAAATATTATATCATCTGTAACCTTTTTAAACAGAATGGTATTTTAAAGAAACTAAATGCCTATTTAAATGTAAATAGTGTGATGTAAAAGGTCATAGCAGGGAGATACCCATCTAGTTCCTTGAATAAAAGTATTTATTTGGGTACTAGCTGGAGTCAAATCCCTGAAAGTAGTGGGGCTCTATGTTTAAGTTAATTAATACAGTATATAAGATTATAGTTTCAAATTTTCCATTTTTAATTTTTAAAGTGAGGAAAAAATAGAAATAATATCAAGAGAACATTACAAGACAATAGAAAATAACGCATTTAGCATGTTCAGTTGTATATGTAATTGTGCTAGCAAAATCTGTGCTTTGTTTCGGTGTGTTCTAAAAATTGGCTGCATTTATTGAATATAATCTAATAAAAAGAGGACGTAAATCACAATGTGCCTCAATGGAATGCTCATCATTGAGTGCTATAGAAACTATTCACTGTTTTGAATATTTTATTTAGATTGGAGAACTTTAATTTCAATCATTTGACAGATAAATTGGGGGGACACAAATACAAACCAGTGTTTACTAGTGGAAACATAATACCATAATTCACAATTAGTAGACATGAATGTGCACCTCCATTTATTATTTTATTCAGAGACCTGCCAGATTAGATATAATTTCATCTAAAGTTAGCCTAATGGACATATTTATTTTTCACACTACACAAATTTAATGCATTCACTTAAATTGTTTCCTAAAGAGTTCCTGTTTGTCAGTGAATAAGCCAATCTTACCATCATTTGTATGTAACAATGGCAAGTCAGTTTGTCACTGGAGTATGGGTTTGGAGACTGAATATGAAATTTGATGAGTACTTAATTAAGAAGCAAGCATGTAAAAATGAAGCCATGCTTACTGTTTATGTATTTAGTCATACTTTTTTTTAATAAGATGCCTCATTTAGAATATAATCTTCTAATTCTTAGTAGGCAAAAAGAAAGATTTCCACTGACATCAATGGGAGACAGTGAAGTCTGTCCCTTTGCCCTGTTGCTGGATGGGTGAAGAAAGGCCTGCTTACCATCTTATAGGTGATTTGACCTGGAAAGAGGGATTGGTCCCATTTCCAGATTTGGACTGCCTCTTGGTATTTTGGTTCCAGGTTTTACCTCCCTTTTCTACTTTTATTGTGGGTAGGAAGAAGAGAAGCTTTTCCCTTATAGTAGGGCTTGTAGATTTTCTCGGGTTGCTCTGTAATGTATGAACGAATGATTTGATTTTCTGTGATGCCGGACACCACCTTCCCAAGCTTTTCCCCAAACAAGAATTGGATTTGCTTTGAATAATTATTTGCTGTCTGCAACTTGAGCCAGAATTGATACTACAGAGTTATATGATGTGGCTTTTGCCTGAAGAGCTTGATGTAACTCAAAAGCATGTCTATTTCATCAAAAGAAGTTGATCCAATAAAAGTTATTACCTTACCCACTCTCTCTCTCCATGACTTTTCCTGTCAGCCTCCCAGAATCCATAGCTCTGTTCACTACAAGTGCAGTAGCCCAGGCTATAATCTTTAATATTAAATTGGGTTTATTACAGTTCTGGGGGTCCATACTTTCCAGGCCATTTACACAGGAACATTGTAGGCCAGGCAATTGGAAGTGAAACTCTGAGGACAGCTGAAGAAACTTTAGAGTCTGTCCAAGAGTGGTATTTATCTTCATATCCATGGAGCTTTTGGGGAAGAAATCCCCCTCAGCAGATATTACCATATTCTTTGTCAGCAACGCCACTGCAGCATTGACCAGAGGGGAGACAGGATGGAATCTTTGAGTTCTAGGACACTATATAATACAGGGATTGCTCTCTGAGCCTTTTCCCCTCATTGGCTGCTTCCCACTTGGCCCTAAACAACTTCTTCAAAGTAGGAATGAAGGGGCAAATTCTGGCTTTGGGTGGGAAGCATTAACTCTTTGTTCGTTTGGTTACTCCTCTTTCTCAGGCTGGATTTAATGGTGGTCACCACTTTTTTTCCCCAACAGCTTCAGATATGTTTGGGGGAAAGAACCTCTCTTGCTTCACAAATCAGGTTTATTGTATTTCATAGGGCTCTCATGTTCTCCCTTCTTTGGAGAGAGAAGAGTAGGAGCCACTGCCTCAATGCTAAGAGCCCAGATCAGGGTTTCTGCCACACAACACACAGCCTGCTACTGAACTCTGAAATCTTTCACTTCTCAGGGATACTTCAAATGGGTTCATGGCTCAGGCTATATAAAAAGCCACACAGAAACTCAAATTTACCAGGAAACCATTATACATTTAAGTTCCATTCAAACCAGCAAACTTCAGCCAAGGTCCATCTATGTTCTGCAGGCCTGGGCTAATGCCCATGGCACCCTAAACACCCTCTCCAAGCCATCCCCCAGACTCAAGCATAATAAAACATTCAGTACTCTATGCTAATTTCATAATATGAAGCACAAGTTCAAACCACAAAACACATCTTAAAATAAAAATTAGTCTCATCACTAACATGATCTCCAACCCAATTTTCAGCATTTCCTCACTTTGGAACTTACAGAATCATAGGACTGGAGGGGACCTCAAGAGATCATCTAGTTCACTCTCTTGCACTTATGGCAGGACTAAGTATTACTTACACCATCTCTGACAGATGTTTTTCTAATCTGCTCTTAAAAATCTCCAATGATGGAGATTCCACAACCTCCCTAGGCAGGAACTTCTGACAGGAAGTTTTTCCTAATGTCCAACCTAAACTGCCCTTGCTGCAATTTAAGATCATTACTTCTTGTCCTATCCTCAGAGGTTAAGGAGGAATTTGTTTCCTTCCTCCTCCTTGTAACAACCTTTACTGTACTTGAAAACTATTATCCTGTCCCCCCTCAGTCTTTTCTAGCACCTCTTACAGGTCCTTTCAAAGGCTAATACAGTGCAACTCCCTGCCAGAGAACAAAAAGGTGAGGCACACAGTTAACACCCTTGTCATCCAAACACTCAGTCGATCAGACACACTTGGTGATGTGTCCAGGACCACACACCTGACCTGAATAAACCCTGTTCTAGTTTAAAAAGCTACTTGTTATCATACTAGATATGGGAAATCTAAAGCAAAAGTGAATACAAAATATGCTTCTCTACTCCCGCTCACGCCCCCTATATTTTAAAATGCACGTAAGAGAAAGTCTACATATTTTGGTTCAAGCATACTCACATCAGGCAATCCACCATATGGGCCATTCTTATATAGCGGCAGGAACAGGCATACTTTGTTTGGCTGATTTTAATAAGCCCACTTCGTATACAGTGTTTCTGCAATAACACAAATTCATCCAGTTTAGATCACTGACTTCTAAACCTCGAAACAGCAGATAAAAATAAAGAAACACATAAAGAAAACATCCACTTTGATGCAACCATAAGTAGCATCTGAAAAATCAAGATGACAATTTTCTACTGATAAGTACTATTTCTTTATAATACATAATGAGAAAAAAAGTAAAATTACCATAATCATCTCCAACAAACAAAAGTAACTAAACACAATGAAAATTGTTTTTGATGGGATAAAATAAAGCCTGTGAAAGCAAACAAATGGATTATGTAGAATAGAGTTGGTTGGTTTACGGATAAATTTTTCAACAGTATTTATCAGCTAGTCTATTATGTTGGCCCTTTACTTGACTCTGAAATTTGATTTGGTTTTGGTCAGCAGGGAGGTTAAATGGAACAATATGCACGTTAGCCAGGCCAGTTATTTCTGCCTCATCAAAAACAGAATTATAATAATGCCATGGCAAAGTTCTTGTCCTCTCCCAAGTCTACTTACCTTCCTATTGTTGTATTTCAAAACTGTGTAGAGTTTATCATCTGCCTCAACTCTTTTTGGTGTTGCTATAACAACAGCAGGCATATAATAATCAATTCCTGTCTGTGTCCCAGTTCTGGCAAATACATAGTCTCCAACCTGTGTACCAGAAAAGAGTTAGGTTGCAAGTGACAAACATAAGAAATACTGGAAATAGCATGGAACCAAAGGAAATTCACTATGAATGGAGAATCTTCTTTAAAATTTACAAACTTAATTCAAAATACAGAAATGACCAAACTATAAGTTATCATCATGCTCATATGTGAACTTCAGAACAAGATTAACGATGCACATATGCTGCTTAAAAACTAATAGTTTTTCACCTGCAGTGATGGGCAAGGCATAGCACCCCCCACAGGTATAATGAACTTTATCGGTACAATTTGTGTCTCTCTGTGGCTGAAGTCAACAAGTGCCTGGGTAGAACTGATACTCTTTATCACAGTTCCTAAGAGAAAAACACAAAAAATACAATTTTAAGATTACATATAAGGTTTTTATTCATTATGGAAGAATGTAGCCTGTAACACCTTCTCCTACTTCCTGCAGTAGAATCTATAATATTTGCACTTGGCACTCATATTCATTTAGAATGACTATATCTTGTTGGTTAAGCTTGACACTGTGCATTGCACTGTACAAGACGCACACAAAAAGAAAGTCATTGCTCCCAAAGGATTTATAATCTTAAAACAGAGTCCTTCAAAATAATTATATATAAAAGAAAAAAAAAATCAAGAGACCTACCTGGAGATCATATAAGAAACCCAAAACAACTATCAAAACCTGATGACAGCCATCCAACACAAAAAGAAAAAGCGGAACCAGCTACAACAGCTCCATAACCCCTGAATTTTAGCTCTGGGATAAACCATGACACCAGGACACACCACATGGACACGACATGACACCCCAACATCATCAATATACCTCAAGACTATCTCTGACTGGAGCTGAACTATCTGTACTCTCCAAGGAACTGATTTTCTGTGCCCCACCACAGAACCTGATACAATATTAATGTGTGGAGAACTCAACAAATTCTTTCACCAACTCCACCTCAAAGAATTCTTTTACAATAAGGACACTACCACCCAAAACTACCACCTCTCCACCAACAGTCATAAGAAAAAGGATCATCTGACTGGACACCTCAGAGTGGACAAAATCACACACACAATCATTACATTGATTGCTTCAGGAAAAAAAAATTACTGTGAAATCCACTGCAATTGCTCCACCACCAAGAGGACAGCTATATGGTGGTCCCTGAAATGTAACCACAAGATAGGGATTATTGAGGGAAAAGAAGGTGGATTCTCTCTTTTCCAGGGGAACAAGTCTGACTAAATGGCTGACAAAGCATGAGATGGAAAGTGCCTTTCTAGCAGATGTTTAATTTATTATGTGTAGCAATAATAAGATAGTTTTGAGGCCTAAGGCGCCAGTAAGTACAGAATGAGGAGAAAGACCCTGCAACTTAGATAGGGGGAGTTGAAATTGGGAGACTAAGGAATTCCTTAGATAAGGAGTTTTTAGTAAATATTGCCATGGAAACTGTGACATAAAAGACTTGTTTGTGTAAAACTATATAAGCTTTAAGAAATGTATGCTTAGGGTCGCCCTGACCATCGGGCCACCTTCTTTACGTAAAGAATAAATTTTGACTTTGCTAACCTGCTGTCTGGCTAATTTGGACCATCCGCTGGGCAACAGACATGTAAGGACCTCTGAGTTTGGGTTCCTCGACAGGATCAAGCCAGCAGACAAGGAGTGTCACTGTAGTTCTCAATTGTGAAGACTACATCAACAAAGCCAACTGACAACTCACCAACACCACCTACTATAGAGAACTCAAAGAAGACCCCACACCATAATTCACCTAGGAATTAAAAATATCATCAAATCCTTGCCCAAACAACCCCAAGAGAAACTCTACAACCACATCCTTCACGAACCCTTACCCTCGAGACAGCTGCACGCTTCCCAAGACATATAAACAAGGGAACCCAGGCAGATATCCTAAACCAAATATCCTAAGAGAACCTGCTTCAATACAGGAAAAAAAAAAACCCCAAAACAACCAACTCTCTGACCACACACTCCTTGTTGACACTCACTGCCCCACACTGGCACCAATACAGGGTATCACTAAAAAGTTACAACCCATACAAAATGGAGACCACATCCTTAAAGAAATCTTTCCTGAACCCCCTCTTCTGGCCTTCAAACACCCCTGCAACCTTGCCAAACACTTCATCAAAAGCAAGCTCCCCACAGATCAGGACACACCAACTCGAAATAGCTACAGACCCTGCCAGAACAGATACAAAACTGCAGACATAGCTCCAATGCTACAGTGAACACCATCCCTCACACAACACACCTCTCAAAATCCATTGGGATCTACACATGCCTATCACAATATGTGGTGTACCTCATCCAATGCACTAAATGCCTCAATAGCAATTATGTGGGTGAAACCATACAATCGTTACCTCACCCACTTTGTCTCTTTAATTATAATCTTAGAAAGACAAGATTGATGAGGTAATATCTTTTACTGGACCAACTTCTGTTGGTGAGAGAGACAAGCTTTCGAGCTACACAGAGTTCCTCTTCAGCTCTGGGAAAGGTATTCAGAGTGTCACAGTTAAATACAAGGTGGAACAGATTGCTTAGCATAAGAAGTTAACACATTTCATGTGTAAGCAAAGTATTCCACTGTGTAGGAAAGACAGAAGGTATGACAACAGACCAGGAGATCTTCAATAAGCGGAAATTCAAAAAAAAAAAAAAAAAAGTCCAAGAAAATGTGGAAAGTGGGTCAAATTACAAAGGATGAATATAAAACAAAACAAATGTGTAAGAACAAAATTAGAAAGGCCGAGATACAAATGAGTTTAAACTACCTAGAGACATAAAGGGTAACAAGAAAACTTTCTACAAATACATTAGAAGCAAAATGGGTTGCAAGTGCTATGGAGGATAGGATTAATATTCAAAATGATCTGGACAAATTGGAGAAATGATCAGAAGTAAATAGAATGAAATTCAATAAGGACAAATGCAAAGTAGTACACGTAGGAAGGAACGATCAGTTACACACATACAAAATGGGAAATGATTGCCTAGGAAGGAGTACTGTGGAAAGGGATATGGAGGTCACAATGGATCACATGCTAAATATGAATCAACAATGTAACACTGTTCCAAAAAAAGCAAACATCATTCAGGCATGCATTAGCAAGGGGTGTTGTAAGCAAGACACGAGGTAATTCTTCCACTCTACTCCACACTGATTAGGCCTCAACTGGAATATTGTCTAATTCTGGGTGCTACATTCCAGGAAAGGTGTGGACAAATTGGAGATAGTCCAAAAAAGAGCTGCAAGAATGATTAAAGGTCTAGAAAACATGACCTATGAGGAAAGATTGAAAAAATTGGTTTTGTTTAGTCTGGAGAAGAGAATATGGAAGGGGGAAATGATTAACAGTTTTCAAGTACATAAAGGTCGTTACAAGGAAGAGGGAGAAAATTTGTTCTCTTTAACCTCTAAGGACAGAAACAATGGGCTAAAATTGCAGCACGGGCCGTTTAGGTTGGACATTAGGAAAAACTTCCTAACTATCATGGTAGTTAGGCAGTGGAATAAACTACCTAGGGAGGGTGTGGAATCTCCATCGTTGGAGCTTTTTAAGAGCAGGTTAGACAAGCACCTATCAGGGACAGTCTAGATCAGCGGTTCTCAACCTGTGGGTCGCGACCCCGGCAGGGGTCGAACGACCAAAACACAGGGGTCGCCTAAAGCCATCGGAAAATACATATTTCCGATGGCTTTAGCCGCTGAGAAGTCGCGCTACCATCTGTAGCAGCGCTATTCAGCTGGAACACACACCGTTATGGATGCGCGTTCCAAACTGAATGCCTGCGCGCATGCGCAGACGTGATTGCATCATCCGTCCGGGGCCTAAGGGGCGGGGGAAGCGGGGGGAGCTATGAAACCTCACACCATTGCTGAGGATTTACTGTTACCAGCTGCAAAAGACATAGTTCGAGTGATAATTGGAAATGAATATGTTCAGAAATTGAATGCAATTTCCTTATCTAACGACACTGTCCGCAGAAGAATAGAGGACATGTCTGCCGATATTCTTGATCAGGTGATCCAGGAAATTAAATCTGCACCACTACCAATATTCAGTATCCAGCTTGATGAATCTACAGACGTGGCAAACTGTGCACAGTTATTGGTTTACGCGAGGTATATTAATGATGGCGACTTTAAAGATGAGTTTCTTTTTTGCAAACCGCTTGAAACAACAACAACTGCACATGATGTTTTTGACGCAGTTGGTTCTTTTCTAAAAGCGCATAACATCTCCTGGGAAAAGGTTTGCGGTATTTGCACAGATGGTGCTCCTGCTATGCTAGGATGTCGCTCAGGATTTCAACGTTTGGTACAAAATGAATCGCCAAAAGCAATCGGAACACACTGTATGATACATCGCCAAATATTAGCGACTAAGACACTGCCGCAAGATTTACAAGAAGTAATGAAAAGCGTCATAACATGTGTCAATTTTGTTAAGTCGAGCGCCTTAAACAGTCGGCTGTTTTGGCAACTGTGCAACGAGCTAGATGCGCCAAACAATGCTCTGTTATTTCACACTGAAGTCAGATGGTTATCAAGAGGAAAAGTTTTAAAACGTGTCTTTGAGCTTCGTGATGAACTGAAAACATTTTTTAAACAGAAAGCAAGACTGCAATTCGAAGCACTTTTTAGCGATAAAACTGAGCTGCAGAAAATAGCTTACTTGGTGGACATCTTTGTCATCTTGAATGACTTAAATTTATCACTGCAAGGACCAAATGCAACGTGCCTCGATTTGTCCGAAAAAATTAGATCATTCCAAATGAAACTTCAGCTTTGGAAAAATAAATTGGATAAAAATAAAATTTACATGTTTCCTACATTATCTGTCTTCTTTGAGGAACATGACATTGAGCCAGACAAAAAAATTATGATGATAACTTCTGTGAAAGAACACTTGCACATGCTTGCAGACGAAATTTCATCATACTTTCCTAATCTACCTGACATCCCATTTGCACTTGCCAGAAGTCCATTCACAGTGAAAGTTGAAGATGTTCCGGAGACAGCGCAAGAAGAGTTCATTGACCTAATTAACAATGATGCAGCGAGAACAGATTTCTCTACGATGCCACTGACAAAATTCTGGATTAAGTGTTTACAGTTATATCCTATTCTGTCTGAGACTATGCTGCGCCTTCTTCTTCCTTTTCCAACAACATATCTTTGCGAAACAGGGTTTTCCAGCTTGCTGGTAATCAAGTCTAAATACCGAAGTAGACTTGTTGTGGAAAATGATATTCGCTGTGCCCTTGCAAAGACCGCCCCAAGAATTTCTGAATTGGTAAGCAAGAAGCAACCACAACCATCTCACTAAATTTGGCAGCATACTGTTGCAAAATATTGCACTGTTGTTTACTGTTATATTACTGTTGTTATATTTAAACCCATGCTATGCCATGGTGAAATGTTATTTATTTGGAATTGTTGTTATATTTAAACCTATGCTATGCCATGGTGAAATGTTATTTATTGGAATTAGTAATAAATATTTCTCAACATATAATTAAATATTGTTTTTGTGATTAATCACTATGTTTAAATTATGTTTGATTTGTAGCAATGAGAATACATAATGCATATCAGGTATTTACATTCCGAATCATAACTGTAGCAAAATTACAGTTTTGAAGTAGCCACCAAAATTATTTTTTGGTTTGGGGTCACCGCAATATGAGGAACTGTATTGCGGGGTCACGGCATTAGAAAGGTTGAGAACCACTGGTCTAGATAATGCTTAATCCTGCCATAAATCAGGGGTCTGGACTAGATGACCTTTCAAGGTTCCTTCCAGTCCTACAATTCTATGATCCTTTTATTGTACCATTATTACTGTACTACATGCAATATCTATCTTATGTTTGAATTATAGCATTCTGAGGGATAAAATGAATGAATATCTCCTTAAATGTATATTGTACAGTTTATAGGCACGAGGATGAATGGGTACAAATTGGATATTAGGAAATTTAGACTAGAAATTAGACGAAGGTTTCTAACCATTAGGGGAGTGAAGTTCTGGAATAGCCTTCCGAGGGAAGTAGTGGGGGCAAATGACTTATCTGGCTTTAAGACTAAGCTTGATAAGTATATGGAGGGGATGTTATGATGGGATAGTTTAATTTGAGCAATTGATTTTGGATTATCGGCAGATAAGTCTGCTCAATGGTCTGTGGGAATGCTGGATGGGATGGGAACTGAGTTACTGCAGAGAAATCTTTTTTGGGTGCTGGCTGGTGAGTCTTGCCCACATGCTCAGGGTTTAGCTGATCGCCATATTTGGGGTCGGGAAGGAATTTTCCTCCGGGGCGGATTGGCAGGGGCCACGGAGGTTTTTCGCCTTCCTCTGCAGCATGGGGCATGGGTCGCTTGCTGGTGGATTCCCTGCAGCTTGAGGTCTTCAAATCTCATTTTTGAGGATTTCAACAACTCGGTCATGGGTTCGGGGTTGTTATAAATGTGTATGGGTAGGGTTTTGTGGCCTGCCTTGTGCGGGAGGTCAGACTAGATGATCATATTGGTCCCTTCTGACCTATGAGTCTATGAGTCTATGAGTTTTATTCATGTTAAAGTAGGAAAAAATTCTCTCTGACTTTTAGACAGCCTACCTTTCACTCATTTGATGTTTTACTGAATTAGCATTTGAGGATAGGATAGAGAGACTTTGTACCTGATTAGAAAAAGAATACACTCCAGTAGCAGACCATTCTCAACACTAACAATTACAATAAATAAATAGCAAGATAGTTTTCTGATCTGTAAAATTAAAGAACGCAGCCTGTGATTGATTGTCAACCTGAAAACTGTTATCAGGTAAACAAAAACATGTACAGAAAAAACAAGTCAAGCTAACACAAAAGCAATGAGTTTTTCTCCATATTTTATGTATACATGAAACAGGCCTAACAATAAGTGTCTCTGTTGGAGCCATGCTGTCCATTCTTGCAACTCTCCTGAGAAGAGACTGCCAATGAAGTCAAATTACCTGTAAGATGTCCTCAGATGTCAGAAACTGTTCTAGAATACTTTGTCACTCATATGAAATAGTCATGCAGATTAGTTTGATTTTTTTCCCCAATACCATATCAGGGGATACAATTTCACACTATAAACATTCTGACTTAGAACTCAACAAAACGCCAGAAACATCTAGTGATTATTCTGCATACAGTAGATGACTCAGCCATTGCTAAATCCTGAATGGAAATAAGCAAGCCCAGGAAGAAAAGAAATAGATTGATACGGTCTTCCAATTTAAAATGTACACTATTTTATTCCAAAACATTTCTCACCACCCCCTTCTTAAATAAACAGATCTATCAGCAGGTCTGCAGAGTTTTTGAACTTTATTGGAAGCATTTCAGAGAGAAAAGATGAAAAATCCAACAATATATACAGTAAATCAAATTAAAACTAAACCAGCTGAAAGAAACTAGGTAAATGATGCTCTTTATTCAGTAATCTTTCTAAAGATTTTTTAAAAATTTGAAATATACAATAAATATTTACCTGGAAAATAAAATCCTGTGATGTCTGATCTCGCAATTACCTTTTGGCCTTTGAGAGTCTCAAACACTTTTCCTTTCTGTCTTTTCTTAGACTGTGCCTTTACACTCTCGTCTGTAAGTTTCTGTAATTTGGGCAGATAAAAAGATATTCTTCATAAAGATAACTTAATCAGGATAGGTCTATCTTTCTGAATGCATTAAATATTCATATAATTTCATGCTATGGATTAGCTGTATTAATACTGTTGATAACCCACAATTAACCGGATGATTCTAAGTACTGGGAGTCCTCAGTGAACATGAACTATGTGACGGAAAGAGCGGCAATGATGCCTATCATTAAACCCAACTAGCACTTTCTATTGTAAGATCCTGTAAGATCAGCTGCTCGTAATAACGCCAATCTTTAATTATCCACACTGAAATTTTCCATGCCATGTGTCTGCCTCTAGCTGAAACATTCTGGAAAATTTCAACAAAAACAGTTCACTTATTTCCAAAAACAAGGTTAGGGAACAATGAAGATTACTCCTCTGTAACTAAGATGGACTCTGAATATTCCCATTGCCCTCAGAGAACGTTGAACGTTCCGTGGCAAGAGTATAAAAGAGCTCCAGCTGCCTCAGCTCTTTCCCCTGCAGCCTGAAACTCCTTGATAAATAGGACTCCGAGTGAGGTAGGCAGGGACAGTGAACATGCAGAGTACATCTCGAAGAAGCTCTGTTCAAGGTGAGTAATCATCATTTCTTCTTTGAGTATCCTCTGCATATTCCCAATCATGGAATAGATTGATAAGCAGTACCCTGAGCAGGATGGCAGGAACATGGAGTCCTAATTAAATAAGGACTGCAGAATTGCCTTGCCACATTTTGCATCAGATCTAGATTCTAAATTTAAGGAATGGTATTTAGTAAATGTGTGGATAGAATTCCACGTTGCCACTCTACATTTTTCTTTTAAAGGAACATGCCTAGAAAAAGCCATAGATGCTGCCTTTGACCTAGTACAGTAGAATGTGTGTCCTAATTCCCTGAAGGACATCTTTTTTTTATTCAAAAGTGATTTTAATACACACTCTAACCTATCTAGAGAGTTTTATAGAAATTGCTTTTCCCTTAGTTTTTCTTTCATAAGCAATGAACAATTTATGAGATTATCTAAATTGTTTGGTCCTGTTTAAATAAAAGGCTAAAGCCCTTCTAACATCCAGAATATGCAGTACTGCCTCTGCATCATGAGTATGAGGTTTAGGAACGAAAACCAGCAAAATTATAGACTGATTTACATGAAAAACTGAAACCATTTTTGGTAAAAATGTAGGGTGTATATGAAGAACTACCTTGTCTTTATGAAAAATTGTGAATGGTGGATCAGCCATCAATGCATGTACTTCATTTGCACATCTTGCAAATGTAATGGCTATCAAAAACATAGTCTTAATAGACAAATAAAATAAATCACAGCTACTCAAAGACTCAAAGGAAGGTCTCATAAACTGCAAGAGTAATATGCAAATCCCAAGATGGGATAGTGTGTTTTATTGGAGAGTATAAGTTACTAATGCCTTTCAAAAATCTTTTCACTATGCTATTAGTAAAAACTGATTTTGCCTGCATGGGTACATGATATGCAGATATGGCTGAGATGAACCTTTACTGAAGACAGTGAGAGATCTGCCTTTTTTAAGTACAGCAGATATTGTAAAATATAACTAACTGGTACTATACATTATATCATAAATTGAAATCCACAATCAAAACCTTTTCCATTTGTGACTATAAGACGGTCTTGTGGATTCCTTTCTAGACTGTAGCAATACATACTGCACCTCGAACAAGCAACTCTTTTCTAAACTTCCCAGAGTCCTACCCTCGCACTCTTAGGTAAAGAGACTGAAGATCTGAATGATAAATCATGCCGTGCCACTGTGACAATTCCAGTGCAAGAGGTAGAGGTCCCATTAGATCTCAACTGATGAACTAAGTCTGGATACCATAGCTGCCTTGGCCACTCCGGCACTATTAAAATTACCTTGTCCTTGTCCTGTCTTATTTTGTTTGACTTTTTGAATGAGGGAAACCAAGGAAAATTCATAGATCAGGCCCTGAACTCAATGAATTCGAAAGGCATCAGATATAGATTCCCTATCACCGCCTGCTCTCAAGCAAAAATTGACTTTTTGCTGTTGCTGGATGTAAAAAGATCTATTATCAGATTCTCCCAGAAATTGAAGAGGTTTGTTACTAAGTTCTTCAAGGACCATTCGGGTACCTGATATTTTGACGTGCTTAGATGGTTGACAAAGATGTTTTGCTCCCTGACTAGACAGATCACTGTTGGGTGAACACTGTGATCTATACTCCAATTCCAAAGTCTCTTTGCCTGCATGCATAACAGTACAGAGTAAGTCCCCTCCCTCCCTTGTTTGTTCAGATAATAATACTGTCATGCTGTCTATTATCATCTGAACTATCTTGTGTCGTACTTGAGATAAAAATATCTTTAAGGCCAACATGATTGCTATCTGTTCTCATATAGTGACGTGAAGATTTTTTTCTTTTGGTGACCAAAGAGCTCTGATGAATAGCTCAGTGTAGATGCATCTGCTGTATCAGTGACAGAGGAGAAGAACTGAAGGCTATAACCATCATTACATTTTGAGCATTTGTCTATGACATTAGTGTTGAAAACACTTGCTATGGAATTATTATTTTGCGCTGCATGCTTCCTAAACCTGGTCTGTAATTTATTGCCAATCAGTACTGGAGGTCTGTCATCCAAAGATGTGCATATGATGTCACTGATGTGGTTGAAGCCAATAAATCTAGCAGCCACAGAAAAACCAGTATTGGTTGTTGTGAGGATTGAAAAAGGAGATTTATGGACAGCTTCATCTTTATAAACCTTTCTTCTAAAAGAAAAGCCTTTGCCATAGTCAAATCTAGTATTGCCCCAATAAAGGAGATCTTCTGTGTTGAGATCAAAACAGACATCTCACGATTTATTTGTAATCCTAGATTGACAATATTTGTTTTACATGCACTAGGATGTCCTCCCTGGATAACACTTTTATTAACTAATCATCCAGATATGGTTACACAAACATCCCTTGCTTTCTTAGGCACGCTGCTACTACTAATAGACATTCTGTAAAAACCCAAGGTGCTACAGATCAGTGGTTCTCAATCCGTGGCTGTTGTGATTAGAAGGAAGTGAGGCCGCTGGAGCACCATGCCCCTTTTATACCTTCACCTTTGGAATGTTCAGTGTTCTCTGAGGGGAGGGGCCAGGGAAGAGTGTGAGCACTAACTACTGTTAGTTAAATTTCTACCATTCAGGCTGCACCAGTCCAGAGCATCCCACAAGTGGGAATATGCAGAGGACATTTGAAGAACATGTTTTTAGGGCTGGTCAAATTCCATAACTGTTTTTCTATGGAAAATTGGGGTTTCAACAAAACAATTTTCATTAAAATAATCTCTTTCCCACATATTTTTGACTTTTCGTCAGAAAATTAACACTAAAACCTTGGAAATTTTGGCTGAAAATTTTAACCACCAAACCAAAATATCAGTTCAGAAGCATCTAAATGTAATACCATCAAAACACTTAAATCAAAACAAAATGTGTCAGCATTCTTGAATCATTTCAGCTCATTCACCATTAAACCATTTTACTGAACAACCACAGTGACCCATGGGAGTTGTCTTTCTGCTTCCTTATGCCTTCATTCTTCTCTATTCACTGGGCTCCCTGGTTGGTCTACATCTCCCATGATGGACTACAGCCATGTTACTCCCTTGAGGTACTGCAGCAGGGCAGGAGGACAGAGTTTAATGCTGAACTGACTCAAAATGAAACACTGGCTCTACAGACTGAAATATTTCAATTTGGGTTGACCTGCTCCAAACTACAATATTTTATTTCCATTTTTGAGATAGAAACTTTCAATTTTCAACCAAAAAAGTTTCCATTGTTCAGGTTTCTGAAGAAAAGTCAACCTTTTATGTGGGGGGGAAATAAAATAATCCCACCAGCTTTAGCAATTTTTCCAAAGTTAAAAAATGCTTACAACTGTTTAATTGAGAATATCTAGCATCTCAATGCTTTGGCACAAGGATTTGATATTTATAGGAGAGGTCTCCTGTGGTCAGAGGGTATCTTTTGATGACCCTGTCCAAATCCAACCAAACTGGCCAAATTATGACCCCGGAAAAACTGCTATATACACATGCTCAGAAGAAGTTTTTTAGGTTGGCAGTAAGTGTGTCCAAATATTCCATCTGTACTGAGCATGTTCTACCCCCACAGAGCTCACTGACTATGCTCCAGCATAGGTCAAGCAGGACTTTTCCTGAAATTGCTCCTCCCAGCTACTGGGGCCCAGAAATTAATGTAGGTAGACTCTCTCTCCCAGGCAGTGTGAAGTAGGAGGAAGAAACTAAAAAGTACCATGTTGAAGAGTTGAAGAGTTAGGTGCAAGCTATGGGGGGCAGGGGTTGAGGGAGAAAACAGGACTGGAATAGGAGGACAGATGTGGGATGGGAGCAGGGAAAGAAGGAACTTTAACCACTTTAGCATACACCCTACATATTCTGGAATTGAACCAAGGTCTTAATATTCCTCTGCTCAAGTCAACAAATATCTGTAAACCCCACAAGGAAAGCATCTTTTACCCCTCTTGTGACTGGTCCACAGAGGATAACAGCCTCTACTGGTACCACTTACTCCATTAGCCCAAGTTGTAAATCTCTGTTTTACAAATCCAAAGGCTCCAATACACAGATGACCTATCAATATGGTTTAATATGAAGTCAATATGGTTCTATATGATGGAATTTTTGTTTTGGTTTTTTTAGTATATTTTACTTAAAAAACACTAAGAAATTACATTTTAAATGTACATTAAAATCTGTTAAGTTTGCAAGGTCAAGCACTCAAAAGTTAGGAATTGCCACAACTAAGGTTGCCAATGCAACATTAATTTGGTCCCCTGGCGCATATGCATTCTGATACTCTTTAATAACATGATCACAGTACTCCTGCCTCATTCAGTCCACAAGTTGGATCTGTTCAGGGGATGAATCAGAGTTGTGAATGAAGCTGTTATCTGTAGGATCCTTACCTCATGTGCTGCAGAAGTTGGAAGATGTGCAGTGACAGAACAAGGGAACTGCAGGAAATGAAAGGAAGTTGAATGCCCTCCTGGATAATTGGATTCTGTCCCTGCCTCTGCCATACAGCTCCTCCGTCATTATGAGCAAGTCACATTAATCATAATTTTCACAGGTGACCACTGTGTGCTCCTCATTTTCTGGGAAGCAACCTGAGACACCTGGAGTCTGCGAAGTGCTGAGCACTCACAGCTACAACTGACTTCAGTTGGGAGCTGTGCTTTGAATATACAAACTGCTATAAAATGCAAAATACATTGAAAAATCACCCCAGGATTCTCAAATTTGGCCCCCAAAATTAGTGGATACGTAACAATTTTGTTCTCAATCAACTTGTGCCTGAATTCCCTATTTGTCAAATAAGGCTAATACCACTGTCTTATGTCACAGGGCTTGTGAAGATGCTTGTGAAGCACTACTAGGCTACGTTGAGCAGCACCATAAAAAAGGCAACAATTTAATTATTCTGGATTCGGTGCAGAGTTTGAATGGTGTACTGTAAATAAAATCTGAGACCCTACGCTGAATGATGAGAATAAAAAGAATTATCAATCAAATACTAATGTCCCAAACACACCTGATTGCCAACTCTGGAAAAAAACTGTTTTGGCTTCCCTTTCCCAGAAACAATGGTCTGCCCTGAATATTTTAGAACATTGCATGGCAGATGCTGTCACCTCTTGCCCCTTTGGAAGATAAGAGACAACACACAATGTGACTTTGGACATCAGTCACAAACTATGGACCACATTGTAAATCAGTGCCCACTTTGATTGTTTGCCAGTGGCATCCCAGATTTACATCAAGCCACACCCAAAGCTACCAATCAGCTCACTAATCTGGGCTTCGTTATCTGAACATTGTTAACCACCTTTCTTGCCATACGAAAGGAGAAGTGATAGAATAATTAGAGGTTCAGAGCTAAATTCTCAAAAGATAACATGCTAAAGAAGCTAAGCAGGACGTTCCCTGCAATTGCTCCTCCTTGCAGCAGGGTGCCACCATTGTGTAAGACACAGGAACCAAAAGTAGGGAGACTCTCTCAGGTGCTCTCAATGCTCCCTCCCCCAGCAGGTGCCCAGGTAGTGTGGAGGAAGGGGAGGACAAAGCAGCATGGCTGGAATGCAGAGCCATGAGAAGTAAGTCTGGAGGATGGAGAATCTTCAGAGAGAGGCTGGGGCTACAGAAATAGATTG
>ML675610.1:72713569-72766862 GCA_007922155.1 Mesoclemmys tuberculata
AGGATGGAGAATCTTCAGAGAGAGGCTGGGGCTACAGAAATAGATTGCTGGGTTCGGGAACATAGGGGCAGGAGAAGACAGGCTTTGCATGACGTGACAGGGCTAGAAGTCTGGAGGGAAGAGGTGCAGAGAGGTACAGAAACAGGCTGGGGATCAAACTCTTGCTAAAATGACATTTCCTAAATTCTGAGTTCTCAATTTTGCAATCTCAACACTCTCTTGAGATTAGGGGGTTTTATGCAATTGTAGATAATTTTGTGAGGTTTAGGAGTCACCCCCTTTAAGGCAACTGTATCCTAGTGGGAAGAAAAAAGGGAAGATGGGGAGTTAGTTTTTCAGTTTCTTCCCATCAGGGTCTCTCCGCCAAGACAGACAGATTTTGGGGAAAGATGCTGTGAGGGGCATGTATGAAAAAAGATGGGATCCCTTGTCCCTGTCCTTCCGGACTTTGGGAGTGTCAATGCTTGATCCAGCCCACTTCACCCCCAAACTTCAACATCTGCCTGAAGCAGTTCTCCGTGTCCACAGGCTCAGCAACTGATCTGTTTGCTCCTGCATATCCTCACTGCTGCCACGTTATCCTATGTGCTAGCATTCAAAATTAAACATTCAGTTTTTTGTCTCCTGAAGAAGTTATAAAATCAATATTTACAGACAATAGAAAAAACCAGTTCCCGCTGATACTGGAAATCATGTAATCCCAAACAATTATTTTGCAGGTAAATTTTAATAATCAGCAATAAACGTTCAGCTACATTTACTACAATAAAAGGCAAGTCCCTCTTTAATTGCAGTGTATACTTCTCTCCATACTTATAAAGCTAATGCATCTGAACACAAAATATGGGGAAGTGTGAGATTACAAATGTAAATCAAACAGTCTTCTCCCCACCCCCAATTATTCTTAAAGCACTTATTCATTAGCACACCTGGCAAATAACAATATGCAAGTACCCTTTTCCAACATCACAAAAATACATTTTTTTAAATCAGCAAGCTTCCATTTAGGTTCCCACAGATTTACACTGTTTTTATATACTGTGTTTGTGCACAGAAACACAATCCACAGATTCCTACAAAATACTGCTGATAAGAGAAACCATTAGCATCCTCCTTCCCCTCAGGACCTGATTAGTTTCCACCCCTCCCCATATAACAGTACATTTGCATTAATGCCAACAATGACCAGGAAACAGTGGTAGTACAAAAGACAGGTATATTTTTTGTTGGATTGCTCTCTGAAGGCTTTCCTGAAATTGTCATCCTCATCCATCCCCACATCTCTCAAATCTCTCAAAGTAAAGCTGAAAAAAAAATCAAACAGGCACACTTTTCATTAAAAGCCTGCTTTCTAGTTTTACCCTTTTACTAGAGAGCAATCAAGAATATAATACAAAATGAGTTATATACAAATTTTTATTTTTCAGTCTATAAAAAAAGAACTTCACTTAATTGCCTGCTTGCAATGTTAGATAACCAAGGCTAGTTTAGAAGATAGGGGAGAAGTGTTATTACTCCACAGACATAAACAGGCATTTAGACACTTTGAATATTTTTCCATAGGTGCCAAATGGACAGCTGCTGTTGAATATTTATTTTTAACTAATTTGCAATTGATGACTAACAATTTGTGAAGCTTTCATCATTCTACATTAATTGTAGATGGACTAATTGCACAAAATGAAGATTTGAACACTTCAGAATTCAGGGAGGGTCAGAAGCACGTTTTCCGTTCAAGCATGTCTCTACTGACTAGCATTTGCATTTACAACATACAATGCAGTTAACACTAATATTGTTAGCAATGTGATAAAGTTCTCTGATAATTTTACTAAAAAAGAGCCTAATCTTGTTCATGAGCAAAGTCTGCTAAAGGCAATAGGTCCAGTCCCTCTTCCATAGCAGTCAATGCATCTGCTCATGTAAGTTCAAGCAGGATTTGGCCCACAATGTCTTTTCCATTTTGAAATTTCAGTTTCAAAGACATTAACTGTTCCACTTTTCTATGGCAAAGGTCGTGTGAAGGTAGACATGAAAGACTCCTCACACAGTTCTGCCAGTACACCTCAGTCCAGAGAGTAGACGCCAAGTAAGTCAGGGTTTCATGATTTAACTAGGGTTGTCAAACACATTCTGCGTAAAGTGCCATATTTCATTTTTAATTAGGGAGTATAAATTTAAGACTACATACCGCAACCCCTACCGCCACCAGCTCAAAGGAGGATTCCCATTGAATGTCAATGGGACGTTTGAACAAAGAACAAGCATACAATAAACTTGTAGTTGTTACTTGTAGGCCTGACTTGACATAAATAACTTGCCTCATTTTAGTGGGTATGATTGGGAAGGTGAATGGAAGGTTAAGATGTAAGTAGACGCTTAATAAACAGTATGCTGGAATCAGGATGTCTATGCTAGCTAAGATAAGCATGAACACCCTGATGCTAAGGACAATGGACAAAATAAACCTGGAATGGAAAGGTCAGGTTCCACATGAATAGCACACGGACAGAGCATGGTGTGCAGGGATTGGTTCCTGCAAATAACCAAACCAATCCAAAAATGTGTGAGGCAGTGTATAGTAAATGCAGTGTAATCTGTAAATGTTCATAAAGGAAGAAGTTTTCTGTGCAACTTTGTATGTGTGATATGCCCTAGACCCACCCCCATGCTTGAGTCTGATCAACTCACTGTAACTTTGCTATATGCCAAATAAAGGAACCTGAGTAACGAAAATCTGGAGTTGAACTGAGTGAATCTGATGAAATGAAGAACTGGACAAGGTGAGTTGAAAAGGTTTCGGAGGGAATCCCAACATTATTGAGTCAGTTCTTTTTTCTCACATTGTGGTGCCTGTTCCCTCTGCTACTCCGTAAAACATACATAAGACTAAACAGAGTAGATGCCAATGTATTCATTTGAAATGTAAAAAGAATATTATAAAGGGGACAGGGATCAATCCTCATTAGTCAATGAGGCTAGAATAAGCAGTAACAGGTGAAAGAACTATAGAAAAAGAAGAACATTTAAGCAAAGAATGAAGCTACCAAAGGAGATTGAAAACTGCCATTACTGGAAATATTTCAATCAAGCTACTATGCAAAAGAATGGACTAACTGACCCACTAGAGGTCCCTTCCAACCCAAACAAACCTATTCTATGGATCAGTCACACTGTACATATGAACCTTTTACAGGGTTTTTTGTTTTGTTTTGTTTTTTTATGGTAAGGTAATCTTCCTACTTATAACAGTTTAAGGGTGGGACTGTCTGATGTGTTCAGCATTGACTTAACTGCTCCCACAGAAGTCAATGGTAGAACACCAACTGACTTCCAGGGAAACAGTTAACTCAGTACTGAGTGTTTCAGAAAATCTCACACTAAACAAATGGATGGTGGGGGTTATTTTTTAAATTATGTTGAATGAATAGAGGGTCAAAGATTACATGTGGAGTGATCAGTAAAAGGATGCAAAAACCAGCTAAGGTCCTGCTTCTGCAAACATGTATGCACATGCTTGCAGGCACGAGCCTGTATGTGGTGGGAGAAGTCTCTTGACTAACAAAGCTAGATTCTGAACCCATCACTTAGGTCAATGGAAATTTGGCTTGGGTAGACAGTGAAGGATCATATCTGGAATGAAGGATACAAACATAATGGTAACACTTTGCATTTTGCTGAAGGAGACTGTATATGGCTGGTTGCCTAAATGAAGCAGAAATGTTAGCATGCATCTGTAAAAAGCTGTTATTTAATTTGAAAAAAAGCTGCCTGAAATCACACGCAAAGGGGAACGGTCACATTAAAATCCATATTCTTAACAAATAGGTCCATTAGCAAAGACTGCAGCTGTATTTCTCTGCAGCATTGAAGGTCCATCAATGTACAGAAATATCAGTATTTAGTATGAAGGGAGCCACTGACCATCACTCTCAGAAGGATGGCAGATTAATGACACCCGGTTTTCAGGAAAAGGAAAGAATTAAAATGAAGAAAAAGAAAATGTTAAGGCTATCAGTGGTGTTTAATATTGTTTATGTGAACACAACTGTCCTTGAGTTATCACAATCTGAGAATAATCATGTGGAGCAAATTGTCAAAAAGTCAATTAATGTTAGGCTTGAAATGTATGTTCATGTTTGGCTCTGGTATATTTAAACACCTATTTGTAGGTTGATGAGTCTTTTTCTATCAGCTTTCTTCAACAAAATTATAAAATCTCTCTCCTTAGAACGTCAGAGGAATATTTCAGGCTAGTTGGACACTGAAAGATGTGTGTGTTCTATTTCTATTGGGAACCATAAGGCCTTCTGTGCCTTCTGAGAGGTGCCTTAATTATAGTGTATAAGTTCCTTGACATGGAGAAAGTACCGAGTACTAAAGGGCTCTTTAATCTAGAGAGAAAGTCATAACAAGAATCAAAAGGCTGGATGTTGAAGTCAGACAAATTCAAACCAGAAATAAAGCACACATTTTTAAGACTGTAGATGATTAACTATTGACCAGTGGTGGATTCTCCATCTCTTGATATCTTTATATCAAGACTGGATGACTTTCTGGAAGATGTGCTTTAGCCAATCACATTTTATTGGGTTCAAGGCAGGAATAACTGGGAGAAATTCATAGAAGGTCAAATGAGATGATCTAACAATCCGTTCTGGCCTTAAAAATCTATGAATCATTAAAAAGATGAAACAATGAGAGTCCTGTAGCACCTTAAAAGACTAACAAATTTCTGCGGCCATAAGCTCTCTTGGGCTGCAACCCACTTCGTCAGATACAGTTTTTGCTGTACACAGACTAACATGGCTACCCTCAAATTAAAAAGATGCTTTTTTAAACAATGTCTCTAGGTAGGGTTATCCAGAGGGACTGAATTCAGTACTTTGGGATCTAACAGCATGAGTCTCTCTATTGCCTGAGCTAAAGAACCAAGTTTATCATCTTAGAGACAGTCTCTCTCTCTCTCTCACACACACACACACACACACACGCTTTGATGCACTGCTTAGCCCTTAAAAGAGGACAGAAAACCACACTGATTGGTGTGGATTAGACTCTGAAACCACACTGTGAGCAGCTAAAGACGCTGCTGCATCTTGATACAAAGGATGGAAGCTTAATGAATGTTTCTGATCCACTATTAGACATTTCAGTGTTTCCTTATCAATAAATTAAGTCCTCAATAATCAAGGAGTAAAATAACTTGCTGGATCATACTAAGTCCCTTTTCTGACTAGAGCACCCTCTTTGCCACTGTGAAGATCAGCCTAAATCATACTTAAGACAAGGTTTACAACCAAGAATGTCTTGTCTGTGCAACTTCCATCATGGGAGCATGTGACTGTTTTTGAAACCCCCAAGTCCTTCCTGTTTGAGTCATTTCATTAAAGGATTGTGTATAGTAACATCCCCTATTTCCATCTATCTTTCTGTGCAGATAAATTGAAAGAAATATTGGTGCTGTGGGATCTGAATTTCGTCCACTGAGCCTCATGCATGATTATCAAACCACTGAAATAATTCACGTTCACTCCTCAGCCATCATTTTGGTGACGGGAGCTCAATACATTATCTAAATAAATAAAAAGCATTTCCACCATGGATACAGAATATTGACTGTGCTTCAATGATTTCTTGAATAAACCATGTTTTATAACAGCCAAACAGCTTAACTGAAAGTAATCAATGCGACAGAGGGAAAACACGGTCTTGTTATTACTGTACCATGACACAGACAAATACTGAAACGCGGATATGCATAGAATTACAGAAATGTAGGACTGGAAGAGACTTCCACAGGTCATCTGGTCCAGTTCCCTGCACTGAGGCACAACTAAGTAGTATCTAGATCAGGAGTTCTCAACCTTTTTCTTTCTGAGCCCCTTCCTCCTCCCTGCCCCACTACATGCTATAGAAATTCCCCAGCCCACCTATGCCACAACAACAGGTTTTCTGCATACCCAGTAGATTGAAAGCCAAGGCCAGCATTAGGGGGTAACAAGCAGGATGATGGTCTGCAGCCCCACAAAGCTAAATTGCTCAGACTTCAGCTTCAGCCACAGGAGGTGGGGCTTGGGCTTTGGCTTTTTGCCCCAGGCCCCAGTGAATCTAATACCGGCCCTGCCCTCTGGTTTATTTGGGCAGACCTCCTGAAAGATACTTGCAGCCCCCCATGGGGCCCCAGCTCCCTGGTTGAAAACCGCTGATTTAGACCATTCATAAGTTATTTTTCTAATCTGCTCTTAAAAACCTCCAATGATGGAGATTCCAGAACCTCTCTAGGTAATTTGTTCCAGTGCTTAGCTATCCTGACAGTCGCGAATTTTTTCCTCAAGTCTAACCTAAATCTCCCTTACTGCAATTTAAACCCATTACTTCTTATCAGCTGATAGTAAGAACAATTTATCACCTTCTTCTTTATAACAACCTCATATGGATTTAAAGACTGTTATCATGTCCCCCCTCAGTCTTCTCTTCTCCAGACTAAACCACCCCAGTTTTTTCAATCTCTCCTCACAGGTCATGTTTCCTTGATCTTTAATCATTTTTGTTGCTTTTCTCTGGACTTCCTCCAATTTGTCCACATTTTCCCCCAAACTGTGGTGCCCAGAACTGGACAAAGTACTCCAAATGAGGCCTTATCAGTGCTGAGTACAGTGGAAGAATTATTTCTTATGTCTTGTTTACAGCATTCCTGCTAATACATCTTAGAATTATGTTCACTTTTTTTTGGCAATAGTCTTACATTGTTGACTCATATATAAGTTGTAATCCACAACTTAGGGGTTAAGTTGTAACCGTTAGATCATTTCCTACAGTACTCCTTCCCAAGCATTCATTTCCCATTTTTCATTTATGCAATTAATTTTTCTTTCCTAAGTGTAGTACTTTGCATGGTTTTTTTTAATTTCATCCTATTTATTTCACACCATTTCTCCAGGTTCTCAAAATAATTTTGAATTCCATCCAGTCCTCCAAAGAGCTTGCAACCCCTCCCAATTTGGCATCAACCGCAAACTTTCTCAGAGTACTCGCTATGCCATTATACAAATCATTTATGATGATATTGAATAGAACGGGACTGAAGAGAGATCCCTGCAGGATCCCATTCAATATGCCCTTCCAGTTTGACTGTGAACCACTGATAACTATCTCTGAGTATGGTTTTCCAACCAATTATGTATGCACCTTATAGTAGATTCATCTAGCCTATATCTTCCTAGTTGCTTAGGAGAAGATTATGTGAGATAGTATCAAAAGACTTACTGAATTTGAGATGTATCACATCTACTGCTTGTGTTGGTTTTTCATACTCATCTTTGCTTGCGTAACATTGGATGAGATGAAGATTTTTACCACTAGCTAAATATGTTTATTGTGTAGATGGGCTAACACCTGTGCTAACCCACTGTTTTCACAATGTGTCATATGTGTCATGCTGTGTTTGGGTCCCAACATCCTGGACCCATGTGCTTTAAGCTTCCTGAGTCTGAGCAAACTACCAGGCACTGCCTCTGGGTTTCCAGGCATGTCCTCAAGGTGCATATCCTCTGTCAAGCATCCCTTGTGAGAGCTGAGACCCTGCAGTCCAACTGCTTAGGCCCTGAGATTTGTGTTGGCTCTTCCAGACTTCCCAGTAGCTTAAATACACCCTTTCCCAGAGCTCAAAGCTTGTAGGCACTCCGCTTTACAGTTTCTCTCTCCAGAAACATGCAGTAGCTGAAGCCCATAATACATGGACTATGCAAAGGTTCCAAAATCTTTAGTCATCGTTAGAAATAAATAGACCTGGACAAAATGATAGAACACCTATAGGCCATTCTCTGTCACTTTTATCACCAAACAAGTCTTCTTCAGGATTTGGATCAGTGTCCTTTCAAGACTCCAAGTCCCCTCTTTTGCACCTCTCTTCTCATTGCTTCTCATCTTGAACATGTAATCTGTTCTTTATCTCCTCCAGCCAGCTTCCTTTAGTCTTGGTTGGTCAGAGAGACAAAGAAGTCCCCTCTGCAATGCAAGTATGCCCCTTTGTTCCTTTCTCCTGCCCCCCCAAGCTTCCTTTGTCTCTCTACATTTTTATAGGCTAGTACGAACACCTGCTTTCTTTGTCTTGCTTCTGGAAAAATTCTATTCCCCTCAAAATTCAGCCCTCCCTCCCCGCAACATTGCACCCTGCAGAGAAGTTGAAGATTATTTTTTTAAATCTGGATGCAGTTACTTCTGTATTTTAGATCTCTTCAGGTGCTGATAATCATTAACATTAATTCATATAATTAATGATAATAATTAATTAATGTAATTAAATAATTAATTTGTATAATTAATGATTAATAATTAATGATAATCATTAACATTAATTCATATACAGCCATGAAAGGGCCACTCCCCTGTCTCTTTAGCACATAATTTCTCAACCTGTGGTACGTGTACCCCTGGGGGTACGTGAGACACAGGCAGGGGGTATGCTGCAAAAAAAACCAGTGAAGGGAGGCAGGCGGTAGTTGCTCCTAGCTGGGAAGTAGACTGCAGCTGCCCCAGTCCTGGGAAGCTGGGCAGCAGCCGCTGGCTTTTTGGGAAGTTGGGTGGCAGCCACCAGCATCCCACCCGGTCCCAGCTCCCAGGTGGGAGCCCAGCAGCAGCCTCCTGCACCTTGAGAGCTGGGCTCGCAGCTGGGTGGCTGCCACCTGTGCCCTGACTCTGAGCTGAGACACCCTCTCGCAGCCTGGCCTAGAGATGGGCAGCAGCTGCCTGCCGCCTGCCCACATCCCCGGATCCCAGCCTGTGCAGAAGCCACCTCTGCCCCAGCTTGGATTGGGCGGCTGTCACCCACCTCCCAGGCTGACAACCAGGTGACAGCCACCCTGAACCTGGCTCGTGGGCTCAGAGACCGCTGCCGCATCCACAAACACCATCCAACAGCTCTATTAGTAACTGGAGGATTGGGAACCCTAAGGCCTTATGCTCCACTAAAGGTACCACCCACAGGGACCTGATCAGTGGAGCTCTGGTGTCCCTGATTGGGCTGGGTACTCTAATTAAGACAGAAAAAGACAGAGGGAGTTGTCTGTACAACATGGTTGTACATGCTGCTGCTGCTACAGACCCTGGGTCCGCTATCTGATCTGACCTGTCCCTGGTTCCTCTCTCATTCACGATCCCTGCCCTGGTCTCCAACTCTGGCTCCGACCCTTGGCTATAGCATCTAGCCTCTTACTCTATCTCAGACCCCCTGATAGTGGCTCTGACTCCTGACTTGATTCTCAACCCCGACTCCGGCTCCAACCACTAGGTCTGAACACCCCAGCCCCAGTTGTGATATGTACAGTGTTCGTCTCAAACAGAATTAATAAATTGTACAAAGATTCCCCCAAATCATTAAACCATGTAGCTGAGATCAATTAAAATGGATCAACCTTTTTTCAGTGCACTTGGCCCAAAGAATGGCCATCAGCTCTACGTTATCTAACTCACAACAGATCTCATACTCCGTAATCTTCTACTTTTGTACAATTTATTCATTTTTGTCCTGTAAACCAAAGTAACAAAATGTGTTTGCTCATTTCTCAAAGGATTTACAGCTGACATAGCTAAAAGCCTTCAATTTTCCTGTAGGTCTACACAGATGTCTAATTCATCCTCTTTAAATAAGGCATACTTTCACAGATATCAACACGTCAACAGCATGAATGCAACACAAACAGAAAGTCAAAGCATATAGTAACAATAACCCACACCATTAACCACGAGCTTACCTTGAAAGCTGCCGTAACAAGGACATCCAAAAAGGATTATTACTACTTTTAAGTAGCTGTCAAGGTACTTAGCAATGCTTAAAAATAAAGGTTTTTATTTTAAATTTTAGCAAGAAAGTATCAGACAATTCAAAAGTCTATTTATTGAACAGACTTTAAAGGATTTTTTGATTCACAGTACTACATACTATGTCAATTTTCATTCTGTACTGCACAAGCTATTTAAGAACAGTTGATAGTTACTGTATCATATTTCAATTGGCAGATAATGTTATTTACATCCATTTAGTGGATTGAAGTCACAATTGGAAAAAAACCCAGCAACCTTTTGAAGAGTTTAAAGACCAGCAGCTTTATACTTCCTTGCATTCCATAAATGGAATTCTAATTACAGCTGCTTTTCCACCTCTCACTCAAAGCTTTTCAGTTGCAGATTAGCAATTACTGAAGATGGTGCTCTGATTAGGCCACTAAAGCAGGTTGACTCAGGATAAGTGATTGCACAATGTTAATCCTATCATGATTAGCAACATACACTGATACTTCAAAACACCAGAAAAATTACTCAGAATGAACAAATGAAACATGAACATTTTCTGCTACTGTTCAACTCTGCGCTGATGTCAAAGAAGATGAAATAATAATCCGAACAGCTACAATAACAATGTAACCTTTCCAGATAAAAATAAAATACATACATATGAGTGTTTTTGAAGATCTGAAAAGTATTTTAAAACAAGATCCAGGACTCTGCTAATTGTTACATTCTTAGCACAACATTCCCCAACATTTACAGGAACTGATTGTGCCCCTCCTAGTAGAGTAATATTTATTCCTTGTTTCTTAAAGGCAAGCTCAGGTCTTCTGAGATACAAATATTTATTTCAAACCAAAGTGTCACTTCATCCTGAGCGCTAACACAAAAGAGAAAAGGTAGAAACTGCTTGTACCTAACCTCCCAAACACGTAACATAAAAGTGAAAATATGAAATGAGTATTGCAGCTTGTTTCCCTTTATATATCTGTGTACTGCTGGCACTGCTGATGCCATTAGCAGAAGTTCCTGTGTAACATCCTGAGCACATCACATCCTCATTCCTGACCAGGCCTTCAGAACATCCAAAGAAGAAACTGGCCCCATCAAGTCCAGTACAGCTTTTAAGTTTAGCCTTAAGCATAGTGGAATTGGACTTCGAGAGTTCATACAGCATAGACATGTTCTATAACACTCACAATTATGTACCACATTATAGAGCCTCAATGCCTTGAGTTAAAGTGTCCCCAATAACTGGGGACACAACAACTTTGTTTCAAGACAAAGTTCTCGTCTATTTCTGGACAGTCCTTTAAAAAATTGTTATAATTTTGATAGCTAGCTCACAAATCATAAATCTCGCCTCTGCCAGGATCCTCACCCAAGGAAAAGATGATGAGTGAGAGAAAAATGAGGACACAATACATTTTACCCAATTAATTCTAAATTATGGAAAAATTGCTCTCTGAAATAGCTTTGAGATTCATAGTGCGCAGTTCCTTCATTATGTTATGTGGCCCATGTAATTATACGAAGCCAATTCAATTTAAACATAATGTAAAGATCTCTTTATATCTTAAAGTTATGCTATGAAAAAAGCCAACAACACAACATGAAACACATGGGTGTTACCTTGTATCTTCTAATCTCCACAGAATAGTAATCATAGGCCAGCTCCTGCTCTTACTGAAATCAAAAACAAAACTCCCATTGATTTCAATGGGAGGAGGCATATGTTCCATCTCTCTCTAAAAAGAGGGCTGTTGGTTTAAAATAGGGTTCCATTAGCAAAGAAAATGGCATTATTCATTATGTATCAGGAAGAGTGTGCCAATACCTGAAATAATTTACAAGGAAAGGACATTTTGACCATGAAACTGCTGATAATTCACAGCTGTGCAGGTACCCTGACAACACCCACATTGGTTGGAACCAGTTTATCTCATCATACAAATTACTAAATCTAGAGGGACCATTATGATCATCTAGCCTGACCTACTCTAGCCCACAGAAACTCACCCAATAATTCCTGCATCCAGTCCAGTCACATTATATCAATCTTTCATTTAAAATTTGACTTCCCTCAATCATAAAAATTAGGCAACAAAAGAGCAGAAAAATAAACTTTGAATTTGAAGATTTCTCCTCTTTTTTTCTTTTTCAAACTTATATTTTGGTTGTGCCGAAAGGCTCCCAATCAGGATTTTCTTACTCATTTACAGCTGAATTTAATTTAATACTAACCACAGAGCTCAATCTAAACAATTTAAGAAATGTGCTAAGATTCAGGAGTCTGCAACTGATCTTCCGATGTCAGCAGCTCCATCAAACAATACAGCACTTTTTGAAGCTGATGTGGGTTTTGCTGGAAAACGTTGGTAACTCACTTAGGTAGGAGAAATTGTATTTTAAAAAGTTCTCGTTTTGAGTTTTAAAACAGCAGTTTGAATCTGGGCAATGAGCATGGAAACCTCTCTCATAGGAAAAAAATTAGAGCACTTTAAAAAAAATGTTCTTGATCTTTCCTGAAAACCTCTCAAATACTCTACTGTGAGGCCCGCATAATGTCCCATGTGCTACTTAACCTATGTTAAAGGATTTAAGGTACATAGGGTATGTCTACACAGAGATAAAAAAACTGCAGCTGGCTCAGATCAGCTGACTCAGACTTGCGGGGCTCAAGCTCCAGGGCTGAAAAATTGCTGTGTAGACTTTCGGGCTTGGCTGGAGCCCAAGCTCTGGAACCCTGTGAGGGCGGAGGGTCCCAGAGCTCGTGCTCCAGCCCGATCTTCAATGTCTACACAGCAATTTTTCACCCTACAGCCTGAGCATCTCAATTAGCACATTGAATGGAGAACTGCAGCCTCATTTACATCGAAGATGGAACAAGAATTAGCATGAAAAATGGAGAAGCAAGCTCCAAAGCAGGAACCGCACTGAACTCTGGGATTGGCAAGGCAGGGACGCACTGCATGATGGGAAATCTCTGCTCTTGATGTAAATGAACTCACACCTATACCCATTCAGCTCCGCAGTTATCAGACCATTCTAGTTATTGATATGCAAAACACTGAATCTGCCTGGTTGCATCGTGAGCTCCCCCAAGGAACATTGATCATAGCTGGGCGTGATGAGCTCCTATTGTCCAGCATAGAGAAGACCACTCTGTGGTACTTCATTGAGACATTGTTTACTCACAAACAACCTGGTTCTACAAAAAACCCCTACCCAAGTTCAAACCCTCTCTCTTCTCTCTTCTTCTGATGCCTGGACCCAAATGCTGCCTGCTTCCCCATTTCCTGACTGATCCTGTTGTGGGTTTTGCCTCTCTCTCAAGTGCTCCTGACCCTAAGCTGAACAGCCTGTCTCCTGGGAACTTCTGAGCTGCAAGGAGTGGTGAGATTCCCCACCACCCCCATCTTTCCCAATTCTCTCTCTCTTTCTTTAATCCAGGTATAACTTTCTGCTTTTGTAATCAAATTTGGGCTAGCCTTCTCCAATACCCCTACTGTAATTTTGTTGTATTGTAAGTGTTAGATTGTTTTTCTCTCCTTGTATGGCATCACTATTAGTATTATAAGTGTTATACACCTGGCAATAAACCAACTATTGTAATCAAACTGGTTGCCCGTTTCTCTCTCTCTCCAAATGCATTTACTCCTTTGTGTTCTTGGCTTCCCTACCATGCTCTGCAGCAGCGCTTCTTTTACCTAAGCCAAAGATCCCTGGAATGCCCAAAATCCTATGGGGTTTGCTTATCAAGGGGGTTACTGCTAGAACAATTGTGTTGCAAAGAGGCATATAAAGGGGGTAGCTGAGAAGTGCTGCTCTGCCTAGCCTACGGAGTCCAGGGGCGCATAAGGGTGACAGCTGAAAGTGCTGTTTGACCCAGCCTGATTGAGTCCAGGGGGCACATAAGGGGAACATCTGAAAAGTGCTGTTTGGACCCAGCCTGCTCATAATTGTGCTCCATTCTGGTGCGGTGCAACAGGCACATGAGGGTGACGGGTGACAGTCACCCAGCCTGCTGAGTTCAGGGACGTATAAGGGGTCAGCTGAGAGTGCTGATAGCCCGGTCTGCTCAGACGCACTCAGTTAGTCTGGGATGGTTGTGTGTATCTGGGGGGGGTTATTCGAATCTGAAAACCTTAGGTCCGGCAGGAGAGCTCTATTGGGAGGGGACTTGTAGCCATATGAACACACAAGTAACACAAACAGCACATGAATAGAATCACAGCCCTGCTTTCAAGAAGGTAACCCTAATAAATAAACATACCTCAAAGTGACGGGCAAATCCATTAACAGTGGGATAGGGGGAAATCAGAGATCCACCGTGCTGGGCTGGAGGAGGGAGTCAGGGGTCAGAAGAGCCATGTGTGGGGTCAAGGAGGAAAGAAGGCAGAGAATGGGAGCTGTCACCCAGAGGACCTGTGGGATGAGGAGAGCAAAGAAAGACCCAGTCCTGTCCCTTCTAGGAGGTCTGTACTAGGGAGAGGGATCTGCAGGGTGGGGAGAGTCAGTGTGGAAGGGGAAAGAGAAACAAAAGCTCTTTGCTTACTTGGAGATAATGCTTACTTAATCCATGCAATTTTAAGAACATGCACAGTACCGCCACGACAAGTTCCTCACATTACAAAGGAATAATGTCATAATGGGTACGTCTTCACAGGGACAAAAAAACCTGCAGTTGGCCTGGGTCAGCTGACTCTGGCTTGTGGTCTCAGGCTCTGGGGTGGGGGGGAAATCGCTGTGTAGATCTTCAGCTCAAGTTCCATGCAGGGTCCCAGAGCACAGGCTTGATAGTCTACATAGCAATTTTTCACCCTGCAGCCCAAGCCCCACAAGCCTGAGTCAGCTGTGCCATGGGTCTTTTATCCCTGTGTAGACATATCCAGTGTGCCTTGGCAAACAGTATTTATACTGGTTGTCAATCCAAATCTTCCAGAAAACATACCAGCATATGCTGATTAGGATTGATCAACATACCGAAAGTGTATTGTGTAAGTGTGTTGCTTATTTCATAAGGTCATGAGACCAGTGAAGTGTTTCTCAGCAGACTGTCAATGAGAATTTTTCTTACAGCTGCACAAGCATTCAGTTTCTGGGCCCAAGTGGCAATCATCCTATTCTATTCACAGAGCTCCTGTGTCTCTAGAGTTCAGCATACAGGATTATGGACGTTATGATTCACTGCAGATGTCTGTTACAGTGCAGTGAATCTAAAGCTGGTGTGCACATTGTGTTTTCATGTCCAATAACATTTCAGAAACCTGTAACTTTGTATCTTCTCATGAGATATTTTTCTCACTTGCCGACACTTAGCATTAAGGTTAAAATCATAGGGCCAGATTTTAAGATGGTGTAAATCAGCATAGCGCCACTGTGATCAATAACATTGTGTAGTTTTACATGAGTGGAGAATCTGGCTCACAATTCTGCAAGTTGCCTTAACAAGGCTCTGCAAGCTATCGGTACAAATAGAACTTTGAGGGATTTGAGGTATTAAAAAAAAAGTTGACAACGTAGCATGATGCCTCTCAAGACTATGCACTAGAGCAGCAGTGCGCAAACTGGGGCAGTGCAAGTGGTGCTCTGGGTTGCAAGGGGGGCGCAAAGAACCCGTAGAGTGGGTATTGCAGGGTGAGACGGGAGCAGAATTTAAAAAAAATTGTCCTGTCACACTGCAAACAACATGAATGCCCCAGCCAGCAGCACCACTCTCCAGTTGCCCAGTTCTGAAGGCAACACCACCAGCAGCAGCAGCACAGAAGTAAGGGGGAAGGGGGATGACAAATTCCATGAATGATGGGCAGGGTGCGACTGGAATAGTTTGCGCACCACTGCATTTTTAACTTCAAATTTTATCCTTAGTCTCCACTATCAACAAACCAGACCCTGTTTTTGTGGCTGTATGCAAAGACACGGCTAATTGGCTGTACTGCTGAATATAAAGAGAAATAGAATACACAACAGCTTCGGATTCATTCCAGCTTATAGACATTCAAAGTGGATCATAACGTCTTAACCGTGTCAACATCCCTGTCGTGCAGCACTACCCCTGGTCTTCAGGCTCTCGCTATACTCATAGCTAGTGGCTTCTCCAAATCTTTTTGTCATGCCCCTCTTCCACCACAGTCCTTCAGTGCCCATGCCTTTGCTAGAGAACTGAGTGTGGTACCTCAGACTCCCATCTATCTCCTCTGAGGGCAGAAATGGATTTCCTTATTCTGAGAACACATAACAGCACCTATCACCCACTAGTAGGCCACAATTCCAATTTGCATAAACAAAACCAGGCTAATTTAAATACAGAAAACAGAGCAAAAAAAATTTAAGTAAATAAACAGAAAGCAGAACTAAACAAAGCAGAGCTAAAGATTATGCAATTTTTAATCTTGTAGATGCCCTACTACTTAAACAGGTTTTAAAGTCTTACTCCTTTAAGTCCTTACTTCACTGTTCATTTGGTCCTATCCTTGAATCATAATCTCTCGAAGTATATAGTTCTTGCATTCTTCAAATGAGAGACAGTTAGTTTTTTGAGTAAAGGTCTATCTCTTGACAGCAAGAGTTTCAACAGTTATCAACCAGTCTGTATCTTTTCTTTTAGGAGGAAGGTTACTGGAAAGGTTGTAGTGAGAGTCTGTTCTAGTTTCATCTGAAGCCTTCAGATTTCCTTTTTCCCTTTCAGTCTGGTTTTAAACCTGGATATGCCAAGGAAACTGCATTAACCTCATTGGCTGACAATCTCCTAGCAATGTACAAAGGTCAGTATCCTTGCCAAATTTTCCTTAGGCATGTCAACATACTCCAACAGTATAGGGGTGCTTAATAAATAAATAAATAAATAAATAATTTAAAAAAAAAAATCATTACAAGGATGATCTGAGGGATGATCAGGATTGGCAGAAAGGTGGACACAAGAGTTGACTGCCAAATGTGGTTGAAAGCGTTGACAGGAAGCCTGGACTGAGGCCCCCCTGGAGAGCAGACCAGATGGCATAATACATCACAGTGGCATTGTCGATAAGTATGTGACTCACCGAGTCTCTGATACAGTGCCGAAAAGCATGACATCAATTGTAGATGGCCTGAACTCCAGCAAGTTGAGATGGAGTGAGGCCTCCTGCTCTGACCACAGTCCCTGTACTTTCAGCGACCCCAACAGTCCCAATTCACCAGGGAGGCATCAGTAACAACTGACTTGATTGGCAACAGCTAGACAAAGAGAACACTTTGGCAAACATTCTGTGGCCACATCCACCACTGCAAGGAGTCTAGGACCAGTGGAGGTGAGACAAACCAGTGTGTCTAGAGAATTAAGAGTGGAATGGCAGATCATCCTGAGCCACATTTGAAGGGGGAAAAGGTGCAACCTTGCAAACTGGACCACTTGTGTGCAAGGGGACATGTGGCCCAAAAGTCTCAGAAATATCCAAACTGTTGTGGAAGGCTGAGATTGCAGACTGAGGCAAAGAGGACGAATTGTCTGAAAACGGCAGAAACTATCTTGGCATTATGGAATCTAACAGGGTTCAATGAACTTGATTTTCTGAGTGGGAGCCAACACTGACTTTCTGGTATTTAGGATGAGATCCAGAAGTTTGAGCAAGCACATTGTGGTGCTGATGTAAGCGAGAACTTGCTCTTTGGATCTGCCCCTCGGTGACCAGGTTTTGAGATACACTAAGATGTGAATTCTCTTCTTCCTGAGATATGCCGTAACAACAACCGTGCATTTGGTAAAAACTCAGGGGGTGGGGAGGGCAGAAGAGAGGCCAAATGGAAGCACTGTGTCCTGAAATTGGCATTCAGCCATGATAAAATGAAGGAACTTTCTATGGTTCAGTAAAATCACAACATGAAAGTAGGCTTCCTGTGGGTTCAGAGCAGCAAACCAATTGTTCTGAGACAACATAGGGAGGATAGTCTATAAAATGACCATTCAGAACCTCATGTACCTGATATATTTGTTGAGGTCGCAAAGGTCAAAGATAGGCTTTATCCCTCCCTTGGATTTGGGTACCAGGTAATACTGGGAGTAGAAACTGTGACCCTGGTGTTCCTGCGGAACGTCCTCAACCACTCCCAAAGCCAGCAGAGAATGGACCTGCTCGAGGAGCAGTATCTCATGAGAATGGTCCCTGAAGAGGGACAGGGAGGGAGGATGAGGAGGTGGCGTGTAGAGGAACTGGATGGCATAACCTGATCTGATGGTGCTTCAGACCCAGCTAAAGGTAGTGATCAAACATTGTGAAAGCAGGCCAGCCTGTCCCCAAAGGGAGGGTGGAACGAGAGTGAGGAGCAACAACTGGAACAATGCTGTGGACCAAAGAGTCAAAATGGGTGCTTGGAAGGCGCTGGGAAAGGGCATGTTCTGTCCAAACCCAGAACCTGACCACCTTCTCCTGTGGAACCTAACCCTCTTTCTTGAGTAGTCTCATTGCATGGGAGGAGGGAAAAGCTGGCAAAACATGTGCTGCAGGCAATACTGCTGTTGCTATTGGCCACTGCAGTGGCACCTCTGCACTGCCAGCATGTACACCTCCAAGGACCACAGGGTAGCCCTGGAGTTCTTGAAGGAGCACAGCATCTCGTCAGTTTTGTTGGAGAATAGTGTATGGCCACTGAAGGGAAAATCCTGCATGGATTGCTGGACATCAGAGGCAATACATGAATTCTGCAGCCGGGATGCCCTCCTCATGGTGACCACAGAGGCCACCACCATGGCCGAGGTATCTGCAACATCAGGTGCAGATTTCAAGGACATCTTAGCCACCAAGAAGCCCTCAATGACAAACACTCGAATTCCTCTTGCAAGGCCTTGATCAGCTGGTCTGTAAATCTTGACATAGCTGTCCAATTAACAAAGTCATACATGGCCAGCAAGGCTTGCTAGTTAGCAATTCACATCTGTAAGGAAGAGGAGGTATAAATCTTTCTGCCCATAAGGTCCAATCATTTAGAGTCCCTATCCTTGGGGATGGACTTAAACTTGTCCTGCCTGGCTCAGTCATTCAGTGCAGTTAAGACTAGGGAATATGGGGCTGGATAGGAGCAAAACCCCTCAAATCCCTGCATGGGAACAAAATAGCACTTTTCCAAGTGCTCAGCCACAGGCAGTACCGAAGCTCCAGAGGTTCTTATCCGGTTCAAAGAGCGAGTCGTTGATAGAGAGGGTGACTCTCCCACGGGCAGATCGCTGTGCAAAGGCCATCAATTTGTGGGTGTCCTCATGCAAGAACTCTGCTTTGATATCAAGGGAAACAGCTACATGCCACAAAAAGTCTTGTTACTCCTTAAAATTCTCCAGTACCAAAGATATGGATAAGTCAGGCAGCACAGCATTGTCCACAGATGAAGGTGAGGCCCTTCACTGATCCAAAGCCAGATCCCGATCCACTGCTGACTGACCCAGATAAGACGACCCTGGAGGCTCCGCAGGGAGAAGGACCACCGGTGCCTGGGCCTGCAGTGGATGGACAGTCACTACCACAGACTGTGCAGGCAATCTTGTCTTTAAGCAAGACCTCTGCAATCGAAGTCCATGGAGGCCACTGACACAGTTAAGGCATTGATGGCCAGTAAGCACCAGGTCAGGGACCTCTGCCCCAATCACAAGATGCACACTAATCCTGGCGCCCATAATGGTCCATCAACAGCCCTTGACGCTGGTCGGGCAATGGAGAGCAGGAAGCTAATGACCCCGACTCAAATGTAGAGGAATCTTGAGATCTCAGAGACAAGGGGAGAGCGAGACCAGAGGGAACTCATAAGCGGTCTGACTTGTCTGTCACCAAGAATGAGGCAGGAAGTGGCATTGCTGAGAGAAGCAGTACCATCAGTACCGAGCATGCTGGTATTGGAAGATATATTGGTCCTGAAGTGAACAGAGGCACCAGAGACTCTGGTAGTACCAATGTCAAGGGCAGTGAAAGCCACCACAGAAGCATTTGCGGTGCTGACTGTGGCAGTGCCAAGAAGGTTCTCGGTCTCAGTATCAAGTCCTGCATACCCACTACCAACCCTACTTTCACAACCTGTGTAAGGGAACATTGGGGTGCAGTGACAAGAGACCCAATGGTTCAGTGGCTCAAGTCAGTTGAAGGGGCTATAATTGACGCATCCTGGGCAAAGTTCTGGGACGAAGGAGAAGTTGGGACCAAAAGGTCTGTAGCTGCCTGGTACGCTGCCAACATGGAAACAATCAGTAGCAGCATCTCCCTCATTGGCACTGGATTCAACAGATGCCCAGAGACCAGAACCAGGGTTTCTAAAATCCCTACTAGGTACCAGGGAAGAGTTAGAGATACCTGCGCCATCCTGCACACCAACACCAGCTCTGTGCAGGTCCACGTTTTTCCTGGAGGAGGCAGAAGAGGCACCCCGAGACCTGGAGTGGTTTCAATTGGTCTTATGTGACCTTTTCCTCAGGGCAGTCAATGGGGAATGGCTCCTCCATTTCTTGGAGAGGTGCTTGCTTCGGAACATGAAGTAGCAGTACCTTCAGAGCCCAAGGGCGACCTCTGACCTGATGAGTGCCTCGGTACTGAAGCAGGCCACATGGCCTGTTTGAGCAGGTGCTGCTTCAGGTAAAGATCTTGAACCACTTGAGTCCGTTTCTTAAACAATCTGTAGATTGTGCAACACTCCTTGACAGGGCCTCACCAAGGCAGAGCAAGCACAGCAAGTGAGGATCACTCCCAAAGATGAAGAACAATATTTAAACCCCCATGAGGCCACCACTGAGCGAAACAAACTACTACAACTGACACTAACACTAAAGGTAGTGCTAACTATATAGTGTTGGAGAGCTTTTAGCTGGGGGCTGTAGGTTTGGCCCAGTGGTGTTCTGTTGTTTTCAGCAATGTTCCTTACCCTTGGATGTATATATATACACCTCCAATCTGATTTCTATTCCTTCCATCTGATGAAGTGGGTTACAACCCACAAAAGCTTATGCCTGCAGAAATTAAATTTGTTAGTCTTTAAAGTGCTACAGGACTCTCGTTTTTTTAAACTAACTGAGAGGTTGTGAGGTTGTGACTACAGCGTTCTAACTGCAGCCATGGGCAGTAAGAAAGAACTAAGGGAGAGTCCAGGCAGATGTAGCCAGAGGAGGGGCTACGGCCATGAGGCATGAGCATTGTCCATGTCTGGGTACTTGTGACAGGGTGTACCAGGTCCTGTATGCAGTCCTGACACACCCCACCTCAAAAGGACAGTGGAGACTCCAAGCTGTCTAGAGTGGCTGTGTGGGACACAGCCAATCAGAAAGGGGCTGCAGGGAGAGCCAATCAGGGCCCAGCAGGCTAGTACAAGAAGAGCTGCAAGACCAGAGTGAGATCAGCTCCTTGCTGGAGCTAAAGGAGTGTGGATGGTGTACCTGTCTGGCTGAGGGAGCTGCAGGACCTTGACCAGAGCAGTGCTGGCAGAAGCCTGGGGGAATGAGGAGCCCTGGGCTGGTTGCTGGTACTCCATCAGGACAAAGTCCTGAGGTAAAGGTGAAGAATGCTAATAGTGGGGGGACCCAGGCCCACCCACTACTCCAGGTTCCTCCCATCCCTCCTTAGCCACTGGGGGAAGTGGCCCAGACTTTGAGGCAACCCAGGAGGGGAACTGAACTCTTTAGTGGCCCAGCAGGAGAACTGGGGCCTGAAAGACCCAGAGAGAGCAAGGACTTTGCCTTCAGGAGGGATGCCCTGGAGTACAGCTCAATACCAGGGCAATGACCATTGATAGACTACAGGACTTAATAAGGACCTAAGCCCAAGAAGGGCTACAGAGACAGAAAGTGCAGACGTGCACACACTCGACCAGGGGATAGTCGTGAGAGGTGAGCGCATCTCATTACAGTACTGCTAGGCAAATTTCTCCAGCTCTGGTGAGCTGGGCATGCACACACCTAAGTGGAATGCACAGCTGCATCCTCTCAAAGAACTGTTTTTCAGCATTCCTTCTCTTGGTACTGTATCCTTGCAGTTGAGAGTTAGATGTTTTTACTGCTAGTTCCTAGACTTTACTTACGAATGGTCTGGAAGCAGGGCATTCACAATGAGGACCCTCAACTCCAGAATTTGTTTTCTCTATTGGTCCAACAGAGCAGAAATTTATTGAAGAACAGACACATTACAATGTGTATCGATTCACTTAGGATAAAGTTTACCCCAGTGCACTGGGCACATCCAATATCCCACGCATTACTTAAGCTCCACTGAGAATTTCACCTTCAGGATCTTGCTCAAGAAAGTGGATTGATCCAGCTTTCTTCTTTGGCTTGGAATTTTCCTTTAATCAAACTTCTATCAAATTTAGTTACATGTGTGGTTGCAAGATAAATATGTAGAGCTTTTGCTAAATGAATTTCAATATACTGAAAAATAAGTAAGTAAATGCTCTTGGACTGTCAAAAGCTACAAACACAGAAGCACGCTGTAAGATGATGTAGCTTGCGAATCCAGATCACAACCTTTCAGTAAGGACAAGATATTGTTCTTCGAAGACTTTTCTGTATTCATGCTGGCACTAACGGTAGTAAGAGTGTTTGTGTTCCTAACAGAGGAAAGCAAAATTCTACTCTGGAAGCTGACATGTTGTGCACTTTGTTATATCTTTAATCACGCTCAAATGCACTGCACATGGATCCTTTTGAAGTGGAAGTCTGAGGTAAGCCTGAACCTTTGTAGAGGACAGAGTCATTTAGAGAGGTTACAGTGCACTTTGTTTCTTTCTGAATGGGTTGCTCACAGCACTGGCAACATATTGAATCAGATCTTGAGCTGTCAAGTTTCAAACATCATTTGACACACTGAGCACACTCTGCCACACTGCAAACTCCTCTCAATATCTTTCATCTGCCACTTTCAACAGGCATTGAGATTGTCAAAGAGAGCAGAAGCATCACAACCAGTGCAGGCTACAGTCAATCTCAGATTTTTCTTTAAAAAGTAATATTCAAAAAAATGTTTACCTGTGGATGCAACCACATGGCTCCCCCTGAAATCAAAGAGAATCACATGTGCACAACCAAGGTCAGAATTTGCCCCGTCAGCTGTCTCTTATATCTTTGGATAGGAAACTAAAGCAAAACCCCCATTTTCTTTGGAAGTGGGAACAACTACAACCCAACAAACACAAATCCTCCCCTCTTCACCCCCCCGACACTTGCTAAAAGCAATTTGATTTCTGAAGCTACAAATGAGTTAGGTGTCCCACTCTCATTGACTTTCAATAAGAGATAGACGCTTAACTACCATTTGTTTCTTTGAAAATCTCCCTCATAAATGTTATCAAAAAAAAAAGAGCTGAAAAGCTGAACTATTTATCTGTTAGAGAGAGAGAGATTGAGCAATACCTATTCCTAAAATTCTAGATGAGATTCTTGATCTGCTGCTGGGTGAAACAGTACAACCCAACCGTCAGTTTTCAAATATATGAATCCGATCAGCTCTCCAGCACAGAACTCTAATGTCAACTGTTTGCTGGTTACATTAGAATAGAAATTATTCAGTGGTAGAATTAGGGCACAATCCTGTGAGGTGCTGAGCACCCTCAAATCCCACTGAAACCAAAGGGAACTGAAAATACTAAGGGTCAGATCCTCGACAGTATTTAGGCTCCAAATTTCCATTCTGGGCCTAAGTACTTTGTAGTTAGTCATTGTAATTACTACGAAATGAGAGCAACTTAGGGAAATGCTTTCTGTAGCCATTTTAAACATTGTGCTCACCAGTGTCTCTCAATGTTCAGCTACAACCTTAAGTTTATCCTTACATTTCATAATATGCAACTGTTGCTAAATTAAGTGGCTGTCTTGGATTAATAAATATTTTGTCACACAAGTTGTTTTGAATTTAAGCACTAGATCAATTCATTTTTTAATTTAATTTAAAAATCTTAAATGGAGAAGGAAAATTATTTTCCAAGAAGTACTCAAGGTAATTAATTTAGTCTTGACAATTATTTTTAAAACCTGGTTATGCATTTTTACTAAAATTAGAAAAAGATCCTTATATATTTTATATTTGCAAAGAAATTCTAAACTAAACAGCACCACCCATTCCCCCTCATGCCCCCACACACATACACTTCAAGGCATTTTGTGAAAAAAAATAAAAACATTTCCATATTCCAAAAAAAGAAAAAAAAATGTAAGACTAAGGCCAAAAACTTATTTACCTATCACATAACTCACAAAACAAAAACAAGGAAGAGAATACTTAGGCATATCATAAATATTACACTCAAACTATTCTTGTTAAGCATGAATAAATGTATCACGCAACTCTAATCTTAACTCTGATCCATAGGGAGCTATGTATTTTTTGTTCCTTATTTCAGCAGTTTAGTACAATTTTTTTTAAAGGGATACTGCCAAATGATAAATATTATCTGTTAATAGAAATGTCAAATCAAAATGGAATTTGTTTGCAAGTTACTCGTAGCTGCTGTTTCCTAAAAAATAATGTTAATTATTTATAGTAAAACTTATGCATGTATGTGACCCACCTTTGGGGCTCATTAATTTGTACAGGGAGGGAATGTCATTTTGGAGTCCAAATCCACTTTCCTCCACCATTGTAACACTGTAGGAGAGCTGAAGGGCTGACACAAGGCACCTTTTGAGAGGAGCAAACCTCAGCATGGATTGGGGTAGTGAAAGAGTAAAATCATGAAGCTTAAGGTTGGACTCTTACTACAGCACAAGTTCTGTCATGTGTATTCTGTACTAGAGCTGCACCCACCCCTCACTCTCTGTTGTAACATACAGGTACTTACAAGGCAGTGATATAGCGATTTTGCCAGGTAGTATTTCACCTGCATAACCAAACCAAACCCATGCCCTGCACACATTCAGTTATTCAAAACAGTTGCAAGCCGACTACTTGCCTTCTACAAACAGCCCTCAAATGCCCTCTAAAGAGTTGGAATAGGGAAGTGGTGACCATAAAGTAACTTAACCTGACGTTATTGCAGTGGCCAACAATCTTAAGTAATGAAGGTTTTAGCTTACACAAAAACCATGTAAAGACTGTTATATGTACCTAAAGATATATAAATGTCCTACAGGAATCTCACTAATAGGCAAGAAGGAAACTTACCCAAAGGGTGGAGGGCCTGCACAAAGCCCACTTAACCACTGAAGCTCTCCATTAGCCCTGTGTATGGGAGGATTAGAGGCAGAGAAGCTGCCAGAGGCATGGAGGATATGTTTACACTGCATGCTAAGCCTGGGTTCTGATTCAGGTTGGAGCCCAAGCCCCGCTTCCATTTACTCACAAAGCAGTTTGACCCAGGTCAGCAAGCACTCAGGATCAGGATCTAGAAGCCCGCATTTTGCAATGTGGACACAATGCAAGCTGCAGATCCAAGCCAGAAGAACTATGTAGTGCAGAATGGATGTATTAGCACAACTGTGAGACCAGGTTTACAATGCAGCGTGGATGCTTAAGCATGGGCTTGGAAACACCAAGTCTACCAGTTCGGGTCCCACAGGACTGGGTTAACACTGCAATTTAGACATATCCAGAGAAGGGCTCAAATTTGCTGCACTTGCATAGCCCAAAAGCATCCCTGAATGGAAATGTGGAGATGCAGTGGCCACTATTTCAGCCATATACATTGGTATAATGCTGGCAGATAGCCAACAGATCGGGTCCTTCACCTGAAGGAACAAAGGAATCAAGCATACTGAGCTCTGTGAAGGGTCCTGGCCAGAGAGCCTGGTCAACCACGCTGGAAAAGAGATGTAGTGAAAAACACTTCTTTGAACAAGAGACTTCAGTTTGTTAAAATCAGGTTTTAGGCTTCAAAGTATATTTTTACTTTTGTTTGCTTGTAACCCTTTCTAGCTTTATTCCTTATAATTGGTATCACTTAAACTTTTTTGTTCAATAAACATCTTTTACTTTTACTAGAAACCAATTTAGTGCTTTGATTCAAACAGAGTGTTTGTTAACCTCAGCTAAGATAATAAGCTGCTAGGTGCTGTCTCTTTAAGGCAGTAACTTCAGCAAGAGGTCTGGACACTACAGAGCAGACAGTCCTGGAAATTCAGGACTGGGGAAGGGTTGGGGGGCAGTCACCCTGCAAACAGTGATTGGATGGTGGAAACCAGAGTGTGACCTGTATGCTTGTCTGCTAGATGTTGGTGTACAACAGCACAGCATTTAAGGCCCCAAAGTTGCAGGGCAGGTGGTGGCACAACCCCTTACCGGGGTTTGTAGGCAAACAAACTTTTCTACAAAATAGTATGTGATCACTACAGTTTCATCTCTTTTTAGAAGCCTGATTAACAACTCAGTGCTTCTTTCCCAGCTTGTATAGAGTTATGTTTAGTGCCAACCTATCAAGTAGCTAAATGACAGATGAAATTATCCTAGGAGCACATACGGAAGAATATTTGAAAGGAAGAGTTTGATTGCCCTGCTAGTACCACTTACTGTTTTACTGTGGTTGATGTGTGATACAGAGGTTCTCTGAATCTCCTTTTTGGCAGCTTTCTGAAGATCAGAGGCTTGCTGGATGTATGTTAATCCTGCCAGAATCTCATCTTCCAAGAGTGTCACATCATCATAAGAAACAGGCCATCCCAGATTTTCTAGGGCCTGTAGCAAAGCTTCCTTGTGTTCCATATATGGGACTGGTTCCTCCTGCTCAAACCTTTTAAAAAAAATTACCATAGTTCACATAGTGATGTTTTTCATCTTCAAGACACTTTACAAACATTAAAGAATTAAACAGCACACTACCCTGTGAAGTAAATAGGTGCCGACTTCACTGCTCTTAGGGCTGTTCTACATATAGTTAGAATGGTACAAGAACTATATCAGTTTAAAAATTGATCAAGTTAAAGTGCTATAAACTCCCCCAAGGTGGATGCAGTCATACCAGTGTAAAAATGCTTATAATCAAGATAGTTTATTCCTTCACAAACCAATCCTTGGAGTGCTGCTCACTGGCTAAGTAGAGAAGGGTTTATGCTGATGCCAAAGATGATGATGTCCCTGCCCTCCCAAATCCTTGCCACTCTATACTGAGCATAGATTAAAACTGTTAAGGGAAAGTGCATGTTCTCTTTTACAAAAGTGAACAGCAACAGGGAGAAGGGATCCTCTCACTTTGTAACTCAGTGAGTGGCAAACCAAAACCTGAGGCTTACATGTTACCTTGTGTTACATATACAATTTTTACCAGTAAGGTGCACACAGGAAATATTTGACAAGAGTAATCAAAAGTGTGCTAAATATTTATGATCTGATTCTTAAAGGTGCTGAGCACCCATAGCTCCGTTTCCATTAATAAATGTTTTAAGAATTAAATCATTGAGCCAGAAAGGAAGATGGTGAAAACTTACTTGTCTTTTTCCTCTTGAGACAGGGCTCTCCAAATAATTAGATTTAGGCGCCTATTAAATAAAAAAACAATTTCTGATGGAATATGGTCAGTGTGTGGATAATTACCATAATAATGAATAAACCAGCACACACAGTTTTAAAGATATCTACCATGACTTGTACTGAGAGCACAAACTATCCTTATGATTCTGCCATGAATTTATCATCTGCAGAAGGAGATAGGAAAACAGCATCTTCTATCTAGTAGCAAAATGATTATTTCAGGGTCACAGAGATCAGTGGCAACCACTACTGTTTCTTGCAGCAATTTCAATAGAGAGTTCAGTCCAGCACCAAGTAATCTAAACTAAGCAATAGCGCTGATTTAATGTCAGCCAACAGCTACCCCCCACAAGTTAGCAACTTCAGCACAAAGGCACTTGAGAAGCAACGTTAATGATTTTTCCCACTTAAAAATCAAACACAATTGCACCATTTACATTTTTTACTTCATTGCACTCTGCCCACTAAGGATAGCCGTGGTGAAAATAGAACTGCCTACCCAAAAGTGCTCAAGTTCTGTCATTTTAAAAGCACTACAGGGGGTTTTGTCTTTGTTACAGGTTTTTGTCTTTGTTTTTTAGGCATAGATTACAAGTTTCTACTAGCCAGTTTAACAGTTTTATCCCTAAATGTCAACATCCAAACAATTAAGCCATCACAAAACTCTCTTTCATTTCACAATGCAGAAGCAAATCTCAGAGGATTCTAGTTGCCATCATATAGAAAAGTGAACTCTGCTATTGTTTTAAATGTCTTAGTTGGCATCAGTTCATTCTAAGGAAGACTCAGACCATTTCAAATACTTGTCTTTTTCCAACCTTTGTTTTTAAGTGCAACAAACAAACAAAAAACAGCCTATACAAAATTAGATTCTGAACATTTGTTTCTCATTGATTCAGTTCATCTGCTAAGGGAAACAAGAACCCGTTCCTTCAGAATGTAAATTATTAGTACTTTCATAATCTGCATTCTTGGCATGCTCAGCTGTCTATTTCACTCTTTTAAATGCTGCACATTCATAACTAGTCATTTGTAAATGTCTGTGGCTATTCAAAATCACACATGCTTTGTAGATCCTTGTTTTTTTCTCCTTCACTGAAGGATATTTCTCTGCCGGAACATGAAATTACTGCCATCATCACTTTTCTCCCTCTTAATTTTACACTAATGGTCAATCTAATGTATGGTAAGAGTATTGTCATGGTTTCTTCTATTCTTCAAACCAGCACGTAGTAATATATTGTCTAATTTATAGATGTCAAAATAAATTTGCTACTATTCACAAAGCTGAACCCTGGCAAACCCTGCAGATTCAATTATCAGAACTGTAATTCTGTATTCATAGCACAAAAGACATAGTTAAACTGGTGTTTCAGCTGGAAATGTGGACTTATAATTTGTCATTTACATCCTCTACAGGTTGAAACTTGGCATCCAGATATTTAGGCAAGGAATCATTTCACCTTTCGTACATACCTACCCCAATCCTCAATGACATTTGCTGAAACTGTTAAAATCTTCATTGTAGCCTTGCAACAACAATGCTATAGTTCAATGACACCAGTGTTTCTATTTTACAAGTTTAGTTTCAAGGATTTATAGTTTGGGATTTTTAAAAAAAGCTTTCACTAAAAATTGGTACATAAAATGCTTTCTCCACAGTGAATTCCATGGTGGAAAATTCCAAAAGCAGTTTTCTTTTGTCTCGAACTGAGAAGAAACAATATTTTTGGTTTTGAATAGTTTTTCACCCACATCTAAAGGAAAAACAGCTAAAACATTCATTTTGAAATTTTCATTAGTATTAATGCTCAACAACTAGTACCTTCAAGCACGTTTATTGTTTACACATATTTGTAAAAATACTGGGCCCAATCCTACAGCCTTTATTGATGATAGAACCCTGAATCACTTTAGTCAATGGGACTAGCTGCATCCATAAAGACCACTCATGTCAGTAAGTTTTGTAGGGACCAGGCCCAGTACTTTAAAAGTCAGTCCTGTGTTCAAGCTCTTCAGTAAAACACTCATAACATTTTTTTCCCCCCTTACAATTCCACTAAAGTCAACAAGGATTATTTTCCAACAACATTCTACAGCAGTGAACAAGATGGAAATAGTTATCAAAACATGACCATTAAAATCAATGACAAAATTCCCTTTGACTTCAATAAGCATTTGATCAGGCTACAAAGATCTATTAAAATTCAACCAAGCATGTGCAAAATAAAAGCAAATATATCTTCTTTGATTTCCACAAATATCATACCAGACAAACGTTTCCAAATCAGTTTTCATTTCATGACTATGAAAGACAGGGTAGGTGTACACTACAGATTTACATCAGTGCAGACGTGCTGTTGTAATGTGTCTGGTGAAGATGCCCTAAACTGATGGGAGAGAGGCAGTAGCTATCTCGCCAGATGAAGCTCTCCTCCCGACATAGCGCTGTCTACACAAGGGATGATGGTCGGTATAACTATTTCGATCAGGGGTATAGATTTTTCACACCTCTGACCGATGTAGTTATACCAAAGTAAGGATGGCGTGCAGATCAAGCCAAAGTCTTGGCCATAAGACTTGGGAATGGAAAAAAAGATGTGTTTGTTGTTTCACAATGGATATTGAAATCTGTGAAGGAGAGTAAAAATTGGGAAGCCAAGAAGGCAATTAGTCAAGAAAGGTAAACAGCTGTCATAAATGCATTAGTCATTAAATCTATACATATTATTAGAATATTTGACTAGGCATATAGTTTATTAAAGTGTTTTTTCCTTAAAACCCTGTTAAGATTACTAATCAATACCTAATTTTCAAAAACCACAAACTTAAAAGCCAGGCAATAAATAGTTAAGATTTATAATACCCGTTCCACGTTTACTTCCCATTTGATCTTGCAAACTTTTAATAAGCACAACACAAGTCTTCTGGGAAAAATGTAAAAATAAGGGCCAATATCTTATAACACAGGTGCCAAAAGTTATACTACTGAACACACAGTTAGGGGCCTAAATAAGTGGACTGATTTTCCAAAGTGCCAAGCAGCCAAGCCGCAAAACTCAGGACAATTTAGGCATCTAAAAACAGACTTAGAAGCTTAATGTTAGGCAGTTGTTGTTTATTGAATTGGCCATTATGTTTCTCTTTCAGAAAGGGGTTTGTTTTACATTTGAGAATACAGCTGAGATTAAAAATGAATTTTTGTTACTTAAAAAGAATGTGTGTATTATGCATGCAGTGTATTATTTATGATGTCCCTTACGCCCATTCACTTTTAATGCCACACTTTAGAAGAGAAGGAAACATTTCTCTGTAAGATAAATTTTAGACAATGATGGTTGTTTGAAAATGCTCAAATGTACAGAATATTAGAATAAATCTTTGAGGAAATGGATTAGTGAGCAGATTGCAGGAGAGGCAGTCGGAGATGTACAATTAACCCAGTTCATCATATGAAAAAACAGAATTAGTCTGTCAGCATAGAGAAAATCTGAAGAGCGGACTTGCCTTTCATAGGATTTAATTGCTTGTTTCAGCTTCTCTTTATAGGCATCAAGATTCACTGCCTGAGGATTAATTAGCGTGATCCGCTTCTTGTCATTGCTAACATGAGCCAGGGGTAACACCTACAACACAAAAAAAGGGCAAGGATTTCATTTAGCGTGTTATTCTTTATCTACCAGAATACTGGAATACAGAATACAGAATACTGTGCCTTATGTACACAAGGCAAGTTTCAAAGGACTGCACAAAGAAAAAGCCAAGCACTTGCGTGAGTGATCAAGTGTTTGGAGACCCACAAGAGTGATACCGATCAAAAGTAAGGAGGCTGAAACATAACATTAGTTTCTCAGTTAAAACACTATTTTCTTGCATGACATGTACACAAATCTTATGAACTAACTAGTGTGACCCCCTTTAAATAAATGTTGGAACCCTGCAGATGAATTCTTATGAGGGAAGGGAAATGAAGCTAGCTAAGTCTTTATTTAAATTCTAAATAGAATGAGCTGATTTCTCTCCAGTCTTACTCTAATAGCTAAAGGGTAGAACGGAAAGGAGGCAAACAGGATCTACAACATGATCATATTATATATTGTATTGTTTTAATATATCATTGTATTATACTTCTGTATACAACACAGTTTATTGGCATCTATTTCTACACATAAAATGCAAATAGGGAATTTACTTATTAAAACATTTTAAATGTCATCTCTTATATTCTAGGAGGTGGATTTCCAAAGGTATTTAGGTTTCTAAAGATACAGATAGGTACCTATTGTGATTTCAAAAGATAGAAGTAGATTAGGAACCTCACTCCCATTGAAACCAACGTCTTTGATTTTAATGGGAGCTAGGCTCCTAACCTGTGAAGGCACTTTTGAAAACTGCACAAGGCATCTATACACACTTTTAGGTATCTTTGAATATCTGTCTCTGCGTGTATTACAGGATCTATAGAAGCACACTTCATTATAAAAATAACACAGGGATCTTAAAGAAAAGGGAATAGTGAGACCTCTCATAACTTCCCAACCCCCAAACATTACCCAACCCAATTTCTCACAACCCTCCAAACAACTGAACTATGCAAGGGTAATTGTGGAAAAATGGTTACCGTCACTCCAGTGCACAGTACCATGAGGAAACATGGGATACAGGAGGAAGATACTACTGTATTAAATAAATGTACCAACACACATTCTGCAAAACGGTCTTTTGAGTCAAATGGTGCTGTTAAAGAGCTTTTCCAGTGTCTGGCTGACTTTGGAACATGGATGACTTGAGACATCACCTCTTTTCCAAATCTGTACTGCCATAGTTGAGCAAGCTGGGGTCCCCTTCATATCAAAGATTGTAAGAGGCTCGCAGGATTTTCTCCACACAGGCTCCCTTTCTGATGGACTGTCTCCCCTAACCCCCACCCCAATCCGAACAGTACCATACAATACATTAAAATCCAATACAACTTCTAAAAGAATGGGTATAATAATCTGAGAAGTACTTGAATGATAGACAAAAATACACACATTATTACAGCATTAAACTTATTAAAGACACCACAATCTACTAAGCAGATACACAAAGGAATCTACAGAGAAATATTCCTCCAGAACTACTAGACAGGGACTGTACATTATGCTAAACACTCAAAACACTTTTTATTCTGAATATGAAACTGATGGGTTGTGTAATGAATTAATCTCTTTGAAATAACTCAGGTGAAACTGCCAGGCCACACACAAATGAAAGAGCATGCCAGCATGATGTTACTGAAGGGTTGCCATGGTAACCTTTTTGGTTGCTTCTTTATTTCCAAAATGACAGATCTGATATTAGTGCATCAATATTTGTAGAGGGTGAAAATAAAAAAAAATGTCCTAAAAGAAAGCAAAGGAGCATTGTACCCCAACAAAACCAAGATCTGAGGAGAAAGAATTGTGTAAATATTTATGATTCTGAATTGGGCCTTTCAAAGTATAGGAGCAGTCAAGATTCTTAATGCAACCTGATAATTCCTGCTCAAGCTTTATAATTAAAGTCACACCCTATTCTCATCTTTTCCCTTAAGTGTTGGCATGGATTCCAAAGGAGAATGGATTCCAGAGCTGATAAATTAATTCTGTTGGCTCCACTTATTTGCAGACCCATTTCCTTTCTTTTCCTTTACATACAGCATATACATGACCTGGAAGAATGCAGTCTCCAACACTTCAGGCCATAACCTGACATTGAGCTATGCATTAGATGTCTTTATAATATCAATGGGAAAGTTCTCTGTAAAATAGATAGCAGGACAGGAGTGTTAATTTATAACTACCTGTAACAAGAGCTGGGCAAATAACTGATTTGTTGGTTTGAACAGCAAACTGAAAAACCAGGGAAAATATTCAGTTCATTTCCAAAAATGTTTGGAATTTGTCAACAATTTGGAAAAGTCTGTTTCAGATCAGGCATATGGGTGTCACTTTAGCACCTTTAACTCAGTAATTAGGGCACCGGAATGTGGGAAACCCAGGTTTGAATCCTCACTCTGGAGCCGAGACTTGAACTCAAATCAACCCCTTGCCAAGTAAGCATCTACCACCAGGAGACAGTCTATTCTGCGGTCAATCTCTCAAGTTGAAGCTGTTCCACTTTGTTTAAATACTTAAATATTCATTGGACCAAAGTGAGAGAGTGACATTATAGTCGGATGATTAAGGCACTCACCTAAGATATGTGGATTTGAATCTTCCCTCTGCCTGACTAGGGGGAAGGGGTTTGAATCCACATCTGCGACATCCCTCCCCCCCAAGGGACTGCTTTAATCACCTATAGAGTCACTCTCACTGTGGCTCAGTGAATATTTAAGTACTTATACAAAGTGAAACAAGCTCACTCTTACTTTTTTCAAACTGACCCTGAAAAACTTTTCCTCAGATGAAACTATCAGGTCAAATTTACACACAGTTTGGGGTCAACCAAAACTACATTTTTCAGCAAATAAACTATTTGTCATAAAAAAATTTGCCCAGCTCTACTTATGACTCTGTGCCTCAAAAATGCCTACTGCATTGTTTGCTTATACCTATACCACTATATTCATTCCAAATATAATGGCCTAAATTCATCCGTGTAAATTAATTTGGCCCAATAATACCTAGATAAAATATTTCTCTAAAATAGCACTTCCAGAGAGGTGGCTCAAACTATCCTAGAAGGCTTTTAGCTTTTACAAGGGGCTTATTTCAAACAAGCAGTTACAACAAAATTTCAAGATTGTCCTGGAAAGATGCAGGGAGTGCTTGGGAGTCTCTCCATGAAGAGAGCTGAAGAGAACAGAAGGTGGGGCTCTTGAGGAAAGGACATATGGAGTGGTAACAACAGCTCATGAGAGTTGTGTAAAATTCAGTTTCTGTTACAGGACAGTTCACACACAAAATCACTGGTTTATGCAGTTTCACACAAATTTTGCTTTATTCAGTTTTGGCAAAATGGCTATTTTCACATATGAAATATGAAAATATACATTTCTGTATGTTTTTTATGCAAAAAGCCATTTGTCTTAAAAAATCCACTCCTTTTTATATATCAGAAACAAGATTGGTTTTTTGGCTATTTTCACAAAAAGAGCGAGCCTATTTTTGCCTTAAAAATGCACCCAAGTTGGAATTCAAAACAAATGTAAAAAAAACCCAAGTTGTACGTACATTCACATTTTGTTATAAATATTTCACTGAGCTCTACATTACATACTGGTCACAAAGTCTTTACCTCCTCATTATTGGAGTTTAAGCTCATGATCTCCAGCTTTTCCACTGCTGAGCTGCTTTTGAAAAAAACTTTTAATATTTAAAAGGAACTGCAGCAAATGTTCAGCATGTATAGAGAATACACCAATACAAGAATCTATTCGGGGTAACCTTCCACAACAGGGATTGCCCTTTGGGGAGGGTATAATTTTACATTTCATGACAACTAATTCAGTGGGAATTGTGAACCTTTGGAAACGCACAAGAGACACTCAGCACCTATCAAGAACTCAGTAATCCAGGATCATCAGTTTAGCTGCTGGCTAACTGAACGCAAAATTCAGAACTCCAGTGCTTTAAACACATATCATTAATGACTATGGCCATGATACAATTTTTGAACAGTTGGTGGTTGCACACTGTCACCCACTGGTATATTGGCAAGAAATGCAAACAACATTAAGCTCTATTATGTCAGCACCCTGCAAAACACAGAACAAATTATTAATTTTATTTCTCAGTATCTGTTGTGAACAAACATTTCCAAATATATAAAGTACATTTACGGTGAATAACCAGAGCCCCCACCGGGGGGGGGGGGGGAAGAGTATGGCAATCCCGATTATCCTGAGGAAAAAATTTTTCAGGGCTCATGAGATTGTATGTATGGATGCATGGGATGAGAGATTGTGGTATGTGTGTGGAGAGGGCCCATGTTACAAGTTTCTACTGGGCCAGAAAAAATTATGCTTGGGCTCTGTATATAACCCACACTCTGCCATGGACACTTGAGGACATAATTAATTATTATTTATCTGGATGAATAATAAAAACGCTTCTGTTAACAATGGTAAATTTTAGTTTTCCCCTGAAACAGCATAAGAGTTTTACCTCATCGAATACTTTAGAAACAACATGTTTGTCTAAAACCGGGATGTATTCAGTACTGTGAGGAACAGCTGTAGGGGCTAAGGCATCCATCATGGTGAGTCGTCTAGCAACCAAACCATGAGTCTTTAGCCAACGAGCTGAAGACTTGTCTAGAGAACTAAAAATAAGAGAGAACATGAGAGAAACATATTTGCTAATACAGCAGTTACTGAAAATAAAGAAATAAAAACACCACCATTTCTGTGTGACACATGTACATACTCTTTAGTTGTTCTTTTTGCCACCTTTTGTGTATTCAGCCCTGTGGAAAAACAATTTACCAAAACTTACAAAGGCATCATGTAATGGTTTTGCGCACACATGCACGCACACACACTCACTACATAATAATTAGCATCCGCTCTATCTGAGCCTATTAGAAGGGCTACTATTAGAAGGCTATATGATAGTGCTTTTTCCAGCTACTAAATTTATTAATGAGAATGAATCTCTCATGTTTAAGTCACCATGCTTGATCAAGATTCAGAGTTCCCACCCAGCCTTCACAAGAAGTAATAAAAACAAAAAATGCAAAAGTAGATAAAATTAGTTCTTATCATTTCAAATTTAATTTTAAACTTGGTTTAGATGTATAGCCTAAGTTTGTTCCTCAACTCAGGCCATAGTAACATAACATACTGTCACAGATAGGATGGCCAGGACTGCTAATTTAAGGTGAACTTGTATAAAAAAATCTCATTAAGCTAATATTCAGTTTTCACATTTCTTTGATTACAATGAGCATATCTTGGATATGCAGCCTGTTCAGGAGAAACACCACCGATCCAGTGTGCCTTCAGCAGGCTTCAATTAATTCTGCACCACCTTTGTGAAAAATGATCCTGCCAAAGAGACATTGTATAGACAGTAGGCAAGGAACTTGAGGTTCTTCAGAAAACCACCAAAAAACCCACCAGACCATTCCTTCCCTTGCAGAGGAGGCTAAACTGAGTGCCATTTACAGATGTGTGAATTGTATTCAATTGTTCAATCAGTATTCATCATATTCTAATAACTCAAATTTACCATCCTGCTGAAAATGCTTCCTTGGCCAGGTCAGTGAAACCCAGTCAGAATTCTTTTTACTGCAGTTTACAAACTCATCGACCATTCAGTTTTTATCTCAAACATGGTACCACCAGATCTGAACAAAATTAGAATATATTACCTCAACTCCCCCAATTGTGCTAACTTGCCTTTAAAAGCAGTAGTTGATTTCAAGCTATTTCTTAGCAAACAACCCTTTCTTTCTGGAGATATCCTCTCATCTGGTCTTTTTTCACAGGACCTCACTCGATGGCCCAGAGTCCTGAGGAGACTAGTCTTTGTTTGCTCTGCAGGCGGCATTCAAACAGACAGAAAAGGACAATTAATCAACAAATCAGATGGCGGTCTGCAATTCTTGAACACAACACTTGTTTCATGTTCATCCCCTGTTCTTAAATGAACCGTCTTAGACAAGCCGTCACAGGTAATAATACTTCAGCACTAATTGGTTCTTTGTACTTTCCCCAGGTTTTTGGGTTCTGTTTTTAAAATTAATGCTATAGCTAATAAAACACACACGAGCTCTTCAGGGTAACCACAAACAATTATTCACTTATTTTCATTAAAAAGAGTAGTGTTAAATGCCTATTATTAACTGAACTGTTTACATTATATTTTTAAAATTTCAATCAGAATATTGTTTAAATTAGGCATTTCCCTGCAGTGTGTGCAAGCCAACCACCACAGCATTGTGTCAGCAAGTGCAAATGACTGGATACTGACCAGCCTATGGTAAATGCCCAAGATGAACAAAATGCAAAAATGATGAAAGATTAATTAATTTTAAGATAATTTTTGTTTAAATAATCAAAGATTTTATTTGCAACAGAGATGAGGAATTTTTATTTTATTATTGACAGGATCATTTCACAGTGGATGAATAAATTCTACTGAATAATATCCACATCTCATTTTAGTTACCTGCATACAGAGCTGCCTTCCTTCTGACTGGACTATCACAGCGAGTTTGCCATACATCTACTGTACGCTGGTGTGAAGTCAGCAGTGGCTCTTCTGAGGTACAGTGTGGTCTACTGGTAGGAGCAGGGTTCAGCTCCTGAATGTGTGTAGTTATGGAGGAAGCAGTAAGAGTCTGTTTGTGATCCCTGTTTATGAGCGATAAAGACAAGAAACAAGAAAGTGAATAGCCTTCAAGAGTATGAATGCATTTGTAAGGAAGCACTTCTCAAATGTTAAGTTTAAACGCATGCAGCATTTAAACACTGATTTCAAATGCAACGCAAGACTACAAAGTGATTCACGTTATTTTACTATGGTCTTGATTTCACAAATAGGTTAAAAATGGTTAATTTTACTTACAAAGGTTCATGTAAAAAACCCTGATACACATGTAAATAGTCTATCTTTTACTGAGATCAGAATATTATATTACAGCTGCTTTGAGTTCTTAAGGATGGAGGGAGGAGAGTGAGCCACCCTATAAATAATCAATATATGATATAAATGTATCTACTAATGAAATAAACACAACATATTTTTAGACTGAGCTGCTGACCTTTCCTACCATGCATCTTAAATCATTCTGCACAATATACACTTTCTCATGTATAATACTAAATCATGAACTTCTGCTAGTATTCAGATAACTTTTTGACGTATGAGATTGTTTTAATTAATTGTTGAAATCCTTTCCTGAAATGTAAATTCTTTGTTTTTGTATTTGTAGTACACAAATGAAATAGGCATCAAGTGAAATAATTTCATCCTTGTTGTTAATTTAGTGCTCCTGGAAGGTATCTGATTGATATATCTGGAAACGTAAGACCTCTGATTTTCCACAAAACAGAATCTGCATAATCAGCAGCAGTGAAAACTTTCCTCTGGTGCCCCAGGAATCTGTGTCCATCCACCATGACGTGGGAAGGAGCATCTCTAAGGCCATTCATGTTTCATGCACATTCAGTCATTTGTCCAATTAGACTTCCAATGAGCTTGTTCAGTGGTGCTGAATGTAGTGATCCTTTTGGGGGGGGAGGGAGGAACCTGGTCTGAGACCATAAGGATTAATATGTAATGAATGTGCAAACATGTTATGTGGGATCACAAACTTAAGGGACACAAACCAGTTTCTTCCAGTAGATACCATCTGCAGGAGGTAGAAGAATATTCACACTATCTGAACTGGTTGATGTTACTGCTTCTGCCACCTTGGCTCACACACCAGTTTGTTCTAATTCCCAGCAATACATTTTTTAACATCTTTTTCATCCAGACTTGTCTTTTTCAGAAAGATTCTTATATCAATAGTAATTAAAGCTTTTTCAACCTCTCTTTGCAAAAGGAAAATGTCTTGAGGAGACTGTCAGAGGTGAAAAATGTAAAATGAGGTCAAGATATTTAACAGGAAGCCTTAGCAACCTATAGAGCACTCTAAAGCATAAAGGCAGTTTGAGGACATACTTATTTTCCCAGTCTTTTTCTCCATTATACCAATCCATCATCAGACATTCAGTGTGAAAGGCCTGCACTTTCTCAAGATCTCTTTCCCCTTGTTCAATTTCTCTCTTTAAAAGATATATATCTTCACTCTGCCAAAATGAAAATCAAATCTGTTAGCATAATTACACTTAAAACACGCTTCATTCTTTAAGAGGAATAATCCAAGTACTGATAATAAGTTTGGGTGCAGATTCAAAGCGAAAAAAGGAAAGACATTTTGGATGGTTTGGATTTTTTTCTTAAGGAGTTTCCTTCATTCCTAAAACAAAGTTTGCTTTGGTCCTTCACTATACACGGACTGACTATTAGCATAAAATTAAGAGGGAGGAAAGTGATGATGGCAGTTATTTCATGTTCCCACCGAGAAATATCCTTTAGCAAACGAGAAGCAAGCTGAGGGGAAAAAACAGGACTCAAGTGTATTTGGCAATACTCTGTAAGCTTTGTGATTTTCTTAAGGATAAGACTGCAACTACCTAAAATAACAGTTCTCGCTTTGAAAATTTTACATGCCTTTCCCCGTCCCTCCTCCACCCCCCCAAAAAAAAGACATGGATAGCCCCGTTACTCCATGCATTTAGCTACCCACATTTTGCTTCCTTTGTTCATGTTTAAGGGAGGTATTATGTTACAGCTAAGCTCCAGTAACTGAAGGGGTTTCCCTTTTACCGTTCCTCATTAAAGATACATGTTTTTATTTTTCAGAAAATTACAGCAGCATATCAGTCAGCTGCACCTGATTCTGATCTCACACGAGTGTTACGCCTCCTTCTGAAAGTAAGGGTTAGCAGCATAAATAAGGCTTTTCACTTAAATGAAGAGATTGTATCAGAATTAAACATTGAACCTGGCAGGAAAACCGCATACAGCACCCACAAGGTAACAAAAAGGTGCAGGGAAAAGTAGAGAACCTGTACATCATTGACCCAGTTCGTACCCATCCTGGCACTTTCCACCTGCATCTAAACATCAGGCTCATGTTTGATAATATTTTTAAATGCCCCAAATATCCCAAAGGTCTAATTCTACAATGCAGTAGCATTACTGGAGTAGTAATCTCATCTGGGCAAAATGAACAGAAACTGGATGTAAAACACTACTAGTGCAGAATACTAGCATTTTACACCAACTTTGCACAGGGTAAGTAACCACAGCAGATAAAAGCAGTGGAGAATCTATCGTAAACCAATTATTGGAGAAAAATGCTGCTATAGTTACGTGCAGTATTCTTCAACCTTAAGGCAAGAAAATAAGTAAATAACCTACAAGAGATGAACATCAAACCAAACTAATACCCACCACACTCACAAATCCCATCTTTATCATGGCCCTGCCTCTACAAAACTTGGGACAAAGAGGCAGACCTCAAAGCATGCCTGGAAAGTGAACAGATGGGCTCTTTTGGACCAGAGGTGGGAGGGACAGTGAATTCCATTACTGCCCCACTAGCCCAAGAGCACAGAATGTGGGTGATACAAGCTTCATTCTTCCTACCTTTCCAGCACATACTGGATTCACATAATCCATATCAGCTGAGCTATAAAAGCATCTAGTACATTCTATGGAATATTTTGAATTGCATTATTTCTAGTCTTGTTTTTCTGAATTACTGTCTGGGATGTTCAAAATTTCATACTACTCTCTTGTTCCTAAATATACTAGTTCTGACTCCACTTTTCTTTGTGTTTGGGGAACTAATTAATTAGTTGTCTGCTTTAATTCAAAACAAGAATATTTTTTAAAAAAACATATGATTGTTTCTGAAAGTCCATGAAGAAATTTACTACTGGGGATTTTTAGATTGGGCTTGTTAGTTACACTTGATAGGTCAGTGCTGGTTTTAGTGGTTATGGATCTGGTTTTATTCCCACCTGTGCCCTCTCTCCTTAGTGGCAACTGTATGTCCAAATTTTAGACGTGAAACTCTCTTTAGCTTTATATGCTCTCATTCATTAACAGGACATTTATAGTTGGAGTAAAAACCATAGATCAGTTTCAGTTCAGTTATAAGCATAACTCCCATTTGAGATAACAGGAAGCACATCTTTCTTTTCCATGGCACAATTTGGCCTCCATATGTTTTTAAACTAACAATACCCATATGAATATATATTAAATGGTGTTTGAGGCATAGGTTTGTTGTGGCCTAATGAAATACTATCATTGAGCAATGAATGGCAGGCCTACTGCTTTAAGATCACTTTAGTCTGACTAAGTTATTAAGTGATTAAGTTATTAAGCCTCTTTCCTAAGCCACAGACTTATCAAATTGCATCTATGCAAGCTCTGTTGACCCTTACATGCCATGAAGATTCATATTCTCATCTTTAGTTTGAAATACTCACCACAATAGGCTCTGGAGCGTCAGGATCTGTCACATAAATATTATAGTAATGAAACCGTCCTCCTGTTTCAGTTGACAGTTCATGCAAAAATTTATTGGCCTCTGTATCATCACAGTTGAAAGATATGGTATGAATAGGAACTCTATGACGAAGTAGGGCTTGGGCCAGAATTGTTTTTGGTGGCTGTAAATATAAATATCTACGTAAGTGTGTTAAATATGCTGCAGATAAACAACTATTTAGCAAACACTGCACAGAATTTCATTAGCCATGACGTTGCTTGTAGGACCAATTCCTTCTGCTCAAGGTACAAATAAAAATAAAAATATTTGCACTTTTTCTAAAGAGCTATGAGGATCCTGGATTATAATGCTACCCGAAGCACTGACTTAGCATGAGTTTGAGCAATTTCTTCAGGAATCATTCAACTCAGTTTTTAATCTAAGTAAAATCCAGACTTTGCTGAATGCCAGATGTTGCAGCTGATCTGAATTTTCCTTGGTAAATGAATTATTTTTAAAATGCCCTTATCAGCATATTGGCCAGTTTTTATCATATACTCTAACTTAAATTTTCAATTTTGTCTCATTTATAGCACTTGTAGCTGAATAAGAAGTGCTTTCCTTTCAGTTTTTGTTTGCTGCATTATATCTTATCAAATCTCAAGCTATTTTGTGCTAAAATAACTCAACTTCATCAGCTATAAACATACTGGCACAAAGTTTGATTTCACTTCCACTTATATAAACCAAGAGTTAAATCCCCCATAGGTATTCCAGAACTATACTTTGTGAGATGAGAATCTGACCCAATATGATGAATCAGAAAGAAATATATTATACAAACAGCACTTTATGGTAGCATAGATGCATGAAAAATCCATGACAGATTTAAGTCAACAGCTAATTTTCTGCCTACAATATTTACTACAACATCAGCTCCCTAGTGGTACATCCCGCAAACTTTGTCTATGTTATTTGGGGGTCGGAGGAAGTACTGTAGCTGGAGAGCCGTCTCTCTATCTTCTTACTAGTCAATTTCACTTTCTAGTTTTCATGCAGTAGCACAAGATTGCAATGTTTCTGTTGTAACACTGCAGAGGAATCTTTAAATCCAAATATATTGTTGGATTTTCATTTTTTCTCCATTTTTTACATTCATGAGAATTTTTCTATTAATATTATGTTTTGTACAAGTTTTACTATTAAATCTTAGCTCTTAAGATATCCCTTCAGCCTTTTAGCCAAGCACCAGGTGGTTAAAAAGGCTTCCAACAGAATTAAATTAAATGCCATACATCAGATAAGCCACGGTTGCTGTAAGAGGGTTCAGAATATAAACCCATAATCACCACCACCCCTAGTTTAGCGATAGAATTAATCAACTTTGCAATAGACAGTCTCCAAAAGATTGAGCCTCCTGGATGTTGTAATTGTCCCTCAAGCTGTGCTTTGGCATCCTGCCACTACCATCACATCAATCACACTACCTCCTCTCTATTTTCTTGTTTCACAAATACCTGATCAGGTCTCCCATCAGTAAGAAGATAAATGGCTTGAGTGTCACTATCAGCAAGAGCAATTTGAAGTGCTTTGAGTGTATTTGTGGAACTTCCGACCTAAAAACGCAAATGAGAGATAGTGGTATACACAAAATACTCTTATACTTCTAAATAGACCCTCAGCTCTTTTCTAGCGATTACAGGAGTAAATTCATGATAAAGCAGTGACACGCTGTAAATTACATATGTAATTATTGAATGTCAGCTGGTCAGAAAATTGATGCAAGTGGTAAAGTGGTATAATTTGCACTAATTTGTTATTCAATGGCTTTGCAAACCAATAATACTTAAATATCAAGAGGCTAAAAGAGAGTTGTAGCAGGAAAAGCAACCAACAAGCAACTCCAGATAAAGAGGAAGATGTAAGAGATGGGTATATCACATTACACATTTCTACCACATCTCGTTTTCCTTTTACAACTTCTTTCCTCTCCTTGGCATATAAACTGTACAAGTTACAAGTACATTGATTTGCTGACATTTACATCACCTTTGAATTTGGCCCTGTAGTCTCCAAAATTGTGCAGAAAATCTCACTCTATTTTGCTATATTTTGAGACTTCTACTTCTATATCTAGACATAAGACAGAATTTTTTTTTAAATGCTTCATCAGATATTTCAGAACCTCCAAACATGGGCTGGTCAAGTTTGCTTCTAAAAATGGGTGAAGGATTTTATTTGATCCAAACCAATTAGCCCATCCCCATTATGAATTGCCTGGGGAGCTCTTAGCACATCAGTGCAACACTTATTTATTTTCTTCTTCAAAGCAAAGTACATCATTAAAATATACATTCAAATAATATATAAGACCACAAAATTCAAAACATTTAATATTTGCATAATATATTTTTTTAAACTATAAGCTTTTGTAAGTACGAACAGGATGATGTTTCAGCCTTTACTATGAATGTGTACATTTGTGCATGTGTGTGAGAGAGAGACAGAGAGAAAGACACATTTTGCATAATACTGTACCATATGTGATCCACTACCAGACAGCCAGGGAGGTAAGGTCTCAATTTTCTCTTGACCTCTGTTAATAACCACGATTTTCTACAAGACATTCACTTATGTAGTTAGTGTAAGTGATGGCTTTTCTATTTCCAATGTAACACAGCCCTAGAACGACTCATTGGAATGCAGCTCATGGATTATAGGAGCCTGAGTGCTTAAATTAGATGCACCTTCGCGGTGTGCAATCTTTCAAAAATTCAGTGTAATAAATAATAAAATGAATTAAATGAAATGAAATAAATAAATGAAAATTAGGACTGTGTCAAAGTGAGAAATTGTTTAGTGGAGTCACAATCTTAGCCATGAATGTGTCCCACCCAAATACCTTGGAGTTATAGGCCAGATTCTTATCTAGGTCATGCTACAGTAAATCAGGAGTCCCCCCACTAAAGTCAATTGAGTTACAATGATGTAAAACTGGCATATGTGTGAGAAGAATCAGGACCTACGTACACAATGCACGATTATGGATCTATTCATAACTTTATTATTAATAGTATTAGTCCATATATGATGAAAAGCATGTCTGTGCATTCTGGGGATAAAATATTATTTCAACTTCCTGCTAATTGGGTTAGTGACTGGAAAAATCTCTCAGTTCTGAAGACACGGTTCTACTAACAAAGGCAGGGCAAGTGGTTTGACTTTTCCTTAAAACCAGTAAACCAGAAGAATTAGTACAAAGGCTTGATAAGGGTAGATTCTACAGCCAGGTCTTTTTAACAGCAAGTGGGCCCATCAGCGCCTCACAGGGATATCTAAATAGGAATTCTGGACTTTTCTTGTTACCTGGCAATATCAGTCACCTTCTGTTATTTCAATATTTACTTCAATCCATGAGAAGTTATAACAGCTCCTATTCATAACTAACTAACTAGGCCAAAGCATCTGGCTTTGTATTAAGTATGTCTAACGCAGTGCTTTTAGGAGCAGCATACACACAGACACTAATATTAGGAGCATGTCAATCCAATATAACCCATGCTTAAATCATTCATCTTTTGGTTAATGATGTGTTTTTTACTATATTTGAAATAAACAAAACAGGCTACACTACCATATTTGTTAGATAATTCTAGGTGATGTGAGGAAAAACACTTGAAGATGTCCGATCCAGCTTTCTGTCATCTCCAGAACTCTGAAGCACTAATATTTTTATCTATCAGGCCTAGCACATTTGACATACATGCGATATTATCATCCCCCATGATGTATGTTGCCAACTGTAAGAGAATTTTCCAGAAACTGCTACTGTTTCACAGCCCTGCTTCCTTTTCAACACTCCCTCCAGGGGATCCAACCATATTACATGATATCAAAGAATCTGTTTTGATATTCACATTGATCTGCTATTTTCTTTAACTTTCTTCTCAAAGCCACCTTCTGATCTCAGACTTATGCGCATGCTTTTTTAAATATACTGAAGCTCAGCAACGGATGTCATGCTTGGCAGTAGATTGAAAAGCACAGGGAATTCCACAAGAACAAAGAGATCTAGAGCTGTGTACATTACAGAAAATTCATAAAGCCAGCTATTTAGCCAGCTTACTGAATAATGAAGAAAATTAATATTCCTCACTGACTGGCTGGAATGATGCCAAATAGATGCCTTTTCAAAGTATTCCCAGTCTTGCATGATACTGTATTGTATATGTGTCTTAAGTAAAGAAGGGATTTATTTGCAGAGAATGGAGGAAGACCAAAAAATTCAATTTCATACCCACTGAACTATGTGTTCCCTGCTTCTAAACATTCAGTAACTCCCTATCCAGGGCTTAGCAATGTTTCCCCCTCCTCTCTATATTCTTCTGTGATGCCCTACCATTTGCTAAATATATAAAGACATTCTATTTATTTTAGTTCACAACTAAATCGTTATGTGGCATCTTCTTCACTTTGCCCACCCCTCACTCCCAGGAACTTCACAAATAAATCATGGGAATAGGAGATATACAATGATATTACTAAAGAATTTTAATATCATAAGCACATGCTTTTCCTGCTATACAATAAATACCCAATATAAAACTCTGTTAAAAGACTATTGCTGACCTCTAGCTCCAACACTGTCTCTCTGCTCCACTAAAACCAAATGCAAACTCTATATAACTACTGTATATGAGTGCCTTCTAGATCTCCTCATGGTCAAACTTGTCATATTGCCAGTCAAATTAATTTAATTAACTGAATGAGATTATACAAACATGGGATGCAAGTGTAATTTAGCTCATGTATGCTTCTTGACATGTTCCTCTCTATTTTACCTCCAATTCTTTTATCCAAAGCCAAGCATCTTGCAAATTCTCTTCATTAACTTCAGCAAGTTTCTCTTGCCAAGCTACTGCTTGAGCATCAAATTTCACAAAGTTAAATCTGCTTTTGTGTCTCAGTTGTTCCTGTAAGAGAGAGTCAGTTGCATTTTCCCCAATATTTAAAAAAAAGACTAACTCATGTAAAGTCAGGAGAACAGCATCCACATGAGTAGTTTTCATTCATATATAATTGATAGTATAATCCCAATAAATAATGACAAGTATTCTTTATACATATATGTTAGGTGGGGGCTAGTAGCACCACTTACTAAGTTTGCCTGACATTTCCCATTATCAGACCCTTCAGTTGCTTATAACTTTGTCATGAATGACTATAAATTTGCCACTTTGAATGACAATGAATAACCATTGGGCTAGGGAAAGGGAGTGAGAATGACTCTATAGTCTGGAAGTTAAGGCACTTACCTCGGATGTGGGAGACCCAAGTTCTAATCTGTTTTCCTCATCAGGCAGAAGAGGAAATTGAACATGGGTGAAGCTATGTCAGTCACGGAGGTCATGGATTTCATGATTTTACGTGACCTCTATCAATTCAGAGGCAGGGCTTTGGCTCCAGGCCCACACCACAGGGCTCGGCTTCCATGACTTATTGTTTATTGTCTGCACCCTGCCCATGACTTTTACTAAAAATACCTGCGACAAAATCTGAGCCTTAATTATAAGGGAGGCAGTGGCACCACAACCAATTCATGAATTCTTTGCGTTTGTCAAAATGCCTGAAGGCCCAAATGAAATTTCACAGGTGGAAATGAAATGTTTCATTTCAACATTGCCAAAATGTTTTGACTCTTTCAGTTCAGTCAAAACAATTCACTAAACTCAACATAAACCTGCAATCTCTTTCCACGAACCCCAAATGCATTTTTTGGTGAATGAACTATTCGTCTGAAAAACATCCCCCAGCTCTCATTACAAGCCTTTGAAAAATAAATCACAGTCCAGACATGCTCAGTACAGAGCTGCTAGAGCTTAGCTACAATCTCCAAAGATTCTGTTCACACTAGACTTGCTCCAGCCCAGGACTGAGCAGGACTTTCTCTCCAACTGCTGTTCCCTGCTGCTGCAGGCTGAGCTTGGCCATCTGAACTGAGAACGTTTTTAGAAAAATCACGTTTTCACAAAATGTGCCAGTTTTTAAAAATGGCTAAATTTAACTGACAACAATGTGGACAAAAAAAAAAGCAGCTTCAACCAGCTCTAAGTGCTAGTGTTGCTACACATCTCAGGTCTCATTCTATCTAACCTGCATGAACTGAAATATTTTCTCCTTCACCAGTGGGAGTTTGTCCCTCATAGACTGAGATGTGTCGATGAGAATATAGACGTGATCTTCGAGCACATTCCCAAAGAGTCCTCTGCTCCCTCGCTGAAGCCACTTAACCCTGTAAAAAAAAAACCTGTCAGCTAAACATGGTGTAAAAGGCAACATTTCAATAATATTTTGGAGATAGACAGGCAGTATGAAGCAATATGGTAACATCATAAAGCCAATAATCTGCCAAAATGAACTAGCTGTCCCTGTGAGTGACCAAGATGTTTCTGCTATTCACTGACTGTACTCCAGCTCCAATTCAGGAAAGCACTTAAACATGTGCTAAAATCCATCCCCAATCAGTGAAGCACTTAAGGCCCTGATTCAGCACTTAAAACAACTTTAATGGTAGGCTCATGTTTAAATTCCTTGCTGAACTGGAGCCTTAACCACAGGCTTAATTTTAAATGACTGGATTTCAGCACAGGCTGAACGTTAAATGTGTGCTCAAGAGCTTTCCTGACCAGAATTATTTTACTGAATCAGAGTCTCTAACTGGTACCGCTCAAGAGCGGTAGCAACCTGCGTACACTGCAATGCAGGCTATTAACGAACAGTACAGAGGCCTTGGGATACAAGATTACTCACTTCTATACAAGTTAAAGGAGAAAGATGCCATAGAAAATAAAAGAATCCTGTCACATTTGCTGCTGAATGACATTTTCCTCATAAAGTATTTCACAAAAGCATTTGATGTACTCTGCCAAGGTTTCATGATGAATGGATGAGCCATTCAAAAATCATATATTTATACTGATGTTCTCGGATTTGAAATATAAGATCCTTGACTCTCAAATCTTTCTTGCTAGAGCTTTCACTGGCATGTGAATTTCAACCAAAAGATGATGAAGGTAGGATAAACCAAAAAAAAAAAATCAAAACCCAGGATGTTGCTAAATATATTCAGGCATTGATACCCTTGGTGGGAAGAAAATTGGAGGGGAAAAAAAAAACCTATAAAGAGAAATGCTTGAACACAATTATTTGTTACAATGAGACAGACAATCCCTAACAGACAAATATTGTAAGGGCCAGATTATGCCTATTAATTGCAGTCCTGAGCACTGACTGGGGCAGAGCAACAGTGTCCCAGCAGATGCTCTGGGAAGGATTATGTTATTAAATCACCTAAAATTACAGGGCAGGTTGTTGACAGAACCCCATAATAGTCTAAGTGGCTCCCAAAATGTCATAGAGAGCATGGCCTAACCCCCCATCCACCCTCTTTGGGATGGGTACCAATGGGTACCAGGGAGCAATCTGTGCTCAGAACTACACAGGGATTGAATTATTGCTGACTCCTCCACAAGGAGATACACTTTCAATTCTCAGATGGAAGGCAATGTACAAGAGCAAACAATTGTGAATTATCATATATCTTACTTACTACCTATTATTGTAGCATCCAATTTGAACGAGAAACTTGCAGCTCATAGATAAATGGAATAAATGCCTATCTAGTTTCATAGTAGATTCTAAAAGTACTTTAGTACTTTTCACTGAAAGGCAATTTTCCAACTTCTTACATCAGTACTCCTCAGTAATCATTATCAGGCATTCATACACTCCTGGCAGCAGAAAAGAGACTATTTTTCCTCCCACTCAAACAGAAGAATGTAAGGTTAAAAAACTATGTTAAATCCACACATCAGCCTCTCCTTGTGAATGAATACTAAGAGGACCTACACAGATAACTCAGACTTAAAAATAGGTAACTAACTGCCTTGTAACTCTTATTGGGTGTTCACCAGTCACTTCAGTCAGCCGTGGCTGTAAACGTTGAACATTTCTGCATTACAGCAAAGATCTGAACAGGTTTCATTCTAAACCAAACTAACCTTCTTTCCATTTGTCCAAGAGCATTCTTCATTCTCTCTTCATACTGCCTATACTTCTCCGTAGTGACATACACATGAACCACAGACCCATCTTTCCAGTACGTGTGTACAAATTTATCACAGTATTTTGCATGGATTATTTTCTTATTCGGCTCCTATGGGAGCAAGGAATTATGAATAGTATGTTTTAAAATGTCATCTTTGCAATGTGCTGTAGCAACATAATACACTTAAAAGGCAGGGATCTATACCTGCTGCAACTGCATAACTGCATAAGTAACCACAGACTATAAACTTACTCAGGACATTTGCTCCTATAAGAAATCAATAGAAACAGTTTCCCTGTTTTCCTTAGCCTGCTCTTAGCTAGAAAGAGCAGGAGAAGTAGTATAATTTAAAATGTTCTGGTGGAGCTTGGGAAGAACAAGAAAACATAGAATAATCCAACACTGCACACTTTGCTTCAAAACCCAGTAGTATTGGAACCTCTATCTCTCTTAGACAAGATGGAACGAAGAAGAAACTGACAAACATTTCTTTGCCCTGTTCTACTGAGTCATGAAGATGACGGAAGCAAGTTGTTGTTGAAACCACCCCTCTTGCCAGATTACATAGTTGACTGGGAAAGAGAGGCAAAGCTGCCCTCTCAGGCAAAGAGGGTCACCTCCAGTCCATTTCAGTTATGAATCTCTCTATCCTGTTCCATTAACAAGGTTTTATTATAATCATCCAAATAAGAATGGGGTTACAACCAGACCACATGCTATATAAAAGACATCTGGAAAGTTGCACTACAAGTCTGAAAAGCAGAGAAGTAGACAGAAGCCAAAAAGGATACAGCATTTAAGAGAATCTTAGCAGTACTTACAGCATCGGTTTGTAAAGATTCATCCTCTGGCTTGGCTTTTATGTCAACCACTCCATCAGCGTGCCGGAAAGTACAGTCAGCAAGTGCTTCATACAACGTCAGCTTCTGAGCTTTCAAGCCATTCTTCTGCAACCACTCCTTAGAAGTTATATAATCCTCAGGTTTTGGCTCAGGCACTGGAGGATCAGTTTTGGTTGCTGATTTGAAAATATACATGAGTAGTTGTACTTAACATAGTTCACCAAAGAGTTTCTGTAAACTATCAAAAAAGAAGACTGATATATGGATACATGGGCCAAAATTTACAAACCTAAGGCCAACCTTGGGCTCCTAAACCCATATTTAGGTACCTACATAAAGGATCTGATTTTCAAAAGTGTAGACAATCCAACACATCCTACTGAAGCCAACGGGACCTGCAGCACTTTTACAAATTAGGCCAGCAATTTAATTGGCTAAATGTGGACTTAGGAGCCTAACTTAAGGCAACCCCTACCGAGAATGTTGACCAGAATTCTGATTAGAATCACTGGAGCAAGGATAGTTACAGGGATCTAACTGCACGCATGAAGTTGCAAGATCAGGGCCTTAGCACATGAAAGGAGTTGCTTTTTGACTGCTGAGCAGTAGCCTTTCACAAACTCTGCTAAATCATTTTAAAAACAAGTCTGTTTGTATTTTTAGCCTTTGCATATACTTTGTGTAACAGCCCAGGGCTCAGTGTGTATACTGTGACACAGCCAGACCTAAGGGCTACAGAAGAGTAGTAGAGGGTATATATATTAGCCCCAGGATCAACAAATCCTTGTTCCTTGAGTAATTCAGCTGGGGTTACTCCAGAGCAATTAGGCCAGCTGACACCATTTTAAGGTGCTTGCCACAGCAGTTAAAAGCCTCCCTGTCAGGCTAATGGGGGCAGTTGAAAGGGACTTAAGAGAAGAAGAAGGGGGAGGGGACAACCACTACCCCCACCCCCACCCAAAAGGTACAAGAGTTAAGGGGAAACCCATTGGGACATGGCCAGGGATCATAGGCACAGAGGCCTGAGGGAGGACCCTTGCCCTGGTTCTAAGAAGGGAACCATAAGCAGTGGGGCCAAGGACAGGCAACCCAGGAAACGTAGTAGTTCATGGACCAAACAGTTTGAGGCTACTCCTCACAGGGGCCCTGGGTCGGAGTCCGGGGCAAAGGATGGGACCAGGCCCCCTCCCCCTCTCCTGCTCCCACCCAGCCATACCACCAGCATAACTGAAAAGAGCGCAGGACCCCCAAAAGGGCAGAACAGGCTGCCCTCTCCACAATGCATAATGTATTATCTGAAAACTCAATGGAAAGTAAACAGCCTCTTTCTCTCTCTTTTTCATTTCACTAGAACAGTACAGAGTATATTTGAGGACACAAGAGTTTTTTTTAAAAGATCAGGAAGACAAAGACAGAAAGAAATGTAGACAAACGGGAGGACTCCAGTTATCTGTATCATTGGGAGACGCTCAAGATAGGCGGGAAGCCAGAGTTCAGCTATAAATCACTCTGGAATTTAATGGTTCTTTAATTCAATCTAGTGCATGATTAGAATATTTTTGAATTTTACATAGTGATTATATGTGGAAAAAATACATTAATACAACATTAAGGCTGCAAAGTCAAGTGCTTATAAATTGGGAAATGCCAGAATTAAAGTTGCCCATGTAACCTTAATTCAGGCCCTTTGCACATACATATTATGGTTCGAGTGATCATGAGCTGATTCAATTCAAATTAGATGGAAGGATAAACAAATGTAGATCTGGGATTAGGGTTTTCGACTTCTCAAGGGCTAATTTCAAAGAGTTAAGGAAATTAGTTAGGGAAGTGGATTGGACGAAGGAACTTGTGGATTTAAATGTGGAGGAGGCCTGGAATTACTTTAAGTCACGGCTGCGGAAACTGTCGGAAGCCTGCATCCCAAGAAAGGGGAAAAAAACCATGGGCGGGAGTAGTAGGCCAGGCTGGATGAGCAAGCAACTCAGAGAGGGGATTAGGAAAAAGCAGAAAGCTTATAGGGAGTGGAAGAAAGGCGGGATTAGTAAGGGAAGCTACCTTAGTGAGGTCAGAACGTGTAGGGATAAAGTGAGGAAGGCTAAAAGCCGCGTAGAACTGGACCTTGCGAAGGGAATCAAAATTAATAGTAAAAGGTTCTACAGCCACATAAATAAGAAGAAAACAAAGAAAGAAGAAGTGGGGCCGCTATACGCTGAGGATGGAACGGAGGTTAAGGATAACCTAGGCATGGCCCAATATCTAAATAAGTACTTTGCCTCGTTCTTTAATAAGACTAGTGAGGAATTTAGGGATGATGGAGGGATGACAAACGGGAATCTGGATGTGGTGGTGGATATTACCGTATCTGAGGTAGAGGCCAAACTTGCACAGCTTAATGGGACAAAATCGGAGGGACCGGACAATCTCCACCCGAGGATATTAAAGGAACTGGCGCATGAAATTGCGAGCCCGTTAACGAGAATTTTTAAGCAATCGGTAAACTCGGGAGTTGTGCCGTACGACTGGAGAATTGCTAACGTAGTTCCTATTTTTAAGAAAGGGAATAAAAGTGATCCGGGTAATTATAGGCCTGTTAGCTTGACGTCTGTCGTGTGTAAGGTCTTGGAAAAAATTTTAAGGGAGAAAGTAGTTAAGGACATTGAGGTCAATGGTAATTGGGACAAATTGCAACATGGATTTACTAAAGGTAGATCGTGCCAAACCAACCTGATCTCCTTCTTTGAAAAGGTGACGGATTACTTAGACAAAGGCAATGCGGTAGATCTAATTTACCTCGATTTCAGTAAGGCATTTGACACGGTTCCGCATGGGGAACTGTTAGTTAAATTGGAAAAGATGGGGATGAATGTGAAAATTGTAAGGTGGATAAGGAATTGGTTAAAGGGGAGACTACAGCGGGTCGTGCTGAAGGGTGAACTGTCAGGCTGGAAGGAGGTTACTAGCGGAGTCCCTCAAGGATCGGTTCTTGGACCGACCTTATTTAACCTTTTTATAACTGACCTTGGCACAAAGAGTGGGAATGTGTTAATAAAATTTGCGGATGACACGAAGCTGGGGGGTATTGCGAACACGGAGAAGGACCGGGATACTATTCAGGAAGATCTCGATCACCT
>ML675610.1:72767262-72808014 GCA_007922155.1 Mesoclemmys tuberculata
TATTGCCCACATGCTCAGGGTTTAGCTGATCGCCATATTTGGGGTCGGAAAGGAATTTTCCTCCGGGGCAGATTGGCAGGGGCCCCGGAGGTTTTTCGCCTTCCTCTGCAGCATGGGGCATGCGTCGCTTGCTGGTGTATTCCCTGCAGCTTGAGGTCTTCAAATCTCACTTTTGAGGATTTCAATAACTCAGTCATGGGTTCGGGGTTGTTATAAATGTGTATGGGTAGGGTTTTGTGGCCTGCCTTGTGCAGGAGGTCAGACTAGATGATCATATTGGTCCCTTCTGACCTATGTTTCTATGAAAGTCTTGCCCAACATCATACAGGAATTATGTGGGAAAGCCGGGAATAGAACTTCCAGTACTACTCCAGGGAATGTCCTTTCTCTCCCTACAACCCTCGGTCTCATTCATTGCCCAACCTGTATACTGAATGAAGCAGAAGTTCTGTAGAAAAAATATTGTGATTCTGTAATTATAGACTGTATCATAATGCTTACACACAAGGAGACCAAATTAAGGGTGTATAGGAAGCCTTATTTTTGTCTTATTTCTTAATTTTCAATTCTTAATTTTGCAACCTTAATGTCTTTTTAACCTATATTAATGTAATTTCCTAGATTTTTAAAACAAGAAAATTGAAGAAAATGAAATTCCACCATATGGAATAATATTGACCCTCTCGCTACCCACACAGATCATCAGCAGGGTTTGAATTTAGAACCTTTAGATCCATTGTACAGATCTCCCACTTCAGTTAAATGTTAATTGGTGGTAGTAGTAGGCTATTATCTCTATACAGTTCAGCAACTAGATAGGGAAAGAGACGCTTACTTTGCCAGTGGCTTACACACTATTTGTAAGACAGCAGTGAAATATTGAGAATTAAGAATCCTGGGTTCTATTCCCAGGTCTATTCATTTGGCCATGTACATTGGCCAAACCAGACTGTCACTACACAAAAGAATAAACGGACACAAATCAGACAAAAAATGGGAACATCCAAAAACCAGTCGAAGAGCACTTCAATCTCCTAGGACACTCTATAGCTGACTTGAAAGGTGTTATACTTATACAAAAAAACTTCAAAAACAGACTTCAGTGAGAAATTGCAGAGCTGGAACTCATGTGAAAACCTGAAACAATCAGACTGGGTCTGAATAGGGACTTAGAATGGTCCTCATTACAAGAAAATTGTCACTGTTCACACATTCTCACCTTCTAATCAATGGCTGTGAATAGGCCTCATCTACTCTAACTGAATGGACTTTGCTAACACCTATCCTCCCCATTGTTGTTCCTTACCCTTAGATGTGTATATATATATACACCCCCATCTGATTTTTATTTCTTGCATCTGACGAAGTGGGTTGCAGCCCATGAAAGTGTACACACAGAGAAAGAGAACACTCCTTATGCAGTATCTGTACATACATTTCACAATGATATTGATTACCAGTCTGACATGGGCCTTTGAGATCTCACATGACATTCTTTGGTGAAGTACAATGTACATACTCAACTCTGAGTCCTATGCCCCCCTCCCCCGCCCACTCACACAACGTTCCTTGCCAATTGACACCAAGAGGTTCCTGGGTCCCTATCCCATTCCAGTGAAGGATTTTAGTGCATGGATGAGGCCTTAAGAAGCAACCCTCGAGTTACAACTCAAGTTAACTCTGCCATTAAGACAAGCCCTAAGCATATGCAAATGACAAGTTTCCGAGGTTTATAATTTGGTCAAATGTGGATGAAATTTTTGTGGGGCACTTAAACTGCACAGCTGTCCCCTACCAGGTTTTGAGTCGCTGCCTCAAGTCACAGAGGTAATTTTGCTCCTCAGAAAAATAACTGGAAAAATTAAACACTAGTAAAACTACCTGTTTTCACTAGTTTTGTTCTCAGAGATAATGGAATAGTTTTTGCTGAAACCTTCCAAAAGGCAGAAAGCAAGAATGGAAAAATTCAGCCAGAATGGTTAAAGTTTAACAAAGTTACAAGCAACTATAAATACAGGCTTATAATGATAAGTATACACAATCTTAATTATAAATGTCACGTCCAGCTCTGCATATAATAAAAGGTCTTATAAAAGAAAATCATCCCTAAATTGGCAGTTAATCAAAATTGCCCACAAATGAAACAAATTAATCATGAACATAATGGTATCTTTCTAAAAAGAACTATAAATGATACCTTTGCCAGATATAGCTTGGTCACTCTCTGTTAAAATACTCTGAAGTTGTATCAGTGTATTCCTGGCCTCCTCCAACTCCTTCCAGATCAGGAAGACATCTTCTCTGACACCAGCTACTGTAGAAGGAATAATGCACAGACGTTGATGCTTTCAAAAATTCTGCCTTCACGTTTACACCTGCTCAACAACCTGAATGGGGGGTTCCTGGGTACCACTTTATTACCTTCTCCATAGGGTCCTTTTTGCAGTGGGAATTCCTCTCTCTAAAAGTTCGAGGAATACATATGAGCACAGGGGCACCAGCAATGAAGCTCCACCTGAGATGCACTGCCAGATCTTAGGCCTCTGGGCCCCAAAGTAGTGGTACATGCCCACCTAGGTTTGGTCTGGTGGGTTTGGGACATAACCTGTTCCTTGATGAGGGGGAAATTCTCCTTCCCAGCATAGGAAGATTCTACAAGGAGATTCTCACAGAATTCCCTATGGATTTTAATGCAGAAGGGGGAAATCCAGCCCTTTGTTCTTTTTTAAATTGAAACCAGCCTTTGTATGAGAAAGCCCAACCCTGACATTTAAAAAAGCAGATATTTTCAGTTGGTTCAAATTCCTAAATTACTGATCAGATGTACTTTCAACTTTACCAAAAATTAAAAGTCCCCTCAGAGTAAATGATATGATTGTAACAATATGCATTTTCTCTCATGCTATGATGGCCAAAACCTTAATTATGGAAACACTAATGACATATAATTTGTAAAATTGGTTTCAATTAGGCATACAGGTGTCAATGAAATAGATTATTTTGCAGAAAACCCCAAATTAGAATCAATCTAAGACAATTTTTAAAATTCAAGAGAGACTCTGCCCTTGATTAAAACTTAAACTGTATCTTAAATAGAAAGAAATTATACAAAAGCTAGAAATTCAGAGTTAAAAAATAGAGATAGCATGTACTTATGTTTCAAGAAGTCTACATAATGCTGTGAATAAATTCTTTAGGATTAGAGTGGTCTCTGAGGACTTAATATTGTAATATAGATCAGTTGGAAAAATGACATACTAGAACAGTAAAAGATGTAAAAGGATTGAATCCTAAGTATGCCTTTCTGTAAAAAACTGGCTAGTAGCCTAATGCTGAATTATGTCTTACAACACTGAATTAGTCCAACTATATCTTAATATCTGCTGGTCCATTCCAGCAATTACCCAAAGCAATTACAGGATATGGCCATCTCTGCTAAAATAAACCATCAGTTAATCTACACCAAACAAATCCACTCATTTTGCCTGTTCAATAAACATCCTAGAATTGCCTTAAATGAATAATACATACATAATTTGCAAATACAGCAACACAGTTTTAAATGTGAAATTCAATTAATGTCCTCAGACTCTTCTGTAATGTGTTACTGTACACTGCCATCTCCTGGGGTCCTCTTGTATTTCAAGTGTTCTATTTTAGCCAATACAAGTCAATACAAAAATCAATCTCCCCTAAATCATAAAAAGCCCAAGAGAAACAGAACATTCCACAGCATACAATCAAATGAGGAATAAAATCAAAAGTCCCTAGAAGATCAAGAAAAATATTACGACCAAAACACTTGTCTCAATTTTACTTTTTAAGAAGCACCACGCTTAAAAGAGGACAGTTGGCAAAACTATAAGTTTACAATCACCTACAACTAGCAGGACATTAAAAGTATACCAGCTACAGTGATATAGAAGTAAAACCACCAAATATAAATCAATCATATATCTATTACAAAGGTATTGAACACATTTGTGCTGACAAATGCAACTCAAGTGGAAACTTCTTCCACTGATTTTATCAGAAAAAATATTTCCTTCCCAAATCATCTCCTCCTACCAAAAGGGATCCAAATCTAATTTTGTGAGGGTTTTAAATGTTTCTGTTAAAGTCGAAAGATAGAAGCATTTTAAAATTAGCCACTTTTAAAATTCTCTGCTGGTTTCTCTAGGTCTTTCTAATGTAAATATTTTGAAAACTTACTGCATGTAGAAATACTTATAATGTCTCTCACATGTACTGAATTCACTATCACACAATAAAACATTTACATTTTTCACTTTTTTCTTTTATGCCACAGCATTGTGAAATCAAATAACACACACGTTTGATAGTGGATGTATTTGATGACAAATACTTTAGATGATAAATACATTTTTCATCAAATGCATATTACTAGAGTCAAGCCACACAGAACATACTATATCCAGGCAAGAACCAGGATTTACAAGACCAAGGACAAGATATCAAAGCAGGTCCAACTGGGGTCTAGTCCCCCACAGCAGCCCAACCTCGAGAGGTTGCCCCAACATCAACAACCCCTTTTTTTCCAACTGAAAGGATCACCTAACCCTTTTTTCTGTCCTACCCAACGAGTCAGGCACCAGCTTCACTCAGCTTTCTCTCCTGTGGCTTTTCAAGTGGAGGAAAGCTGCTCCTTGAGGCCCCTAAGAGCCTCCCTCCCCCCACAAATACAATATAAACATCAGCATCCTTTATATGCATCGTCTGCCAACTGTCCTACTCTCCATCCTTCCTTTCTCCTGCCCTTCCCTCGGACACTGGCTCTCCTGTTGACCTCCTCTTAATATTCACTTTTCCACTAAATATTAACTGCCCTTGACAGCCCTGCTGCTGGTGCCCACTTTTATTACCATCACTCAATTTTCAAGCAGCGATGTGGTACGTCTATTGGGGAGGGAGTCAAGGAGTCAAGCACTGACCCACTCCAGCACACTGCTTGTCAGTTTAACTGTCTCCTTGGATCTACCTCAAGAACTCAGGAGTTCCATTTCATAAAGGGAAAAAGAACTTCTCAGCGATGTCCATGGGTTACACTGGAAACAGTATAAACACTGGATAAATATGCCTGTCACTTTTATATTTACTCTCGACTAGCAGCAAGAGAAAGTTGAACTTAAAGACAGTTTTCTTCTGCCTGATTCACCATCGTGTTGCACTAATTTTGTGCCCGTCTAACTCCACTGATTTTCATCGTAATTACACCAGCATTAAGCAAGAGTAACACAGTGGTAAATAAAGCCCCTTATTTCCTTTACACAATAAGCTTTTATTTCTTGCCTTGCCAACATTTAAAATTGTACCACTGACACAATACTAAAAAGGCAAAATAGTTATTTAACTATGTTCAAATGCTTACACGGAGTAATGTTTCAAAATGAGTAAGTTTTAGAATTGGGTTCCAGACATTTAAAATCCTTTATTAATTTTTCACAATATAAATAAAGACAGATTTGCTGCCTGGGGGGTCTAAAATCTAAATTGGTGATAGCTAAAAAGCACACAAAGAGGAAGAAATAATAACTAAAAATTAAAATTGTGAATGGAGCATTTTAACTTTGTAGAATTTACACCCACTTTGCTATGCAGAATCAGACCCATGTCTTTCTGTGTGTGTATACACACTACAACTAACAAAGTATCACCAACAAGTACCCCATTTTCACCTCCCAGTTGCTGAGCATGTTCATACGCACTCAAAAGGCAATCTGCTCCAGTCTTACTTCCCAGTAACTAACCCCATATGTAGTGTGTTCCAAAAGCTACTCCAACCCTTCCTGGTTTCCCAAGACACCAAAACTAGCTTACAACTCACAGAAAGAAAAACAAAAACAAAAAAACCACTCTGCCAAACCAACACCAACATTTCTAAAAGTCAAAGAAACAAACAACAACAAAAAAGGAAAGAATTAATTTACAGAAGAGTCAGGAATATTAATTAGTTCTGTGATCTCCTGACTCAGATCAGGCTTTACAAAGGAACTATAAACATAAGAAGAAAATTAGACATTTTAAGTTACTCAAACTTATTTTGCGTACAAGCCGAGATGGGGAAATGAACTTCTTCCCACAAATCCTTTGTCTCAGCCACTGTGTGGCAGTGAACACAGCTGTATTCTTTAAAGTGTTGACGTTCAAAGGCAGCACTTCAAAAATCAATCAGGCAAACAAGGCAACAGTTGCCTACATATCTGGATTGTTAGACAGCAGAGAAGCATTCTTTCTTAGCCAAATCCTGGTCTCCTTGCCACTGGGGAGGCCAGTGCAAGGCTCTGCAGGTGAACTCTGCAGCCCATGGGCTACTATGGAGCAGAGCTCCATGGTGGTTTTCTCCATAGCAGCATGAGAAGTGGGGTTTAGAGAGAGTGGCAAGCCAATGTGCGGACTGCAAGGCTAGACTATGCAGATGCACTGGTTGAAAACCCTGTGCAGGAATAGAACAGGGCCAACAGCATGCTACATCTCATGGGCAAAGTAGTAGCTCTGAAGAAACTGTGTGGGTGCTTTGAGGGAGGAGTCCAACCCCCTCCACGCTGTGAAAATCCCGTATACAAAGATTATTGACCTGTTTTCCAAAGCAGTCCACAAGGCTAGCACTTTTCTGCTTCACCCTTTACATACATCATAATCCAGAATTTCTCTGCATGCAATCACAAGCTAAATATGGACAATCATGTGGAATTACAATATATTCTCCACTGTTTGTAAGCTAGATAGAAATACCAGCAAGTGAAGCCTGGAACACACATTTCACAGGACTGTGTGTGTATGGAAATATACTCTCCTTCAGATCTGCCACATAAATCAAGTGCTGATATATGTTTTCAAGACAGTGACATTTCCTTGGTATGACCTCCCCAAATCCTAGCTCAACAGGCTCTAGCATGTGGAGAAAAACATTACCCAAATATTTACCATTACCCCCACTTCAGATAATTATGAGTCTCTATTCATGCCAGAGTCTAATCCAAAGCTGCCCTCATTTTTAAAAGCCTGTTTGGTCATGTTCCTCTGTCATGCCGCTCAGCAAACGCTGGCCCCACTTCATCCTTTCTCACAGTCTGGGCAACACTGCAAGCTCCTTCTCCTAGAATCATAGATTAGGGTTGGAAAGGACCTCAGGAGGTCATCTAGTCCAACCCCCTGCTCAAAGCAGGACCAACCCCAGCTAAATCATTCCACCCAGAGCTTTGTCAAATTGCACATTCTCTGTAACTTTTACACTCACTTCATTAGCTCTCCTTGTCTTAAATTTCCATCTTAAATTTCATCTCCCTTGCTAATTTATCTTAACTTCTCTCTTCCCTCTGCCATTTGTAATTTTAACTTTATTACTTAATTGTGTAGCATGTAGATAAGATGCCATACAAAACAAAAGTTGTGCTGTATTACTTTAGAGTGAATGCAGGAGTGTGGGTATGAAAACCTATACTGGAAGAATGAGCAAATATCACCATACCGGGCCAAATCTAACCCAGTATAAGAGACAGCACCTCCGGAGTTTTCACTGGAGTTGTGCTCACAAACACCAGAGTATTAGGCCTCCGTCTGAAGTTACCTGAATGTTCTTAAGTAGGTCACTTTTGGTTTGTTCAAGCATCTTAGTCAATTTGGAGTGAAAATGGAGAAACCTTGAGTTTCCCATATTATGATATTCAGTGGGAACCTAGAACACTTTCAGATGTTCTCATATGTGAAATAGCCTTCTTCAATCCATAAAACGTAATGAAGAGTTTCAATTTACTGCTGTTGCATTTGAAATGCAAAGACACAGCGTAAGAACTCCACGTTCCTCTCTTTAATTTACATGAAACACCACATTCAGAAGAGTAAATCTCTGGCTTAGTTTCCAATTATTTCCTTTTATAGTGTATTCCATACATGCAAGAAACACTTTCAAAACACTTTAGAAGCTAATCAGCATTTTTATTATTATTGCCTTCTGCATCATTCAAGGAGGCACTCTGAAACAAGAGACATCAGACATGGAAGAAAAGAGTAATCACGTCACTGAATTTTCTGCTCTGAAAGGATTTAGAATCTAGACACTACTGGAGCTTTCTGATTGGTTGTCGGTGATGTCATAACCCTGGCTATAATGCTTAGTAATTACACAAGGCTAATTGTGTTCCTTTTTAACATGTAAATTCTAGTCCATAATAGCAACAAGACACACCAGACAATGAATTTCAAAGAGATTACTGCACTTTTGGGCGATTAAAGCTATTCAGCATTCAGCTTTAGAAACAGTAGCATAGAGGTAATTTCAGATATGCAGCATCTCTAGACCCATCTATTGAAATGCTCCTACCATGCTCGCAGCATATACAGCAACACCCTTCCCTCTTTCCAAACAAATGATCTTGTTCTTTTCTTTCTCACTCACACACACAAAGCTCTGCCCATATCTCCCTTCTTCCTTCCCCCCCCCTCCAACCATATATACATTAGACTTCCTTTCCCATCCACAAACTAGCCATTTGTCCAGCCCCCTCTTCCAGATGGTTGAATGGGAGCACTGTCCATGTTTATTTTTATTAACGCTTGGCTAAATTTCCTAATTTCCTAAGAATTCCATTCTTAAAACTTTCAGAATAGCAAAGAACATCCTTTTATTATTTTTACCTAACGGTACTCTTCCTTTCAATTTTCTTGAATTCTGGGTAGTTAGACTTTCTCCATCCTCTTCACTCTTCAATATAGGTCCAATGATAGCTGTGTAATCAGTTCTCTCAGCAAATGCATGGAATCTGTTATATAAAATAGAATTTAACCTCTAAATAAATTATGCAAAAACATCCCTAGTTTATTCAATTGTTCATCGTCTGTATGTCTCTGCATTAATGTATCTCTGAGCATCTCTGTTACCCTTCTCTAGGGCTCATTGATTTCTCTTACTGCATTTCCATATGGTGAAGAGGACAGAAACTGGGGTATTTAAGAAGAGGGCATATCATTCTTCAATATGAAGACACTAGCATAAATGTTCTGAATTATTTCCATACCCATTACAATGCATCAGGCATGCAATTAGCTCTTAACTGATGCTGCATGCTGATCAGGAATATTTGCTGAAGTGCCCAAGGCGACCCTGGAGTCTTTTTAATCAGAGTATCCTTCAAGTTCAGAGCCACACAAGTGCCTTTATTTAACTACTGATACACAAGACAGGGAGACAAGCAGAGCTCAAATTATCCTCTTGAAAAGATCTCATGGGAGGAGACAAGACACTGAAGGTATATTTTCATGGGGCTTGAGCCATATCATCTGATTAATGCAAGGTCTCACAGAAGAGGAAAGAAACAGGCCTTTTCAAAACAAGGATGTACAAGAAACAAAGGCTTTAACCACGGGGATCCCATGGATCCCTGAGTAGAGCTGTGGAACAGCGAGGTCTACACTTACCTCCAGGCTCCCTTCTGGTTGCACAGCCAGCAACCTAGCTCCCTGCCCTGCATCTATGCACACCTACCCAGCTGCAAGGTGTTATTGGCAGTCCACCAAGCAGGAGCATTCACATTAGACTTCTGCAGAATTATTTAGGGCACAGGAGGGATCATACCACACAGAATGGTTCTGCCCAGCTCCCCAGTGCCACTACCGCAGCTCTGTGGAACCTCCATAATGTGGCATTCCTGAGGCGGGACTGTCACGAGTATCATAATTATTGTTATGTATTTGGATTATGGTTGTGCCTAGAGGCCCAAATCAGGTTTGGGGACCCATAATGCTAGTCACTGTACCAAAACAGAGCAGACAGCCCCCTGCCCCTATGAGCTTACAACCTAAAAGACAAGACAGACACACATAAATAAACTTTTCAAATATACACAACTCCTTAGTTATAAAACCCCCTTCCATCCCACACCCCCCAATCACCCTTCTCCCCCCAACCCTATGGCCACTGTTCAGGAATTCTCTGATTAGGGGACCTATAATGCCAGCCCTCAATCAGACAGTGGCACAGGAGCCAGCAAACAAAGCTGTAAACAGGGTGTTTGCAAGGGGAGTTTGGGGAGGGAGTATGTGGTATTGTTGCAGTGCTCGTTAGTGGTTTGTTCTGATAGGGGGGTTGGGCTTTTTTCTCTCACTCGCAGGAAGGAGGTGGGAAGGCTATGACAGATACAGTGGTCATGACCCAAGCTGTGGAAGAGACAATGGAGATGACTAAATGTGGAAGCTGCAGGATGTACATGATTCTGAAGGTCGTACCCCAAAAGAGCTTCTTTTGTATGCAGTGCCACCTGCAAGAGCTGATGGAAGAGAGGATCCAAGGCTTGGAGATGCAGGTAGAAATTCTGAGTTTAGAAGGGGATTCAAGCATCTGAGGGAGCAAAGGCATGAGGAAGCTGAAGGGAAAAGTCCAGACTTGCAGATGGAAGTAGGACCAAAGAAGGCTGAGGGGAGACTGTGTGTGAGGAAATGGCCAGAGGAATCATGTGACTATAAGAACCAGACAAATGAAATGACAGGCTAGTGAAGGAGAAATAGAGCTCAGGGACAGGTTTGTGGAGTTGGAAAATGAAGAAGGGGCACAGCAGGCGATAACTGAAGGTGGGAGGACAAGGAAGAAAGGAAGAGCAGCTAGTCCTATACAAAGAGTGGATGAGATAATAGAGATATCACCAAATAAGAGCCTCAGAAGGACACAGGATGGGTTGTAGAAGATTGCAGCCAGAAAGAACAGAGGAGAGGCCAGAGAATCACACCATCACCAGGAAAAGGCAGGTCTATATGATTGGAGACTCTCTGCTGAGAACAGCAGATAGATCTGTAACCAGAGCTGATCCGGAGAACAGAAGGGTGTGCTGTCTGCTGGCTGCTAAGATACGGGATGTGGACCTGATGCTGAAGAGGATCCTAAAGGGAGCAGAAAAGAATCAACTGATTGTCCTTCATGTGGGAACAAATGATACCGCTACATTCTCACTGGAACTTATCAAGGGAGATTATGCCAGGCTGGGGAAGACTCTTAAGGAAATCGAGGCTCAGGTGATCTTCAGTGGGATTCTGCCTGTCCCTAGAGGAGGACAACAAAGGCGTAAGAAGATGCCGATGATCAACAGATGGCTCTGGCAGTGCTTTCAGATGTGTGATCACTGGGAGGCATTCATGGACACAGGACTGTTCTCTTGGGATGGACTTCACCTGAGTAGGGAGGGAAATGCACTGCTAGTATGGAGTTTGGCACAACTGATGAAGAGAGCTTTAAACTGGGGAGTTGGGAGAGATGGTTGGGAGATGTGCAGGTAATCTCCATGCCTGATTTTAGTATTGAGAGGGAGGAAAATGAAGTAAGAAAGGACACGTTGGTGGGGAGCGAATGGACATCAAGAGGAAGGGTGGTATAGATACCAGTCTAATAAATTATACTGGCAGTAAAATGACAGTGCTGAATTGTGTAAGGAATATGAGCAAAGCCAAACAGCAAAAATTAAGATGTTGTACACCGTTGTGAGGAGCCTGGGTAACAAAATGGAGGAACTAGAGCTACTGTGCAGGAAGTGAAACCAAATATTATAGGAATAACTTGAGTTATAGTCATGACTTGAGTACAGGTATTGAAGGCTAAGTTGTGGTCAGGAAATACAAATAATGGCAAACTGTGGTGGAATAGCATCATATCTCAATGATGAGGTACATTGTAAAGAAAGTAGAAGTGATGGAATGGATAAGACAGAGTCTATCTGGGCGAAAATCACTTTGGGAAAGAGAACTACTAGAGCTTTCCTTAGGATAGTGCTTGGGGTGTGCTATAGACCACCAGGATCTGATTTGGATACGGATAGAATCTGCCTTAATGTTTTTAATGAAGTAATATTACAGGGAATTGTGTGATTATGGGAGACTTTAACTTCCCAAGTTTGCTTATGAAAATGCCAGGTGGAACTGAGTCAAAATCCTTACTAAAAATCAAGATATACCATGTCTACTGCTTCCACCATATCCACTAGGCCAATAACTCTGTCAAAGAAGGAAATTAGGTTGGTTAAGGTCTGATCTATCCATATTGGCTATGACTTATTGTTGGCCTCTTCAGAAATTTCATCATATTGTGGGTGGAAGCAAGGTTAATGTGCATTCAGTTCAGGCCCCTCTAGTATTTTTAGCAAAAGGAAAGATTAAGGACAGGCCTGTCCAGCACTAGAATATCCAGATGAATGGCATCCCTCTTGGGCGACAGCATAGAGGGAGTTCAAGTGCATAATCCAGTCTCTCTCATAGAAGAGCTTACAATCACAGGGGAGTGTGATGAGTGCATATCAAGCCCCGAAACAGGAAGCAATCTGACTGGGATTTTTCTAGTGAAGACTGATGCTGCTTTGGGTCTTGATGACACTGAGAATAACACACCCTCCTCTTTACATTTATAGCAACTCATACTACGTGTCAGGAAAGCCACTTACTGGTTTAGCCTGGATTTATGCAGGATGCGACCAACATGAACTATTTTCAAGACAAACTCCCTCAAATCAATATGCTTAAATTGCTGCACTGGTTCAGGCTATAAGAGGCCTGAAGGTGGGGAGTACTGGAGTCCAGGGAATTATATGCTCAGATTTGAGTTGTGTGTGTAATGCAATTACTGCTTTTCTTCCATTTGGGATAAAAAAAATGAGCGGAAAAACGGTGATATCAGGAGTAATAAACAAGCAAGCTTGCAAAAATGGTTGGATCAGGAGACGCAGGACAAGGGATTGATGGACGGCTGGGTAATGAAGGTTAAGGCACAAGTCAAGAGTGGAAAAACAAAAAGATGGAATGATGAAGCAAATAGGGCAGTAAAGGGAGTAGCCAAAAGTAGAATTATATGGCCACGAGATGCTGCCCCCACTGTGGTAGAAGCAGTGACAACCATGGCCATGAAGCAGACAGGAAAGAAATTTTGATCTACAGACTCTACAAAAGGAAGATGAGGAAATACAAGACAATCATTAGGTAGGGGAACTGGTGAATGTTATGGATGGGAACTAAAAAGACAGGGATGGACTGCTTGTGGGTCGGAAATTGTAGGATGACCCCTGATGTGGGTGGTCCTGGTGAGTTCATGAGAATAGTTCATGACGTACCAGCAGGTGGACATTTAAATGAATTTAGCACTAAAGAGCAAGTGTTTACTGTGGGATGGTAGCCCACAGTGGAAGAAGATACAGAGGAGTATGTGGCAGCATGTGTAACCTGTGCCAGAAAAGAGGGAGGAAAAGAAGGAAACTGCTAAGGTTGCAAATTCGGACAGGCCCATGGGAAAGAATACAGGTGGACTACCCAGGAGAACTACCTACAACTATGAGAGAGAATAAGTATTTTTGGTAATTGTGATGTTTTTACTAGATGTTCAGAAACTATTCCAACTCTACACTGTTCAGCCACCACAATAGGTAAGGTGCTAATGCAGAAGGTATTTTCTAGGTGGAGTCTTATTACTCATCCTTGAGGTCAGTAGCTCTCAACCTTTCTAGACTACTGTACCCCTTTCAGGAGTCTGATTTGTCTTATGTACCTCCAAGTTTCATCTCTCTTAAAAACTACTTGCTTACAAAATCAGATATAAAAAAATACAAAAAAACCTGTGTCACAGCATGCTATTACTGAAAAATTATGACTCTAATTTTTACCATATAATTATAAAATAATTCAATTGGAATATAAATATTGTACTTACATTTCAGTGTATAATTTATAGCATAGTATAAACAAGTCATTGTCTATATGAAATTTTAATTTGTACTGACTTCACTATTGCTTTTTATGTAGCCTGTTATAAAACTAGGCAAATATCTAGATGAGTTGATGTATTCCCTGGAACACCTCTGCATGTACCCAGGGATACATGTACCCCTGGTTGAGAACCACTGCTGTAGGTGCTTGCAAATTGATTGTTTAATAATTTGTTCTAGTAACTCTCCAGGTAGTGATGTTAGGCTGATTGGTCTATAATTCCCCAGGTCGTCTTTGTTCCCTTTTTTAAAGACTGGTACTATGTTTGCACATCGCCAGTCCTCTGGGACCTCACCCATACTCCCGGAGTTTTCAAAGATAATCATTAATAGTTCCAAGACTGCTTCAGCTAGTTTCTTAAGTACCCTAGAGTGAATTTCAACATGCCCTGCCGACTTGAATACATTTAACTTATCTAAATATTCTTTAACCTGTTCTTTCCCTATGCTGGCTTATGTGCCTTCCCCCTTGTTGTTTATATCATGTTACACATCTAGTCACAATTAACCTTTTTAGTGAAGACTGAAGCAAAATAGGCATTAAACACTTCAATCTTCTTGATGTCATTAGTTATTAGCTCTCCTTTTCCACTAAGTAGTGGACCTACACTTTCCTTCCTCTTCCTCCTGATGTATTTACAGAATCTCTTAAGATTGTCTTTTATGTCCTTTGCTAGGTATAACTTATTTTGTGCTTTAGCCTTTCTGATTTTGTCCCTATATGTCCATGTCCACTTTTTGAGGTTTCCTTTTAGATTTTCAGGTCATTAAACAGCTTGACATGAAGCCATTTTGGCATCTTACTATTTTTTCTATCTTTCCCTCACAATAGGATAGTTTGCTGTTGCGCCTTTAGTATTGTCTCTTTAAGAAACTGCCAATCAGTGCTCAAATTACAAGGTATTGTGGGGGGAATGGGACCCCTTGCTATTTTTAGGGGCTACCTCACATCTATCTTACAGCCTCCTTACTTCTCACTAGTGTTTAAATGAAAGCAAATCACTTGACATTCACAGGCCCCTAACTTTTTTCCTATAATTTTAGCATTGCTGCCATCTCTCAAGTCCTTTTCCCCTTAGATTTTCTTCCAATAGGACCTCACTTACCAATTCCCAGAACTTGTTAAAAGTCTGCTTTTTGTTTTAAAGTCTATTGTTGTCCTTATTCTGCCACTCTCAGTCCTTCCTTTCTTTAGAATCATGAAATCTATCATTTCACGATCACTTTCAACCAAATTGCCTTCAACCTTTCAGATTTGCAACCAATTCCTCCCTGTTAGGCAGAATCAAGTCTACAATGTCTGTCCTCCTGGTTACTTCCTCCACCTTCTCAAACAAGAAATTGTCCCCAGAACATTCCAAGAACCTATTGGACATTTTTTATTTTGCCATATTAGTTTTTCAGTACATAGCTAGCATGACTGCTAACTACAGCCACAGCAATCTCTGCACAGAGACTATAAGCTGCAGTTAAGTCAGTAAGATGTTCGCTTTCTGGTTACCTCCTCTCTAACTCCACTGCACCCATTTCATTGTCTTATCCACCTACTGCGTCTTGTCATTGCCTTAATTGTGAGCTACCTGGGACAGAGGCTGTCTTTTTACTATGTTTTTGTACAACAACTAATACAACAGGGTTCTGAATCTTTTATTGTTGCCCACAGGTATTACTGCAATTCAATATATAAAATCAATCCATCATCCGTTTTAGCATATTTTTGTGTCCATCTTTTTTCCCTGCGCTTCTTTTTCCTACAGAGCCAACAATGGGAGGAGCTGACAGATCGCTTAGTATATAAATGAGAAACAGACTTAAAGGGAGACCATGAGCACGAGTGGAAGGAGGTGTGGTCTGAGCACAGGAAATCCTGAATTTTAATCCCAACTCTTACAGTGATGCTGTAAGGATTCACGTGTTCCTATCGATATAGTCCTTCGAAGGTAATGAAATCACTAAGTGGTAACGATAGTAGTAGTCCCCATACCTTCCAGAGGTCAGCTGGCTCAGCTCCTTTAAGAAAATAATAGTTTCTTCTTCCCTGGCATTAAAAGATACTGTGTGGATTGGGTATGGGCTGTTAGAAACCTTCTGCAATAGTAGCTGCTTCATGTCCTTTGGAACATCACCCACAGTAAAGTAATAAACAGCTTCAATCTGTGGTAGATACATTATGCATATTATTAAACAGAAAGCAACAGGAAGACTTATTTTGCATATAGCTGCTTTTGATTTACTCTAGTAATGCATTGCACTGACATCAGAAAAGAAAAAGTGGCTGAGTTCACTCATTAAGAGGGCCAAAAGACTAAGAGAGACTGGGTTCTCTTTCTGACTTATACTGGTGTAAACCAAAGGTAACCCCACTGAAGTCAATGGAATTACACTAGCATAAAATTGGTTGAAATGACAGAAGAATTGGGCCCACAGCTATCACACATAGTAACTGAGCCAGAACAGAGCAATAACTGTAGTACCTCAGGCACTGTGTAAGTATTGGTAAACAACCACTTTTAAAAAGTCGCCACTCTACCTCTCCATGTATACCGTAAGGAGCTCTGGGGCACCCACTAAGGAAAATAAGAGAACATGAAACTGGGTGAGCCTGCTAAGATATTTAAGTAACCACATCTCTACCTACATGCTGTTGCAAGGTAAGGTCCTACAGTGAAGCAGATTCAATCCTCCGTTAGATCCAGTGAGTGCCTTTCCATTTTTGCCTTCTAAAAGGTATGTGCAGGGCCCCCACATGGGTGGGAAAAAAAGGGTATACTTTACCAGGGCCCGGAAGCCCTAGAGGACCTGGCTGAGGCTGCAACCCCCATTACTATGAGGAAAAAATTTGTCATGGCTCATGAGATTGCATGCATGGGATGAGGGATTGTGTGATATGTGTGTGGGAGAGGGCCCATGTTACGAGTTTGTACTGGGCCCGAAAAAATTATGCTTGGGCCCTGGGTATGTGTATACTTTGAGCCGAGGTTGTAATTCCCAGTTCAAGGAGACATACCCATGCTAGCTCTGATTGAGCTAGCATGCTAAAAATAGAGTGTAGACTCAGCAGCAAAGCAATGGGAGGGGCTAGCCACTGGAGTAGATGCCCAGTATCTTGGACCACTATGTAATTGGGTGACTAGCTTTTCCCAGCACTTGCGCTGCCATGGAGGCACAACTTGAGAAGGACAGAGCCCCCTTGGTCCCCGACAGGTAATTATGGTGGGATGGGGACAGCATGGCGGCCCTGGACAAGGCACAGGGTGGGAGGTCGCTGGGGAAGGCACTGGGTGCAGGTTCTCTCTGTTCAGCCTGAGTTAGGGGCATTGCCTGCGCCCCTCCCTCTGCCAAGGTGTCCACATGCTCCAGGGACAAACTTTGTTTCTGTGAGTTGTCCCCCCCCCACAGCTGGCCCAGAGGCACGTGCTCCCCATTCCTTCAACTCCAGCCTTCTGGAGCCAATGGGATTGGCTGCCCTGGCCCAGGGAGGTGTGGCTGGAAGGTCCCCAGAGAGGCAACATGTGGTGGTCAGATGCCCAACAGCCTTTACATTGTGCCTCCCACCATCATTAGGTACAGGTCATCTCTGCTTAATCAGTCTTTATCCCCTGAATCCATGATGAGCTAACAGATTGGCATATGGGCATTTTTACCCCAATTTGTACCACATGTACAGAGGCGGAAGCATTCTCCGGCAACGGCACACAGGTTAAATACTGCTGAGTCGCTGGGTTAGAAATGACTCATTAGCTTCTACGCTGGGTGTAAGGGAGGTGGGAAAAGCCATCTGGCAGAATGACCTAGGATTTGAGACAGGTAGGTCCTGAGGAAAGGAACCCTAGGGAGCAGCTATGCCTGAGATGAAGGTTTAGGCTAAGCAAAAAAACCACAGGAGCAGCCAAATCTAGGAAAACAGCTTTACCACAGTAAGGGTAATGAGGAATTTTTTTTTTTTGGTAATGAAGCCAGCCCTCATACATGAGTAACTTTATGACTTTACAATGAGGGTGTGGCTTTTGCCTGGAGCCACGAGCTTACCCTACAGTACACTACACTGAACATGCCTTCTCAATGAAAATTCATCTTCGTGTGGGTTGGAATTCAACTCTGTTCCATGATGGCCAACAGCCAAAAAGACACTCCTGGACAGTGCACAAGCCCACCAGTGTCTTGAAAAATAACAATAGGGCATGTGTGTGAGACACTCCACCAGCAGGGCTGGCCTTTTTAGCATTCTCTTCAGATCCAGACCTACAAGGCCTGAGAAGCCTGAGTTTTTTCATCCACACAATACAGCAACTTGGTATAGCTTTCCCAAAAAGCAGAGCGTGTCACATTGCTAAAAACTATTACATGAAACTCAGACATAAGAAAATTTCACCCTTGGCCAAATTAACTCCTCACCCAGTTTAATTTTAATATCAATTTACACAAGCCAAGACTCATTCAGAGTGACATCTCCCGGGGAGAGGACCATGAGGCCTAAAACCCTTCTCATAGCCTACTTAAAATAACTTCTCAAAATAAGATTTAAGTGGAAGCTGGTCCAGGCCCTCTGCACAGGAGTAAAATTTCATTCCCAGTAGAAACTGATAACTCAGTACAAACACAGTGGGCCAAATTTACTACTGAATTTAGCTTCAAGGGAGTTGTACCAGCTTGCAGCAGCAGTGACTTTGGCCTAATGTGTCTTTGCTGCCACATGTATACAGTGGCTGGCTCAGATGATGGCATATGTTTTTATATCCTTTGGCTTTCCTTTAATGAGTAATGTAATACGACCCTATTAAAAATAAATAGAATTTAACTGCAAAATTACTCAGTATGCTTTGGGCACTACTACTGTAAGACAATTGCTCAACCAGATGGTGAGGCTACAATATGGATGTCACAGGAAAGGTTACAGAATTCCTGTGCTAAGTTAAAACCATCTTTATAGATTTTTTTTTTCTGGATTTTCTTGCTTATTTCAGTAAGCAATGGAGAATAAAAATTACTTCCTTTTCTTGGGTAATATTAAATATTAACATTTTCATAAATGTTTAATTTTGAAAAGTATATCTGATGAAGACACAAGAGGGCAAAATATTTCTTACCCATCATGACTTCAAAACATGTTTATCCTTCATGCTCCACAAAAAAATAAAAACAAGCTTCTGCTTTCAGCGTATGATATATTTACATACATAGGGTATTAGTAAATATGGCCGGTAACTCTACTAGAAAGAAATACCTTCTATATAACCACAAGTTCTCTAATTAATATTTAGCTGTCACAATTCATTGGGGTAAAACTTGCAATCAAATTCTCCCACTGCATATTCTTGGGTTTACTGAAGACTTCAGAAGAGATGTATAAACTTACTGTCTCATCACTTATGGCTTCCAACAGAGCCTCAATGGAGCTGGCGTGGCTGACAGCTGGCATATGGTCCAACTTCCAGAGCCATTTAACAGCAGACTCTAAAGAATATTCAGACACAGGGACAGCTTTCTGTTGCCACTTCACAAGATCTTGAGCAGTGCTGAAAATAACATCAGCTATGATTCAGGAGTTATGAGGAGCTTCTGGCAGCTCCCAACAGAAAGAGCTCAAAATATTTCTACTTTATTAAGCCTTGAATAATAATAAACAACCACCTTTGAGATGGGTAGTATTGCAATGATAGGACAATAATTGAAATATACATTTCTAAAATCAGACAAGTAATTAGATAAAGAGAGGCAAAATAAAACCCATCATAAGGTACCACAAGTTTGAAAATTATTTTCTAAGGCCTTTTCCAAAGCAGAATTAAGATAACTAGAGTAAGTCACCAGCTTTAAGAACAGCTTCTAGATCATATTTTCCCTTAAACACGCAAGAAACAATATAGAAGACCTATCTGAGAAGTAGCTGACTAAATAGGCTGGTGGGGAGGGAACAGAACTATGCCAACTGTAAGAAATAATCCATTTCCAACTGTATTTCCAAGCTAAAAAACATGACCATGTTCTCTAAAAACTGGGGAGAGGGCATGGTTTAGTACTTAAAGCACATGACTGAATGTCATAAAACCTAGGTTTTATTTTTCCCTTTACCCCTGACTTGCTGAGTTACCTTTGCTACCAATGGGTCATTTTCAGCTTCTGTGTCATCTGTAAGATGGGGTTAATACTTACCTACTACCTTCCAAACCAGAAAGCTGGGATGCCAAACGTATTAGTGTTTTTAAAGTGCTTTGAGGTTTTTGCCTTGGAGGCATTACAGAAGTGCAAAGCATTTGCGCGTACACAAAGAAAAAAGAAAAACAGATGGCTCTAAGATCTGTGGCATTCTAGAAAGCATCATTCTGGAGAGTTTCAAGCAAATCTGAGAATAGTAGTACACTGCCATAGACATTTTTTTAATGATAAAATGTATTTTTGTGCTAAACTCCCCTCCACAGCCTGATAAATTCAGCAAATACTTAACTTACTGTGCCTCAATTTTGCAGATCACCTTTTTAAAAAATGCTGTGCGTGTTTTTCAAGGGCCATGTCAGCTCACTTCTGATCTTCAGACCTCAAGCGTATTGGGAGGCTAGTGATCAAGCACTTCAGGGCACCAGCATCAAATCACGGGCAAAATGACTTTAGAAGTCGCAATCTAATTTTTAGTAGACTTTCTGGAGCCAATTTTCTAAATACTATGCATTAAAATTGCTCCCAAACCTCTGTTTGCATGTGACTTGCATGCATGCAAACTCCCATCCATACATAAATGTAAATCCTGATTTGTGTAGGCAAACAACTATTTGCTTACATAAATAAAGGTTTGCTCGTGAATTTGAAAACCTGGGCCTATTTGTTGCTACATATGAATTAATTTGCTCATATTAGGAAAGGAATACAGTTTTTTAGTTAAGGCACTGGATTGGGACTCAAGACATCTGGATTCGTTCCCCAGCTCTGCTACTGTGTGATTTACTGTGGGACAATGGGCAAATCACTTTATTTCTCTGTGACACAGTGCCCCACGTATAAACTCTAGATAATAATACCAAGAAACAAGACAGACTGGGAGAAATGAAGGAAGTTTTCTTCCGGGTAGGAACAGTCTTGTATTACATGGATGCACGACGCCTAACAAAATGAAGTGCCAAACTTGGTGGGAGCCTCTAGGCACTACCAAAATACAACTAATAATCATGATCATTGCTACTGCAGTAAGCATATCATCAGAATACAGATCTATACTCTACAACCCTTCTCTTCATCTCATTAACAAAAGGTAGAAAATAAACAACATTTTCCTTACCGAATGAGGTTACATTTGGCAAGCTGGGCCACTTGCTGTGAGAGGACCATAGAAAGCGCATCACGGCACAGGTCAAATTCAGCTCTACACACAGTGCCAAAGTCCAGAACAATGGTGATGCACGATTCCTGAATCACTCCAAATAACTGCCGACTTTCGCTGGTTACCCATTCCATTCTCTGCTTGTACAGCTCAATAGCTCCAGTTAGACAGTCCACAAAATGAAGAATTAGCTCTTTTTTGGCTGTCAGCTTTATTTAAATACAAGAGAGAATGAAAATGAAGATTGAAACAAATAACTCAAAGCAGTCCCAAGTCCAGTAAAGCTGCAGTGATTGGTTTGTAAATGGCCAGGTATGCCCGGCAAGGTAGCAATGGAAACAACCCATTTTTTTCTATCATTTCAACAGCAAATACTTGACAAAGGCTTCTAAGTCAAACCAATATAATGGAAAAGTCACTTTACTTTATCCTAATTGCATTCCACAATATTTAAAGAAGTACATGGCAGTGTCAACTAGTTTGAATGACTTGTTTGTGACAAGAGCAAAGCAATGTAATGGGCTTAAAAGAAATGGGAGTGTTGGGGAGGGAAAGGACTGCACAGCAGATGGATGGATGAATTGGGGGACCTTGGAAACTAGTTATTAAGTTAGGGCAATATTCTGACTTGCTCTTAAAATGCTGAATAAGGGGAATGTACAGTTCTTTCCTGGGACAGTGCAATCTCAATATTGTCTTTAAGCAGCAGTTGAAAGAAAATTAAAAATATTTCTTTGTTGAGCCAGTATTTCTTTCAGGATGCCCAACATTCATTATCTATTAGAACCTAAATATTTGTATTTAGGTATTACAACTTTCCGACACAAATGCAAATTAAAAACAACAACTAACCTCCTGTAAGCCTCAGCCCCATCAATAAATTAAGCAAAGCCAAGACCCACCACTGGAAAGAAAAATAATTGTAAAACAAAAGGGAAATATACATACCTAAGATCTTCTCTGGATCTTATGAAATTCACCCCAGGGTTCTAGGCAAAGTTATAGGCAATACCTTGACTCATGTACATAAGAACATCAGAGCAGCCATATGTTATCAGACCAGTGGTCCATCTAGCCCAATAACTTGTCTTCTGACAGCAGCCACTGCCAGATTCTTCAGAGGGAATGAACAGAGCAGGGCAATCAGCAAGTGATCCATCCCCTGTCATCTAGTCCCAGCTTCTGGCAGTCAAAGGTTAGAAATATCCAGACCATGGGGTCCCATTACTGATCATCTTGGCTAATAGCCACTGATGGACCTATCCTCCATGAATATATCTAATTCTTTTTTTAACCATATTATACTTTTGACATTTATCACGTCCTCGGACAATGAGTTGCACAGGTTGACTTTGCACTGTGAGAAGAAATACTTCCTTTCGTTTATTTTAAACCAGCTGTCTATTAATTTTGCTGGGTGACCCTGATTCTGGTGTTATATGAATGGGTAAATAAAGAGCAGATGTTGTGAGAGAACTATCCACAATGACGTCAAGATCTCTTTCTTGAGTGGTAACAGCTAATTTAGACCCCATCATTTTGTAAGTATAGTTGGGATTATGTTTTCCAATGCGCATTACTTTGCATTTATCAACATTGAATTTCATCTGCCATTTTCTTGCCCAGTTACCCAGTTTTGCAAGATCCCTTTGTAACTCCTCTCAGTCAGCTTTGGACTTAATTATCTTGAGTAATTTTGTATCGTCTGCAAACTTTGACACATAACTGTTTACCCCCTTTTCGAGATCATCATGAATATGTTGAACAGCACAGGTACCAGTACAGATCCCTGGGGGATAACACTATTTACCTCTCTCCATTCTGAAAACTGATCATTTATTCCTATTTTGGTTTTCTATATTTTAACCAGATACTGATCCATGAAAGGACCTTCCCTCCTACCCCATGATTACTTAGTTTGCTTTTGACTCTGTGGTGAGGGACCTTGTCAAAGGCTTTCTGAAAAGGTAAGTACATTATATCTACTGGATCACCCTTGTCCACGTGCTTGTTGACACTCTAAAAAAATTCTAATAGATTGGTGAGGCATGATTTCACTTTACAAAAGCCAAGTTGATTCTTCCCCAATGTATTGTGTTCACCTATGTGTCTGATAATTCTGTTCTTCACTATAGTTTTAAGCATTTTGCTTAGTACTGAAGTTACACTGACTGGCCTATAATTGCCAAATCACCTCTGGAGTCTTTTTTTTAAATCAGCATTACACTACCTACACTCCCATCATCTGATACAGAGGCTGATTTAAGCAATAGTTACCTACCTATTAGGGGGAGTTCTACAATTTCGTATATGAGTTAAGAGTTCCTTCAGAACTCTTTGGTGAATGCCATCTGGTCCTGGTGACTTATTACTCTTTAATTTATCAATTCACTCCAAAAGCTTCTCTACTGACACCTCAATCTGGGGCATTTTCTCAGATTTGTCACCAAATAAGAATGGCTCAGATTTGGGCATCTCCCTCATATCCTCTGCAGTAAAGGGTCCTGATGCAAATAATTCATTTAGGATCTCTGCAATGGCCTTGCCTTCACTGAGCGCTCCTTTAGCACCTCAATCATCCAGTGACCCAATGATTGTTTGAAAGGCTTCCCTGCTTCGGATGTACTTAAAAAATGTTTTGCTCTTATTTTTTGTCTTTTCCTAGTTGCTCTTCACATTCTTTTTGGCCTGCCTAGTTCTACTTTTACACTTCACATGCCAGAGTTATGCATCTTTCTATTTTCCTCACTAACGTTTGATTTCCAAATTTTGATGGATGGCTTTTTGCTTCTAATCGCCTTTTTCACTCTGCAGTTTAGCCATGGTGGCATTTTTTTTTGGTCCTCTTGCTGTTTTTATTTTATTTGGGGCATACTGTTTCTATAGGCATCTATTATGGTGTTTTTAAATCGTTTCCATGCAGCTTGTAAGCATGGCACCCTTGTGACTGTTCCTTTTAATTTCTTTTTAACTAGCTTCCTCATTTCTGTGAAGTTCTCTTTTTGGAAGTTAAATGTCACTGTGGTGGGTTTCTTTGGTGTTTTCCCCCTTAAAAGGATGTTACATTTAACGACATTATGATAGTGATTACCAAGCAGTTCAGCCATACTCCCCTATTGGACCAGATTCAGTGCACCAGTTAGGACTAAATCAAGAACTGCCTCTCTGCTTGTGGATTCTGAGACTAACTGCTCCAAGAAGCAATCATTAATAGAGTCTAGAAATTTTATCTCTGCATCCCATCCTGAGGTGATAGGTGCCAAGTCAACATAAGAATAGTTGAAATTCTCCATTATTATTGGGTTTTCTGTGTTTGTAGGCTAAGTTTCCTGAGCATATCACAACCACTGTCATTATCGTGATCAGGGGGTCGGTGGTATATTTCTACTCATTATTAAAGCACAGAATTTCTATCTATACAGATTCTGTGCTACAGGTTGATTCATTTAAGATTTTTAGTATAGTTGATTCTATGCTAATTTAGGTAAGATCATTTACATTCTATCCCCCCATCTCCAATAAGGAACATACAGGCTTGAAGACTAAAAATTTTCAAAATAAAATTCCATCAGAAGTAGACACTTTGAGCTCTCCCTTACAGTGTCATTCTGCAAACCTTCTTTGTCTGGATCCTACCTTAAACTATTTATCTACATTATCTGGTGCATCTCAATAGTCCTGTAAACCATTTCTCAGGAACATACAGCAGCCAGATGGGCTGCCACAGGATTAGATGTTATAAATGGAACTGGTTGGGGAAAAGAGGGTGGAATAAGACTCCCTGAAATTGTATTTTTCCCCAGGTTTATACCTGATGCCTATTCTGGACACCTGGAAACTAGCGAGGGATTCTGGATATCAGAAGACGATATACTATTTATTTTTTTAAGTCTTGACTCTTATGAATTAGATTTTTTCTTATTCTCTGATGCACAGATCTCTTCAACCAGACTCCACCTTTTCAAGTAAGGTGACAGGTAGCAGCTATTAGTAAGACACTCCTGAGAGCAGGAGTTCCATCAAGCTGTATCCATTGACTATACTAAGTCTTTTGTGTCCTTTTGGCATTAAATGAGTTATGACCGCACATTATGTCTCTTCATTTGAGCACCTTCATTTGTTTTACTGGTAACCACCCTATTAAACTCAGTTGAGTCCCATTCCTTTTTAAGCCATCTCCCTTTCATTAAATCTGTTATTGAAATGTCAACCTTCTCTTGAAAGTTCTACTCCAAGCTTCATAAAGGCTAGAATATCACTATCCTTCAGAAAAAAAGAAACCCAGCTTCGAGATCATTAATCATTTGGGGCAACAGAAATAAAATCATCAAAATATAAAGTTCCCATTTTGAAAATACAACAGCATTTCTTTAGCAGAGGAGACACTTCGGTCATATCATTTTGTTACACTGATATTATTTTTTAAATAGGGAAAAGTTATTGCTCTACTGAATCACAAGTCAGTCGCACTTACATTATATACTCTGCCGTCTTGTGCTCTGAAGTATTGAGGAAACAGACCGTCTGCATACCGAGAAGCCACAAATTTCCCCAAGGTGGACACATAATCTACATTCAAAATTATAAACGGTCAAATTGCCAGTTACAGGGATTATTTTCATTATGAACTGTTTTTTCTAAATCATATGCCACAGGAGAGGATAAATGGCACGGTCATTACATTCTTTTCTTTTGGTAAGCCAAATGACATTTTTACAGCAATCTACAAACCAAATTCAGTAATACCTCTGTAGCGGGGGCAGTAAGGTTCTTTGAATAAAAGGGGGAGTTTTTCACTAAGTAATACATGTTGCAGGACAGGTCCTAAAAAAAAAATTACTATCTGAATTTAGGCTCATGCAGCTGAGAGGGAGCTTTTGTACTATGCATGTGATATTAGTGAGCTTTAAAAAGGTTCCATTTATGTTGAGTTGTACAAATTATTCTCATCTTCTAGAGCCATGGGGAATGGAAAAAAAAAGTATCATCTTGCTTACTGGTAACAAGCCACTTGAGACTTCAGCATGCTTTAGAGTTATGCAATCCAACTTTAGTATTTTCCATATACTTCTTAAAAATGCAAGTATTTGTTAGTCAAAAGAAAAAAATCTGGGATGGTTGATGCCCTCCCATTACATACAGGGAAAGGAGCAAAAGTGGATGCAGCTGACCACATGTCTACAGGGCAACTGACGATAAACAATTTGCAACTCAGGTAAATTAACTGCAGCACTAGCTTTAATCTAGCTAACACACTAAAAATAACAGCAACGATGCAACAGCAGGAGCTTTAGCATGTGCTAGCAATAAAAGTACACAAAGTCCCCAGAGGGACTTGTACAGCCTGTGTTGAGGTGCCACTGCAGCTACATTGATATTTTTAGCACACGACCTAGATTAAAGCTAGCACAGATATGCCTACCTGAGCTGCAAATTATATCTTCAGGTGCAGCGTAGACATACCCTGAGGGAAAAAAAGCATATTCTTTGCTCCTTTGGCAACAACAAAAGTTTCTCAGCAGTAGCTCTGCATGCTGGGACTCGACTGACAGGGAAACATAGAGTGTGGGAATATTTAAGAGCCAGGCAGCAACTATTCTCTGCAGCAAGTTTCTCTGTTAACCCAGTGGCTTTTTGCAGGTAAAACAGTGCTATAAAAAGTATTAACACCTCTCAGCATCTTCTACCTCCTTAATCCAGAGAAGGGTGATTGTGCAACCTCTAGCCATTCTAGAAATGAAAGCAAGGCAGCTGGCAGGGCAGAATATAGTATTACAGGATGTGCAGTGCTAGCCTCTGAATTCCCCGAGTCCAAGCCATCTGAATTCTTAAATTAAAACAATTATTTTAATTACTTTAATTACTACAAACATAAAACAATTATTAATATATTGTAATTACTGCTTCTTAGACTGTAAGTTCTTCATGACCAGGAATGCCTTTCTCTGCTCTGTAAAGCATTACTATGAAAATGATTAACAATTATTATTTCTCACACACTCTCTCCTCCAGCTGCTTCACAACTGCAAATTATTGTTTTTCTTTGATATTGCAGAGCTTGCTTTGAAAGAAAAAGAGCCTGATTTTAAGTCTGATATTGAATTATCTGCCTAAAAATGACCAAAATGTTCAACTGGAAGCACAATAATTTATGGATGGAGCTCAGGAAGATCTTTGTGTTTTCAGTCCATGAAGGACGGGGTTCTTATGACAGTTACATTTTCAGGCTCCAGAAAAAAGATTTTGCATGTACTGATTCTACAGCATTCAGTATCTAAAATTACATCACAAGTGTAGCTAGACTGTGTAAAGATTAGAGTGAGACATGATGGTACAGGATAAAGAGAAACGCCTCTCTCTCTGCTCAAGAGGTGAGAAGCCACATGTGATATGTTCCTAAAATGAACTGGTTAATGAAGAAGTAGAATGTGACTTCCCTTTCTCTTTTCTAAGATAGCACCCAAAAAGAAAACAATTTAAAAGGCTCCACAACATATACTGTGCTCCTAAAAATGGAGCTCTCCAAGTCAACGTTTAACTTTTACCATTGGCTTATCTCATACCTTCTCTGTGCTGAAATCCAATCTGTGATAAAATCTGAGAGAGGGACAGTTTGTTTCTTTTGAGTCCATGAAGTTGAAGCCATTTAGAGGATGAAATGAGAGGCTGTACATCCAAGTCCCACAGAGTGCTTTTCAGTCTCCTTTCCTTTTCTTTTGACTTCCCCTTGTGGACAATGTCAGAATCAGATTTTTCTTTCTCTCTTTTGTATTTCAAATCAAAGGTATCCTCTATAAAGGGAAGAGAGAAAAAAAATTAGTGTTTACATTTACCAAAAAACATTGTTTATCCCCTCTCCCCCATCTCTTGCCACAAAACGCCTCTTCCAAGGCATTTTTATACTTACCTCTCTCCCTTTTTCTCATGCTACTGATAAGTGTGCTTAAATCTAGAAAGACACCATTAATTCCATACATTTACCAGTTATCATGTTCCTCTCCCTCCTCCAAGCACATTCATCTCAGTATATTGGATTTAACCCCCCTCAAAAAATTGCTCTTTGGGAAGGCTGTATCTAATCTGCCAGAAAGCAACCCTTCCAGCCCTTAAGAGATTTCACTCTACACAGTGGGACAGCGCACTAATAACATGCACATCGGAATCTTTGTACTGTAACTAATCCAAGAACACATATGTCTACTTCTTAAAATACTCACGGTCATTCCAGGCAAGTCTTTTATACAATTTGCCAATCATTCTAGACTTCTTGGTTTGGGGTCCCTTTTTGTTTTCCTCTTAAACAGCTGAAGAATTAAAACCAAACACTATTCAATACAATACCACTCAGAGATCTGATCATGACTGAGACCCTATTGTGCTAGGCAATTACAAGTATAAAATAAAAACAGGCTTATACCACAAAGAATTTACAATCTAGAAGTCCAGTCTTATAAACACAGGCATAACTTTAATCATGCAGATAGACCCATTAGATAGACCCACTATGCATATGTGTCTTCAATATAAGGGCCTAAATGTGGAAAAGCAACAACAGGTGGGTGTAGAACAAAAAGGAAGGGGGTGACAGGTGAAAGTAACAGGCCCACAGGGGTGCATATACTGGCTAAGTGTACAATTTTGAGGCTTCAAGATTTTTAAGTTTCATTTGATTTTTTTTAAATAAATAAAAGGAGTTGAACAAGAGCTATTTATGAATCCCTAATAGGCCACTTGCCTAGATACTGTCAGCAGGGAGTTTACCCTGGGCATTACTGCAGAGACACATACATTAGAGGAGAACTAATCTGTAACAAAAGAATGACTATTCCTCCCTCTTTCCTCTTTCCAGAATTAACAGTGTTATTTTTATCTCATATAATAAATTTATCAACTATTATAATTTAAGAAAACACTAACAATACTAAAGACAAATACAACTTTAGTTCATAGAGGCCTTGGTAAGAAAAAAAGCAAGGAGACTTCTTTGCAAACTGGTAATATATGTTATGTATATAACATATGTACTATATGTACAGAATCATTTTATTTTATCTTAATAAAATTACTCATTATTAGCAGCGTTTAACCGTCAATTGAACATCCAAAAAGAATGCCTTTTATTGGGCAACCAAAAGAGATGTGTCTACAGGGAGCAGCTAATTGGGTGATTTCTAACAAGAAACAGACACACTAAAAGATTTATCATCATAACTGTTTCATGTTAACAAATAAACTGAGCAGCATTTTGAACAGTCTTCTGCATGAGTTGTGGATCCCTGAAGCCATCTCATTTTTTGCAGCTGCCCAGAGGTTTGACTATAACTTTTCCTTCATTTTACAATATAAATACCACTCCTGCACATCCCAGCTGAACAGCATCTTTATGTGAAATGCATTTTAGGAGAGGAAAAAAGTTTCCTACACGCAGAAACCTTCATAAGAATTTGTAATAGCTTCAACAGAAATATCAAATTAACCTCAAATCTAGGGAAAGGCAACCACTGTAATCCTTAAGAACAAATTACGAAACAAAACCATTTATTTTTATAAATTCAATAGTAGTTCACCTTTATCCTTTCACTTTGCCTACTACAAACAGGCCTCCTGCACCTTTATTTATTGTGCATCTTGAGTTTTTAATCTGTGCTGGGAAAACGAGACTATTTTGTAAATACAAGCACACTGTGGGAAAGCCTGGGGCATTTCAAGATTGCCGTTCCAGACAGGTGATGAGAGCCCAGCTAAGTGTGAAACCTCGGCACGGAACACGTGTTCAGTGGCGGGAGGCTCTTTCACGTGGACCTGGGGAGTTGGGTGGGAGAATGGGAGCTGGAAGGAGCTGGAGGAAGCACCGGCTGGCTCATGAGACGGGGGAACGCAGAAAGGACGGCCAGAGCTCTCACACCTAGCCATGCCTCGCTTAGGGGGTTAACCCCAACAGCGGACTTAGGATATGTTCACACGTTAGGGGCCATGCACACGTGGCAATCAAAGCCACAAACCTGGACCCATCATGAAACAGCCAGTGATAATGCACGAGAGGAGGAACACACACGCCCCGGGGGCGGGCAATTCATGGCTCCATCGCTTGATTTGCTGAGCACCCACCGCCACGCCCCCTGGCAAGGGGGCAGGACTGCGGGCGACTAGAGAACGGCCTGCAGGAGTGCGCTACCCCCGCCTCCCTCTCTCCTGCCACAGGCGGGCAGGGCTGCAGCCGCCGCCGAGGGAGGAGGGCGAGCTGGGCTCGGCGCCGCGGGTGAGCGCGTGGGAATAGCGCGACGTTCCATCTCGGACACAGCGGCGCCCCCTGCCGGCCCCCCCGCGGGCTCCCCTCACCTGGCTCGCGCCGCTCCGCCGCCGCTTCCATCCCCTTGTGACGGGCGCGGCGGGTTGGGAGGCGCGGCCGCTCCATTGTTGACGCTGGAGACAGCTGGGTTGCTAAGGCGGGGCCCGGGGGCACGCGGCGGGGGGTGCAGAGTGCAAGCGCAGGCCCCGGGCTAGCGCCACGCCCCCAGCACTGACCCGCCCCCGGCCCGGCTAGCGGCCGTCGGCTGCTCCCCCAGGGCAGCTGGCTGTGCGTGGGGTTCCCCCGGCTGAACGTGCCTGGGTGTAGCCTCTGTCCCGGTGACGGGGCCCTGTGTCATCTGGGGGGTGTCGGCAGGGCCACTTGTGTGCATCCCTGTGTCTTGCTAGCTCAGACTGACGTCCAACAAACTGGTAATGTACAGGGCACCCGCAGTTTTGGCCATGTCTTTGCTCCTGTGTCACTGGCACCACAGACGGTTCTTGTGGTTGAGATGGTTCGGAAAGCACCTGGGAATTTAACACCAGCCCTGGGAAGCATTTTCTTTTGTTTGGTTTCAGAACATAAGAATGGCCACAGGGGGTTAGACCAAGGGTTCATCTAATCCAGCTTCCTGGCTTCTGATAGTAGCCAGTGCCAGGTGCTTCAGAGGGAATGAATAGAACAGGTAATCATTAAGTGATCTATTCCATGGGCTGTTCCTAGCCTCTGGCAAACAGCAATCCCTAATAGCAATTGATTGACTTGGCCTCCCTGAATGTATCTAGTTCTTTTTTTAACCCCAATATGTAGCTTGGCTTTCACAACATCCTCTGGCAAGGAATTCCACAGGTTGACTGCATTGTGTGAAGAAATACTTCCTTTTGTATGTTTTAAAACTGCTACCTATGGTCATTTGGTGACCCTAGTTTTTGTGTTATGAGAAGGAATAACTAGCACTTCCTATTTACTTTCTCCACACCAGTCATGATTTTATAGACCTTTATCATATCCTCCTTTATCATCTCTTTTCCAAGCTGAAAAGTCCCAATCTTATTAATCTCGCCTCATATAGCTTTTCCATACCATTTAATTGTTTTAGTTGCCCTTTTCTGTACCTTTCCCAATATATCTCTTTTGAGATGGGGTGACCAGATCTGCACATGGTATTCAAGAGCTGGGCATACTATAGATTTATAAAGAGGCAATATGATATTTTCAGTCTTATCTATCCCATTTCTAATGATACCCAACATTCTCTTAGCTTTTTTGTTTGCCGCTGCACATTATATATATATATATATATATATATATATTTTTTTTTTTTTCAGAGAACTAACCACGACTCCAAAATCTCTTTCTTGAGTGGTAACAGCTAATTTAAACCCCATCATTTTATATGTATAGTTGGGATTATGTTTTGCATATATCAATGCTGAATTTCATCTGCCATTTTGTTGTCCAGTCACCCAGTTTTGTGAGATCCCTTAGTAACTCTTCACAGTCTGATTTGGACTTATCTTGAGTAGTTTTGTATCATCTGCAAATTTTGCCACTTCACTCTTTATCCTTTTCCCAGATCATTTATGAATATGTTGAACGATACTGGTCCCACTACAGACCCCTGGGTGAGTCCATTGTTTACCTATCTCCATTCTAAAAACTGACCATTTATTCCTATCCTATGTTTCCTACCTTTAACCAGTTACTGATCCTGGAGAGGACTTTCCCTCTTATCTCATGACCACTTATTTTGCTTAAGAGCCTTTGGTGAGGGACCTTGTCAAAGGCTTTCTGAAAATGTAAGTACGCTACATCCACTGGATCACACTTGTCCACGTGCTTGATGACCCCCTCAAAGAATTCTAGTAAATTGGTGAGGCATGATTTCCCTTTACAAAAGTCATGTTGACTCTTCCCCAACAAATCGTATTCATCTATGTGTCTTATAATTCTGTTTTTTACTATAATTTCATCCAATTTGCCTGGTATTGAAGTTAGGCCTGTAATTGCCAGGATTGCCTCTGGACCTTTTTTAAAAATTGGCATCACATTAGCTATCTTCCAGTCATCTGGTACAGAAGCTGATTTAAATGATAGGTTACATACCACAGTTAAACAGTGAAAGTTCTGTGGAACCTTAAAGACTAACAAATGTATTTGGGCATACGCTTTTGTGGGCAGAAACCCACTTCGTTGGATGCAAGCAGACTAACACAGCTACCCCCCTGGAACTCATACCACAGTTAGTACTTCTGCAATTTCACAGTTTAGTTCCTTCAGAACTCTTGGGTGGATACCATCTGCTCCTGGGACTTATTACTGTGTGTTTAATCAATTTGTTACAAAACCTCCTCTAATGATACCTCAGTCTGGGACAGTTCCTCAGGTTTGTCACCTAAAAAGAATGGCTCCAGTTTGGGAATCAGCCTCACATCTTCAGCTGCGAAGAATTCATTTATTTTCTCCACATTAGCCTTATCTTCCTTAAATGCTAAAGTGCATCTCAATTGTCCAGTGGCCCCACTGTTTTTTAGCTGGTTTCCTGCTGCTGATGTACTTAAAAAAAAAAAAATTGTTGTTACTTTTTGAGTCTTTGGCTAGCTGTTCTTCAAATAATTTTTTGGCCTTCCTAATTATATTTTTACACTTCTCTTGCCAGAATTTGTGTTCCTTTCTGTTTTCCTCAAGGATTTAACTTCTAGTTTTTAATGGATGCCTTTTTTGTCTCTCACTGCTTCTTTTACTTTGTTGTTTAGCCACGGGGGCACTTTTTTAGTCCTCTTACTATGTTTTTTAATTTGGGGTACACATTTAAATTGAGCCTCTATTATAGCGTCTTTAAAAAGTTTCCATGCAGCTTAATTTTAGCACTTTATCTTTAAATTTCTGTTTAACTAACTTCCTCATTTTTGTGTAGTTCCCCTTTTTTAAATTAAATGCTACCAGGGTGCGCTGCTTTGATGTCCCCCCCCACAGGGATATTAAATTTTATTATGTTATGGTCACTATTACCAAGTGGTTCAGCTATATTCACCTCTTGGACCACATCCTGTGCTCCACTAAGGACTAAATCAAGAATTGCATCTTCTCTTGTGGGTTCCAGGACTTAAAAAAGCAGTCATTTAAGATGTCAAGAAATGTTATCTCCCCATTCTGTCCTGAGGTGACATGTAGCCAGGCAATATGGAGATAATTGAAATCCCCCATTATTACTGAGTTTTTAATTTTTAATAGCCTCTCTAATCTCCCCGAGCATTTCACAGTCACTATCACCATCCTGCTCAGGTGGTCGGCAGTATATCCCTTCTGCTCTATTCTTATTATTCAAACATGTAATTACTACCCATAAAAGTTTCTGTGGCACAGTTTGGTTCATTTAAGGCTTTTATTTCATTTGACTCTGATTTCTTTCACATATAGTGCCACTCCCCACACCAAAATGACCTATTCTGTCCTTCTGATAGATTTTGTACCCTGATATTACTGTGTCCCATTGATTATCCTCATTCCACCAAGCTTCTGTGATGCCCACTGAGTCAATATCTTATTTAATACAAGGTACTCCAGTTCACCTATCTTAGTATTTAGACTTCTAATGTTATATAAGCTCTTAAAAATTGTCACTCTTTAACTGTCTGCCATTATGTCATGTAATTGAAAGGGACTCTTTCATTTGCCTGTTTCTCATCAGATCCTACAGGTATTTTAACTTCTTCCATCCTCTCCTCCTTACTAGGATATAGAGAATCTCCATTAATAGATCCTCCCTGAAGGATGTCTGTTTGAACCATGTGCTTCTCTGCACCTGTCAGCTTGTTAGCTGTCAGCCCTTAGTTTAAAAACTGCTCTGCAACCTTTTTAATTTTACATTCCAGCAATCTGGTTCCATTTCCTGGATAAGCTCCCCCTTTCTCAAAAAGTTCCCCTGTTCCTAATAAATCTAAACCCCTCCTGCCTACACCATCATCTCATGCATGCATTCAGACTCTGCAGTTCTGCCTGTCTAATGGGCTCTGCATGTGGCACTGGAAACATTTCAGAGAATGCCACCATGGAGGACCTGGACTTCACTCTCTTACCTAGCAGCCTAAATTTGGCCTCCAGGACCTCTGTCCTATCTTTCCCTATGTCATTGTTTCCTACATATGTCATGACCTCCAGCTCCTTCCCCGCAATACCCATAAATCTGTCTAGATGTCTCAAGCAATCCACAATCTTCACACCCAGCAGGCAAGTCGCAATGTGGTTTTCCCAGTCATCACAAACCCAGCTATCTATGTTTCTAATGATCAAGTCCCCCATTACTATTACCTGTCTTTTCTTAATACGTGGAGTTCCGTTCCCTCAATGCAAGAAGATACCATGACATCATCTGGAAGGAGGGTCCCAGCTATGGGATCGTTTCCCTCAGGTCCAGTTTGATGTTCTCCTTTCCTGAGACTTTGATCCTCCTCAACAGTACAGAGGTTGTCATACTGGGGGTGGGACCATTCTACTACATCCCAGAAAGTCGCTCTGTCTCCCTTAGCTCCACCAGTTCAGCCACCCTGGTCTCCAAAGCCCATATGTGGTGTCCGAGAGCCAGGAGCTCCTTGCAGTGAATGCACACATACGCCAGCCATTCATAGGGCAGGTAATCAATCAGACATGTTGCATTCAATGCAATAAACTGGATAGCCCCCACTCTGTTGCTGGACTTCTGACTGTATTCTCTTTTTACTCCTGCAGCTCTTTCCTTTGTTGTTGGTTTGTTATCGGGGTGGGGAGGGCTATTGTCTTTAGTTTACAGAATGCTAATGAAGGGTATACCCCACTCTTCTAAAATCCCTCACAAAACTCCCGTTAGCTGCCCCTGTTCACTCCAGGTTCCAGGTTAAACTGAATTTGCTTCCGACCTTCCTTCCATGCTCAGGGGTACTGCAACAGCTTTCATAGTGGGGGTGCTGAGAGTCATTGAACCAAACTGTAAGCCCTGCACCCCTAGTTCCAGCACCTATTTCCACACTCCTGCAACAACTAATCACCACTAATTTATTGTATTAGTAAGTGTAGTTGTAGCCATATCAGTCTCAGGATATTAGAAAGACACATTGGATGAGGTGGTATCTTTTATTGGACCAACTTCCATTGGTAAGAGAGACAAGCTTTTGAGCCACACAGAAGAAGGCGGCCCCTGGGTGGCTCAAAAGCTCGTATCTCTCTCACCAACAGAAGTTGGTCCAATACAAGATCTTATCTCACCCACCTTGTCTCTCTAGTATTAATGATGATATACTACACAGTCCAGGAACAAAAGGGCCACAAGCACATACACTTTAATATGTATAAACATGAAATCCAACAGCAGCTTTTGTTACACCAGCCCATGGTTGCTTAGTAAATAAAGATAGAAAAGAGAAGTTCCTTAGCAATCTTCCATACTTATAGTCTGCCAAAACCCCTAATTTTGGACATGGCTACACGAAACAAAAAAGAAAATATTTCTTAGAATGCTTTGACCTTAAACAGCTCTTCATCATCCCTAGTATTTACCTTGCAATGGACTTAGAGAGATCAATCAATCTCCCCTCAGCCTCTTTTAGTGAGACTGAAAAGCCAAGCTCTTCCAGTCTCCTCTTGAGGAAAGGGTTCCCCAGATACTGCTTAGTGAATGAAGCAAAGGTCAAAATGGTAGGCAGGGAATAAAACAGATTCACTCATTGAACAGTGAGGATAAAAATAAATACTGAACAACTGACTCATCCAACTTGTGCATCGAACAAGGCTGGAGTACTGCAGAGAGTGAATAATATCAATGGCAAAATCATTTATCTTATAACTCAAAAATATATTACAAAGCATGCACCTAAGTGACATAGCTGAAGTTGCACTAGCAACCATAACTTTTGTTTGTTCTGATTTTTTTAATGTTTTACTTTGCAACCCAAATTTTTAGCATTTTTTTAATATAGCTAAAACTTGGTATTGATTGCTTTTTTCCTGTAGCTGTCTGCTTTTTTAGGGAAGAATATTTTTCAATCACAATAAAAAAGCATTCCACTTTCTTCTCCCTCCCAGAATGTCAAAAGTTTCTTATTTTTTTCTTTAGCAATGTCTCTGCCATTATTTCAAGTAAAGCCATCAGGACTTAGCATTATTCTATAGTGCTTTATGTATGCCAGGCATGGCACAAATATCAGGTAATTATTAATCAAAGAGACAGATTCTTACATAATAAAACTGCAGACACTGTCTACTAATTACTATCCTATAAAGAAATGAGCTTCAGCAGGAAGTTTAATGTTGACACAGCCTGCAGAGCACTGTGCAGTGTCACACTTCCTGTTGACTCAGAGACATACCCTCAGAAGAACAGGTTGCATAGAGTAAGGCTGAGAGAGAAGCTTGACTGGATTACCGCAGCATCCATTCTGTGTTTACTTTGTAAGTTATTTCTAGTGATAGTTTCAAAATATTATCCTAAAGCCTGACTTAGCATCGAAATAATACATTGCTTAGTGTGTGAACATAAAGAGAGCCAAGATAATCCAACATTCAAGCTTTATTACTTCCTCACATAGACAGACCTCTCTCATCAAGCACTTCCTGAAAAAAAAAGTTCTAAACTCCTAGGAATTACCATATACATAACCATACTATATTGCTGCTTAATGGGAAGCGTTCTATTGTGACATATGTGGTAACCCAAGGAAAATGGCTGACACAGATCCATCTCCCAATGTTGGGAAAGGGTCTGCTATAACAATAGACATACCATTGTCTGCTATTCACTGAATATTTTTTCCCATTTGTCCCAGGATGTGATTGGCCTCAGAACTAGAACTGGGCAAAATTATTAAATTATTTCAAAGAACAGAGTTTTTGCTGAAAAATGCATTTTTCAGAACTCAAACTAGTCACAAATTTGGGTCAAACTTGATAAATAGTTCTAGCCAAAAATAAACCCTGGGTTTTTTTAAAGGTTTTAAAAACAACTTTTAGGTCAAAATGTTTCTTTAGATTTTTTAAACGTTTTGTTTTAACATTTTCACTTTGAAAGGTGTCATTTTCACTTTTTTAGTTCAAAAAGATGTTTTGTTTTCAAATTTGGCCAATTAAAAAAAATTCAAAAAGGGTGAAAAATACCTAAAAAGGGCTGAACCAAAATGAAAAATTTGAAAAAAAAAATTGTTTTGAAATCAACCCAAAATGTTTTGGTCTATTCAAAATTAATATTTTTCAAGGTTTTGGTTTGACAAAAATAATTATAAAAATGGTTTCAGTTCAAATTGAACCTGATTATTTTTTCTTCAAATATTTTGGTTCAGCCTAAACCAAACAAGCCATTATTCATTCAGCTCTACTTAAGACAGATATATGCGGATGAACCAGGCACTGTTTCTTCAGGGCTTCATGCTTGCACAACCATGCACTCTGCTGGTGGGCACTAGATAAAGGCTGGCAGCATTGGAGAGAGTCCCCATCACTCAGCAGGAGACATCTGAGTGAAGAGGTGTATAGAGATTCTTCCTGGCCACCTGATCAAACAGAGAAGAGAGTTCAACGTTATTGTTCTTCCCCCACCACTAGACCACCTCCCTTCACTTAGTCACTCCTGTCACCAGTTCTTGGAGGAGGGGAGGGAAACTTCTGGACTCTTCCTTCCCCCAACTACTCCTGGTGCCTTTGGTTCTCAACTGGGGAAGAAGGGAAGAGGCATTGGGCTCCTCATCCTTCTACTGAGGAGAGTCAAAGTAATGAATCACCTCTCATCACACCTCTCTCTCCCCCATGTCTATTCTGTCCATCTTTCTCTCATACGCAGGGTGAGTCTAGATGACTTGTATAAAAATTCCCTACTTGTTTTCCCCTTTCCCCTAACCTGCATTTATCTATCCATCTGCCCTTAGACTATGAGCAACCCAGAGAAAGGAATGTCCCCGCTTGAAGGTCTAGAATATGCTTAGCACACTGTAGGATGAGGGGTGAGAGATGGGGGGAAAAGAAATGAGACTGTGAAAGAGAGAAAGTGGTGGAGATGATACAATAATGAATGCAAGATATAAATGAATGAGGAAGGAGACTATGCCAATGGAGAGGAAGGAGGGAATGAATGAATGAATATGCAGATGAATTACAATAAGAGTAGAAAATGTGGGGTAGAGATAAATTGAGCGTATTTAGTAAGTTTTAAATTTAAGCTCTGATAATCACTCATTCCACACCCACACACACATAAATAGAGAGAACATTGGATTCAGGTAGGGGTATCCATGGCATAAATGATAATACATACTAACAGTATTTTATATTGGAAGGTTTGGATTGTTTGTGTGCCAGAAAGGGTCCAAGACCTAAAGAATGTGCTTCAACAATGGTCACAAGTTACAGGCATGTTAGCAGACAGTAAAACAGAATAAAACAAAGTTAATATTTCACTATTCTAAGGAAACAAAGGAATTGAGCTGGGTTCTCTGGCGTGCAAAGATCCAGACCATGCTAAGCATTGAGAAACAAAAGCTGTAGTCTGAGAAATGGAAACCAACTGATTCAATTGGGGGAATCAATAAACTACAATTCTGCAGGTTGAGACAGTGTTGTCAAGGACATTGAAATACATACTGTCAGCATTGGCTGTGTATGACAATGTCATCAAAATATGCAAATTCTCCTGCATGCCAGCCAGGATGGAGGTAATACATTTCTGAAACCAGCTAAAGGCAGAATCCCATCCAAAAACATTCATTTGTAATGAAAGAAGCCATTATGGGAAGTTATAGCAACCAAGTTGTTTTATTTAAAACATAAAAGGCAATAAGAAGATATTCTATAAATACATGAGACGCAAGAAAATGACAAAGGAAAGTGTAGGTCCACTACTTAGGGGGGAAGGACAAACAATAACAGTCGAGATTGAGAAGGCTAAGATATTTAATGCCTATTGTACTTCAGTTTTTACTAAAACATGATTTTTTACCAGATACTTAACACAATTAATATTAACAACAAGGGAGAAGGAATTCATGCCAAAATAAGGAAAGAACAGGGTAAACCAATCTAATTTCTTTCTTTGGCCTAGTGGATATAGACGAAGCTGTAGACGTGATGTATCTTGATTTTAGTAAGGCTTTTGACACAGTCCCACATAACAGTCTCATAAACAAAGTAAGGAAATGTGGTCTAGTTAAATTACTATAAAGTGGGTGCAAAACTGGTTGAAAAAACATACTCAAAAAGTAGTTAAACGGTTTGCTGTGAAACTGGGAGGATGTATCTAGTGGGGTCCTGCAGAGGTCTGTCATGGATCCAGTACTAGTTAATATTTTCATTAATGACCAGGCTAATAGAACAGAGAGTAAGCGTATTAAATTTGTGGATGACATCAGGATGGGAGGGGTTGCTAGCACTTTAGAGAACAGGATTAGAATTCCAAACAACCTTAACTAATTGGAGAAATGGTCTGAGTTCTACAAAATGAAATTCAATAAATATTCAAAATATTACACTTCTGAAGTAAAAATCAAATGAACAACTACAAAAATGGGAAATAACTAGCTGCTTGGCATTATTGAAGAAAAGGATCTGGGGGTTAGGGGTCACAAACTGAATGTGAGTCAACAAAGTGACACAGTTGCGAGAAAGTCTAATATCACTCTGGGGTGTATTAAGGCATAAGCTTTCGTGGGCTGCAGCCCACTTTGTCAGATGCATGCAAAACTTATGCCTGCAGAAATTTGTTAGTCTTTAAGGTGCTACAGGACTCTCGTTGTTTTTACCTTCACAGAGCATTGGGACTTTATTCTCCATAGTCCAGTCACATCTGTGCATACCCAAGTCATGGGGTGAAGCTTCCTCTCGGTAAGGCTAGCTCCCCATCTGGCTTTTTCCCCATCTGGCCCCTTCCACACTCCACTCTCACTCTCACTCTGCCCCAGCCCCACCCTGTCCCCTGCTGCTCATCACCGCATGCATCCCTGGCTGGGTAGGGACATGGCAGGAGCAGCGGTTGGGAGGCAAGGGGGCAAGTGGCAGTGGTGAGGAAGGGGTGAGCAGGAGAGTAGAGGAAGGCTGCGGCAAAAGGGGGAGCAGGGAGGAGACAGGAGAGGAGGAACAGAACAGGCGAGCAGCAGCACGGTGGGGGTTGAGCAGGGGACGGATGGGTTGAGGGAGGGAGTTGGAGGAGAGGAGGGATATGATGTGTGGGGGAGAGCAGGGAAAGAGAGGAGGAACTGGTGAGGAGCAGCAGTGGGGATGCGGGGTAGTAGAGGAAGAACCAGCAAGCAGCAGCAATGAGGACCTCTGGAGTCCGACTCAGAGATTAGGGCTGGGGATGGAGGTGGCCTGCGTGCTGGAGAGGAGCAAAGCAGCCATCCAGCTAGGCAGGCAGCGTTCTACTCTGGTCTCTGTCTATTGCTGCCTGCCTG